>JAMAKQ010000024.1:0-337890 GCA_023628475.1 Chaetomiaceae sp. PF1801
TTGATTTGAGGTGTTGTGGTCGAATTGACTTATACAAAGTGATTGAGGTTGAACGAAAGTGGCCCACTCGCTATGCTGGCCCACTCGCTATGCAAATACGTTACCGATGCAACGGTTTTAAGAAGTGCAGCTTGCGTGGCAGTGAGCTGCAGGGTTTCGGGGCTTTAACAGAGTCACGAGTGCGAGCAAGCCAGCCGCATATCTCCGAAATTCTTGACGTGGCAGTCTGATGGCGATTTTGTAATCCAAATTCTTGAGTCGTTAAGGAATCGCAAACATGGAGTGGTGTTAAGATCGGGATCGTTTCGTGATTCCTCTGCTGTGTAACACGCGAATCTGACGATGAGTGGAGCTGTGCCGCCGGCAGTTGCTGTTCACCCTAACCCTGGTTATGGCGGGAGAAAGAGTGAACCTCTTGCGACTCCGTCCGAGATCCCAAGAATCACCAAGGCTTTGAACATTGGAAATGAGACTTCTTTGTTATTGAACACTAGATATGTGGGAACTGTGTTGATCGGGGCATAACTTGTAAAACTTCAACTCCAAGTCAGCTTGATCACCTGGGATCTTTACACGGAAACTCCCCGGAAGGTTTGACTTGAGAATGCGAAGCCAAGAAGCACCATGATAAGTAGCTGTTGCCTATTGTCTGCTGCTGGTCTTATTGGAAGTTGACTGGAGATTTATTCAGCTTTGACAGCCACAGTCTCCAACTGTTTCGCCTACAGGGGTAAGAGCACAGCGAATGCAGTGAACAGCGTCAAAGATCTACCCCGAGTCGCTCTATAAACCGGTAAATTTATCCTTTTTCATAGCCTCTGTGCCTCGTCTCGAGACATCGCTGGAAGTGAGGCAGTGACGAAGCTCCAGTCCAGGTCCGCTCAGCAGAGGCAATGCTTGTTGCCCAAAACCCAATGAACCGCCACCAGAATTGTCCCTGGAAAGCCAAGAAAACCCTATTTGAAACAAGTATGAAGCGAATATACAGCTTACCACAGCCGCTCAAGTCATCAGTCATCCCATTCCTCATCCAGCTGGTCAATCAGCCTGTTCTCATCGTCCCTACTCCTGCGCCTCCCATTTGGCGAGCCCGACAGCGTGTGATAGCCTCTCCGTCTCGGGATGATCCGGCCACACGACGATGTCAGGATGATAAACAGGTCCTAAACCAAGGTTAACCTCGCTCATCATCTCAGGGCACACAGCAGAAGATAGGAAAAAAAACGGCAACCCACCTTAACAAAACCCCAAATACCCGACCACAAGCTATAATTCGGCAACTGCCTCCACCCGCGCGCATGCGCGACCGTCCGCTGGTAAAACACGCCGCCCACGACGTAGACCAGCACCGCAATGAAGAAGATGATGGCAAACACGCTCCCCGGCCCTACGCTGCCCGGCTTGTGCGGCTCGGCGCCTGCACAGGCGTGCTGCGAGCGCACCTCAAAGAAGTAGGCGCACTCGTCCGGATCGGTGCCGACAAAGGAGAAGGCCGTGGGCGTGTCTGGGTCGTGGTCGCAGAGGAAGGAGATGGTGGCTGATTTGCGGCGGAGGGGTTTGTCATTCTTGTCTTTTGACTTGTCCGTGTCCTTGTCCTTTTGCTTGTCCTTGTCTTTCTTGTTGTCTTCGTCGTCGTCATCCTCGTCCTTGGAGGTACGTCTCGGGGCTTCCTCCTCGTCGTGGTACTTGTATCTCGCTCCTTCGTGGACGCTGGCTCGCTTGTCCTTGTCAGAGGGGCCGCATGGGGAGCCGCCGGTGTATTGGAGGACCAGCTTGCGCCCGCGCGGGACGAGTGTTCCTGATTGTTGCCTGCGCGATGTCAGCGTCATAGCACCAACGCATAATACCGGAGCAAGACGAGGGACAGTACCCTAGAGAATAAACCTTCCCCTTTGTCTCGTAGTACGCGCTGATATTCTTCCACAGCGCCTTCTCGACCCCCACAACATCGTCCACCTTCTTAACGACGGGGTTACATATGTTGAGTGTAAAGTTCGACCCGTAGTCCCATCCCCTGGCCACATAGTCCTCCGTGGGCACCCCCTTTGGTGGCTTTTCGCCCTTGGGCACAACGACGGCGGCGTCTGGGCGCAGATCGAAGAATGCGCCGTTGGTGGATGTTGCGACGCAGGGGGTGACCACCGGGGTGGAGGTGGTTGATGTCTTGGTGGCATCGTCGGCGGCAGCTAGGCTTGCGAGTGCCGCGAGGACGAGGAGGGCGCCTCGCGATGGTCTTTGAAGATGCATTTTGCGAACCAAGGAATCGAAACCGGATGGCGCACCTTACTCGAACAGGGAATCGGATACGCGCGGCGTCGCGCCAAGCGGTGCGTGGAGGGGCGCAGTGGCTCTCATGCAACGAGAAAGCACGGAACGTTGAACGAGTGACTGACTGAGGCGGCCGGCCAGATGTGCGATCGTGATGCGCAAAATGTTGAAATCGGATCTTGAAAACCCCTGATGTGGCTTCGTCAACGGTCGCAAGTGCCTGCGCGGCTGAGGTGTCCTTGGCCGGCGGCGCAGAATGCCATCTGCGATTGGCGGCTTGGCTGGAGGCGGACCCACCCTGCATGCCGCCAAAGATGCCGTGCATCCTTCGACTGCGAATCTTGAATCAGGGTCAGAACAACCATCGTCGCCTGAGTGCCATATTCGCATGATGCCCCCGTGATATTAGCTAGATCATGCGGCGATGAGTTGTGCTTTAAGAGATGATTGAACAGGACATCGACCACTCTGGACTACCAATCCAATGGCTCTGGTTTGGGTCAAGCAAGCAATGGCGCCAAGAATGTGAAAGTGCGGGCGATCCACAACAAGCCCATCAACAAAATTCCCGGCATCCCTGTCGTTGACATCAGCTCATCCGGATCGCGACGTGCCGGCCACCCATCCACCACAATCTTCTCGGCGTCGACCAGCTCAGCCGATCCGGAAACCAGGCTCCCGAGTTGAGCTTCAGTGCGGGGAGCGAATCGCTGTTGCTGACGATTGGAGCTCTCTCGATCCGATTCCTCTCCTTTCGCAAGGGATAAGAAGCGCACTGCGCGCAGGAACTGCCAGGAAGCTTGGTCGCAAGCTTCGTCCACCATCAATTGCTTCTTGCAGCAACCATGGCGCCCAAACCGAAACAGCAAACCGTGTCCAAGACACATGGATACGAGTTTTTCGGCCCGTAAGCACTCGAATTCGTGCTCGAGGCGTCAAATCAGCCAGCTAACGACATTGCTCAGTCCAGGTGCCGCTGCCATCAGCTTCGGCCTCCCATTGCTGATCTACGTCTTTACCTTCGCCTGCAACGACATCTCAGGATGCCCCGCGCCGTCGCTCCTCCACCCGACGTCGCTCGATCTCGACGTGCTGAAGAGAGAGGTGGGCTGGCCTGAGAATGGGATCCGGGGCCTCGCCAGCTGGCAAGCCACCGGCTACACCCTGGCATACTACCTCTTCAGCGCCATTCTCTACAGGATCCTACCGGGGACCGAGGTTGAGGGGACAAAGCTGGCCAATGGCGGCCGGCTGAAGTACAAGTTCAATGGTTAGCTGGACACCTTCATCCCAGGCAAAGACTTCGCTAACTGGAACAGCCTTCTCCTCGACAATGTTCACCCTGGCCATCTGCGCCGCGGGCACCATTGCGCAAGGCGCCGAGTTCCCCCTCTGGACCTTCATCACCGACAACTATCTGCAGATCCTGACCGCCAACGTCATCATCGCCTACGCCCTCGCAACTTACGTCTACATCGGCAGCTTCAGCGTCAAGCCAGGCAACCCCCAGTTCCGCGAGCTCGCAGCTGGCGGCGTATCAGGCAACATGCTCTACGACTGGTTCATCGGCCGCGAGCTGAACCCACGCGTCACCCTCCCCCTCATCGGCGAGATCGACATCAAAGAATGGATGGAGATCCGGCCCGGCCTTACCGGCTGGATCCTGCTCAACTGCGCCTTCGTGGCCAAGCAGTACCGCACTTATGGTTTCGTCACCGACAGCATCGTCTTCATCACCGTTGTGCAGGCGCTCTACGTGCTCGACGGCCAGTTCATGGAGCCCGCCATCCTGACCACCATCGACATCACCACCGACGGCTTCGGCCTGATGCTGTCCTTTGGCGACCTCGTCTGGGTGCCCTTCATCTACACCCAGCAGACGCGCTACCTGGCGGTGCACCCGCAGCAGCTCGGCCCGGTGGGGCTCGCAGGCGTCGCTGCCCTGCTCGCGGCCGGGTTCGCCATTTTCAGGTTGTCCAACAGCCAGAAGAACGCCTTCCGCACCAACCCCAACGACCCCAGCGTCGCGCATCTCAAGTACCTCGAGACCAAGGCCGGCACCCGCCTGCTCATCTCGGGCTGGTGGGGCGTCGCGCGCCATATCAACTACCTCGGTGATTGGCTGCAGGCGTGGCCGTATTGCCTGCCGACGGGGTTGGCGGGGTACACGATCCTGTCTGCGGGGACCATGGCGCCTGGGGCGATCAAAATGCTGGATGGGAGGGAGGTTGTTTCCGGCGAGGCGAGGGGCTGGGGCGCCATCTTTACCTACTTTTATTTGGTGTATTTTGCGGTGCTGCTTATTCATCGGGATAGGCGGGATGATGAGAAGTGCTCGAGGAAGTATGGTGAGGATTGGGAGAAGTATAAGAGGATTGTTAGGTGGCGGATTGTGCCGTATGTGTATTAGGGGGTGTCGACAGGGAGATAGTCTTGGATGGACGGTGAGAGCGTCCGATATGGCGATGGAAAGGCAGCGTGCGGAGAAAAGGGGTTGCGAAACACGGACTTTGCGAGGAGGGCGAACTGACAAGCGAATGGTTGGATGGCTTGGGCTGATAGTAATCGTGTATCATAAATGTAATCGCTATTTACCTGTGAACCATTGCCGATTTGACTCTTGAGGCTTCTTGTCATTTGCTGTGAGGCCCTTAACTATCCCCTCAGTGGCGGCAGAATTCTGCTTCAAGAAGGCGGTGGGCTTCCCGGCCGTTCTCTCGCACGTGACCAGCCTGCAGCGCTCGATGTGGGTCTCCAAATCGCCTGCCGCGCTGCCTGCTGCTCATCACGGTTCTCAAAATCAAACATTCAAAAAGTTCACGACTCCCGAGACCGACCGCCCACCACCTTGCCGATTCCTCCCTCCATCAACCATTCTATACTACCATCTCAACGTTATTGAGCAAGACCATCGGCAACATGTCAGACGTCAACATCCAGTCAGTTTCACCTTGCTTGATGAAACACGCCGACGGATAGCTAACTGAATTTCGCTGGCAGGGCGCTTCTCCAGAAGCCGCGCAACGAGTGCACGTGAGTTATTTCAGGACCGCTGTTCTCAACTTGGGATTAAAATGCTGATATTCGCAAACAGGGAGTATGAGATCGCTCAACTGGTATGTCCTTGCCAAAGGAAGACGGAGGGTTTAAGGCCTTGGTGCTGACGGTGCGCGTGCAGGAACAATGGGAGATGAGCAACGGGCCGCTGTCGCTGCTGCAGACGGCTGTGCGGAGTCACTCGCAGGTGCTGATCAGCATCCGCTCGAATCGCAAGCTGTGAGTTTCAACTCTCGGTGTGGGCTGGATGGGATATCGATGCTGACTTTTTTTGGCGGATAGGCTTGCAAGGGTTAAGGCTTTTGACCGTCATTGCAACATGTGAGTGCCCAGTCTTGCTGGGGTGATTGGAAGTTCTCTGCTAACAGTTTGGTAGGATCCTGGAGAACGTTGTAAGTACAGGCAACTTATGCCAGAGCCAACACCCAGCTTTGGTGTTCTCAGGAGTGGTGATCACACAGGAGAATGCTGATTCACTTTCCAACAGAAAGAGATGTGGACTGAGACGCCGGTACACAATGGCAAGAAGGGCCGCCCCGTAAACAAGGACAGGTTCATTAGCAAGATGTGGGTTGATTTTCCCATCAGTTCTTTCGTCATCTGCTGACATCAATCAACAGGTTTCTGCGGGGTGACAGCGTGATTATTGTCCTCCTCAGCTAAGGGAGCTAAGCGCGTAATCAGCTGTCATGGAAAAGTCGGGGAGGGTAACACGGCAACAGCACTCGAGTGTTCAGCCCATTGGCAAGCCGCTGCGAGGCCGTTGCTCTGCTGGCCGCAGTTATGGCTCGAGGGGTTATTCAGTTGTCATACCTTGAGAGCATGGAACAGGATTGGAGATTAGCATGGCAAAAGAAAGAGGTTAGACGTCCTCCGTCAGATGTTCGTGTCTATTGGGATTTCCGGCTAAGCTGAGCCAATGTATTAGACTACTCCTTGGGATGAACAAGATCAGCGGGATACCTGTCACTTTCACCCCCATCACCCCTTTCACTGCTCCATTGCAGTCCTCACTCGCTTCATCGTCATCCCACCCGCCCCGTTGTCCCCAAGCCACGGCCCTCCGCCTCATCCTCAGCACCCTCGTCCATCATGCCGGTCCGCACAACATCCGCCGAGACCTCAAGCTCCGAGAGGCTCTCTGACAGCTCCGCTTTTCCTTGAGCGGATTGATCTTAACTCAACCTGTCCGACCTGTTTCCGCTCTGCCTGTGGTTGTTTTCGTTTCTTCACCACACCGAAAAATCGGCGGTTTATTGGCTTTCTTTTCCTCAGCGGAAAACCGACTCTTCGATCCTCTTTTCCTTTCGCCAAGCGGCTGCCTACACTGAGTCTGCTTGCTTTGCTCGATCAAAGGAGCGCGCTCTGTCCCGTCCTGAAGGCGTTTGCTTGGGCGATTTTTCGAAGAGTCGCTTGGCTACGCGTCAAGGTCGTCGACTTTTGGACTCTTTCTCGCTCATCTCCGGCCGAGGTTTCGGCCTTAGCTGCCTTTGGTGTCGGTAGCACTCGTTGCCTGCTTCGAAGGGCCGAGTTTCTGCTTGGTTGCCCGCCATGTCGGACTGGCATCGCCGCGAAGGTATGGCAGACAGCTTGCTCCGGGCTTCTTCCTTTTCTGCTATCATGACAAAAAAGTCAAGGTTGCTGACAATGGACTACCTGCAGCGCCTCATGGCCTCCCTGGCCTGGGTCATCAAAGCTTCCTCTCCGACAATGATGACAGGATGGATGAAGATATGGAGCATGAAATCGGTCCTCACACGGTGAACGACCTGCGCGTGCAGGCCCGGCACTCTCAAGGCTCAGCAGCTGGCACCATCTTCGGACGGTCTTCCATGATCACGGGCCATCAATTGGCAACGCCCACTTCCAGCTCCAGAAGAAGGGCCGGCAGCCTTTCTTCCTTTCGTCAATCGGCGATTTCGGGTTTTGAATCTGAGAGGAGAGTCGACGGCCTTCCCTCGATTCATCAACTTGAATTGCCCGCTGGCAGCTTTCAGTCTGACCGAGTCGACCGAATCTCTTCCTCCTTGCAACTGGCCAACTTGAACCAAGCCTTCCACCCTGGTGGATCGGGCCTCGAGTTCTCTTCAATTCATCGACCATCAGTCCAAACCCTCCGCGGGCTGCCCTCTGCTCGCCCGACACCGAGCCAACCTTTCCAGTCTGGTAGATTTCCGAACGGCTCCCCTACGGTTTACGAGTCGCCGGGCCAGCCGTTTCATTTCAGCAGAGTCGACGGTTCTGCTTCTGTTCATCACTCGCCGAATCAGCAGTTCCACTCTCGCACGACAGCCAACGGCCTTCCCTCTGCCCAGCAATACCGTGCAGCCGCCCGAGCTTTCCACATCGGCAGCACACTTCAAGGGTCTCCCACTGGCAGTGTTCCGACTGCGTCGTACACGACACCCGCCGATCATTTCGCACACGGAGCAGGTCACGGCCATACTTCCGCAAGCCCGGAAAGCAGCGAGTCAGTCGCGCACTTGATCCCGGCCGACCCCGACGAGGAGGCTCAGTCCCAAACCAATACCATGGCGATTCCTGCCGGCACGCCGTACGCGGCCATCCAATTCAACCACCTCGCCAACCATCTCGTCGCGCGGATTGATGCGAACGACCAGCGGGTTTCTCGGATGGAGGAGAAGCTGGACAATATTGCTGAGGCCGTCAATGCGTTGAGGGAGGATAAAGGTACGTCGCTTTAGACTGGCTGCCGGGGTCTTTTCTAAGATGCTAACAATGATACCAACACAGGCTCGACTGCTCAGCCGGCCGCCCAAGTCAATGCCGCCGCTGCTGGCAATGAGAGCAACGAGACGGCTGCTGCCCTGAAGGCTCTGAACGAGCGCCTTGACAACATCGAGCAGCAGCTCGCTGCCCGAAAGGACGACAGACCAGCCACGTCGCAGCAAGTCGTGTATCGCTTTCCGGCGCTGGATGCCGGTGTTGAATCCCAGCATGAGAACGGCCGCAATCAAGATGATCAGATGGATGACGTCGACCAACTCCCCGACAAGTCTTCTGCGCCCGCCAACAAGCGGCGCTCCCTTCCCAACAGAAACAGCGGCCTTGTGGCTGCTGGTGTTAACCGCGCGAAGAGGGCCCGCCGCAACACGGCCGTTGGTGCGGAGGGCACCATCCATTCGGACCCTCTTCCTTCCCCGGCGCCTGTGGCCGACCGCATCGTGCCTTTGCTGCTGCGTCCGCGGGTTGTCCCGCAGGTCGTCGGTCTGTCGAGCGGCTCCTCGACTCCAGCCATCCTCAACTCTTCGCCCCCGGCTGCTGAAGACGAGGAGGGCGTCAAGTGGGCGTCCGAATTCCTGTCCTTCCTCAAGAGCATGGACTGCACCAGCGACGCCGACCTCCTCCGACTCCGGCGGTACATCGCCGGCAAGCTGTCGTACGAGTTCCCCCTCTGCACGAGCACCGAAATGGGCGGCTACATTCAGTACTACCTCAAGATCGGCGGTCAACGTACCACCCCAATTGCAGCCGACCCCAAAGACCGCCCTGCCCAGCCTCAGGCCGACGAAGAGCTCATCACCAAACTCAACATCCTCGAGTTCGCCCTCGACGACAAACGCCTCGAGACCGCCCGGGCCATGAACCCCGGCCAAGATCACCCTCACCCCTCCGAGCCTTACCTCGTCCCGCTCGGCGAGGTGTACGCCGCCCACCGCTCCGCTACCAAACCTCAAGAAGTTGCCTCAACCAATTTCTTCGTCCTGATGGAGGTGACCTCCCCCAAGAAAAGCCTGTGGATGGTCTACCGCTACGAGAAGCCCGTCCAGCGCCGCAAGGACGGCGACAGCCAGTGGGGCAGCATCGTGTTTCTCAATCACAGGGACTCGGTTTTCAAGGGCTGTCGTCGGCGCTTTGATACGGTGTGTTTGCTGGAGGATGTGAAGGAGTGGAGGAGCCCGAAGGAGGATATGGTTGATATGGGTCGGTTTGTGGATGCGCTGCCGGGTGATGGGAGCAATGTGCTCCAGCCGGTGTTTTATACGCCGGAGCTGAAGGCTGTGCGGGAGGCTGTGAGGAAGGGGTGGGGGAGGGAGGGGTATTCCCGTAAGGAGGAGTGATTAAGGCGGTTTCTGTTTAAACATGGCGCCTTTCATGATGTCTTTGTTTTGTAGGATTAGCTTACGGACACGGATGAGAGCCGAGAAGCTCAGATATCACACTGGCCTAGGTGATACTCGCGAATTCAGGAGGGTTAACCGAGCGTCGTCGGCCCCAGTGGTGAGGTCGAAGGACGGGATGTTGTGCTCTCCCCAATCTCCATCGCTGCAATTAACCGGTTGATTCCACAACAGGCAACTCCGACTGCAGGCCGAACCGTCGTAGTGGAGTCTTCAATGTGTTCCCGACAACCCGGATCTTGGATCCTTGCCTTTCATCAACAAGTAACGCCTAGCGGGCCATTGCTCGTCGGTAATTGAAGCGAAGCTTCAATGACGATGACTTCTGAAGTGTTTACACTGAGGAAGCGAGGAAGGAACGCTTCGCTTCATTTAGGTGCGTTTTCCTCCAGAGTTATCTGAGGAAAGATTGGTCGCCACAGCAGACCCGCGTTACACCACATGAGCGAGGCGTTGTGGCTTGACCGGAAGCTTCGCTTCAACTTACTGGGGTGACGGAACCACCACAGTCAGGTATTTTAAGTTGTGCTTACACATTCTTGTGTAACGGGATCACTCCAGGCTGCAGTCAACCTCAGTTGCAACAATCACCTTGCACTCGACCTGCCGAGCTGCTCTCCA
Organism: Chaetomiaceae sp. PF1801; assembly: GCA_023628475.1. NCBI lineage: Eukaryota > Fungi > Ascomycota > Sordariomycetes > Sordariales > Chaetomiaceae > Chaetomiaceae sp. PF1801. The sequence continues at coordinate 10,089 of JAMAKQ010000024.1, forward strand.
TTGGTAAGCAATGTAACAATCCAGGTGGGACAAGTCAAGCTGTTGGTTCCTCAACAACGACAGCGTGACCTCGAGGACCTCGAAAGCTCGATCCTTCTTCAACAGAGCCGTCCGAATCGGCGGCTCGCCGCTGGAGTCCACGCTAGGGAAAAGGCCCGATGCCATCATTGCCATGCCATGCGGCAAACAGGGTCGCAGTCAGCCGGTGTGGGACTTGGCTTTTGACGGTGTCACGGCAGTGTTGATTCGGACCGGGGGGGGTTGGGAAGCAAAGCCGGGGAGCGGCCGGGGGAGCTGTTGTGGGGTGCGGGGAACCTGGAAGTGGGAAGCTGTGGGGGGATGGACATGCGCTTTTGGACGAGAAGAGAAGGTCGAGAACTTGTGGTGTGGGCAAAACGAAGAAGGAACGAAAAGATGGAGGACTTTACAGGGCAGAACGTCGGAAGCTATCCGCCATGACGAATCGAGCTTCGATTGAATAGTTTTCATAAGAACAAAGCTCAATGCCGCTTTCCGTAGCGTTTCGTACAATACCACTCGGTTGTTCTTGGTCTTCCCGGCACCGAGGGACGGCAACTGGCAAGATTGTCGAGAAGAAGTCACATCTCGGTTAGGCAGGTCGAGTTCACCACTCGGATTCGGGTCGGGGCTTGCCGATGAAGCCCCACAGTTCCCGCAATGATGGAAGTCATGGCAGGCACGACCGGAGCCAAAACCAGGAACTGGAATGTGTGCCTGGAAAGTGGAGAAACAAGAAGGAATCGAAGCTTCTTCTTTGTTGGAAAAAGACAAGTTTTCTCAACAACTTGAAGTTGTTTGTGCGTCATGGTGGAAATTGCATCTTCCAGCTCCACGGCACGCTGCTTTTGATGCCAAGCGCAACAGGGTCTGGCCCGGCTGCAAGATGACTTCAGCCCTTGCTTGCCCCATGGGCCGATCGGCCCTTTTCCTCGACGCGATCCACGATCCACGGCCGGCGGATGTCAACTTCTCGCGCCGAGCGCAGGCCGTGATGCAACACCCCGTTCTCGGCCACTGCAGCAACTGCATAGCAAAAGAGTTGCCTGGCGAGAATCGAGAGGGGTTTGCATGCATCCGCACTCAACGCTCCACTCGGATCTGGGGCGCATTGCACCCATGGTCGAGCAAACCGCGAGAAAGCCGACAATGGAACTTGGAAGAGCAAGCCTGGCATGGATCGACGGTACGCTGCCATGCCATTCCGGGAGCCGATCACAATCCGCCCATTGTACGAACACAGGCCACTCGGCAGCATGGGCCGCAATTATTTATATTGCCCCTGGCCGCCGGCGCTGTGTAGCATGTCTTACTTGCCTCGCCAGCCTTGACCGCCGCCGATCTCTGCATCTGGCCGTCTCGCGACACCTTTTGGGCCGCTGCAGCTGTTGTGTGAGATCAATATGAAGTCCGCTGCTGCGCTGGCCTGCCTGGCCAGCGGCACGCTTGCTGCTGCAGGTGCCCTAGACCTGAACAAGGTACGTCAATCTCGTTTTCTTGATTATTCCCAGACTGCCCTTTTCCCGTTGCACCCGGGAGCAATCTAGGGAGGTGTGTATCCCGAGGCCCTGGATCTCCGACTCCACGAGGTCACCTCGAGGACAATTCCCCTCCGCTGCATCATTGCCTTTTACCCAGTTTGGCGGCGCTGTTGAACGTTGCAATTGCTGCTGCCACCATGCAATTGAAAGCCGCCGCCCAATGGCTGCTTATGCCTGCAGCAAGAGCCTCACTTGCTAACGACGGACAACAGCTCGACAAGAGGTCGCTCGCATACTCGGAGCCCTTCTACCCGTCGCCATGGATGAACCCGGACGCCGACGGCTGGCAGGAGGCCTACGCCAAGGCCAAGGCGTTCGTCTCGCAGATGACGCTGCTTGAGAAGGTCAACCTGACGACCGGCGTTGGGTGAGTTACCCCTCCATTTTCAGCGCTGTGTACCGGCCCTACTGACGAGAGACACAGCTGGGAAGGCGAGCAGTGCGTCGGCCAAACCGGCGCCATCCCCCGCCTGGGTTTGCGCAGCCTGTGCATGCAGGACGGGCCGCTCGGTATCCGGGGCACCGACTACAATTCGGCTTTTCCCTCCGGTCAGACTGTTGCTGCCACCTGGGACCGCGGCTTGATCTACAGGCGCGGCTATGCCATGGGTCAGGAGGCCAAGGGCAAGGGAGTCAACGTCCTCCTTGGACCCGTCGCTGGGCCCCTTGGACGCATGCCCGCTGCGGGTCGTACCTGGGAGGGCTTCTCCCCCGATCCTGTCCTGACTGGCGTCGGTATGTCTGAGTCGGTCAAGGGGATTCAGGACGCCGGCGTGATTGCTTGCGCGAAGCACTTCATCGGGAATGAACAGGGTAAGTTGGAGCAAGAGAGGTTATTTTACCCTGGGAGGTGGACTGACAGCCGCCAGAGCACTTCAGGCAAACCGGCGAGGCCAAGGGGTACGGGTTCAACATCAAGGAGACCCTGTCCTCCAACATCGACGACAAGACCATGCACGAGCTCTACCTCTGGCCTTTCGTTGACGCTATCCGGGCGGGCGTTGGCTCCGTCATGTGCTCGTACACTCAGGTCAACAACTCTTATGGCTGCCAGAACTCGGCCCTTCTCAACCACCTGCTCAAGGACGAGCTCGGCTTCCAGGGTTTCGTCATGAGCGACTGGCAGGCTCAGCATACTGGCGCCGCAAGCGCCGTGGCTGGCCTCGACATGACCATGCCAGGAGACACCGAGTTCAACAGCGGTCTCAGCTTCTGGGGTACCAACCTCACGCTTGCCGTTCTCAATGGCACCGTGCCTGCTTACCGGGTCGACGACATGGCCATGCGCATCATGGCGGCCTTCTTCAAGGTCCAGAAGAGCATCGAACTGGATCCCATCAATTTCTCCTTCTGGACTTCGGACACGTACGGCCCGGTTCACTGGGTTGCCAAGCAGGGCTACCAGAAGATCAACTCTCATGTCGATGTCCGCGCCGACCACGGCAACCTCATCCGCGAGATTGGCGCCAAGGCAACGGTGCTGCTCAAGAACACGGGCTCTCTGCCCCTCAACAAGCCCAAGTTCGTCGCCGTCATTGGCGAGGACGCCGGCCCCAACCCCAAGGGCCCGAACGGCTGCAGTGACCGTGGTTGCGACGACGGTACTCTTGCCATGGGCTGGGGCTCCGGCACGGCCAGCTACCCCTACCTGGTCACCCCTGACGCTGCTCTCCAGGCCCAGGCCGTCCAGGACGGCTCGCGGTACGAGGGCGTTCTTTCGAACTACGCCACCTCCCAGATCAAGTCTCTCGTGTCGCAGGCCAACGCGACGGCCATCGTCTTTGTCAACGCCGACGCCGGCGAGGGGTTCATCAATGTGGACGGCAACATGGGCGACCGGAAAAACCTGACGCTGTGGAAGGACGGCGATGCTCTCGTCAAGAACGTATCCAGCTGGTGCTCCAACACCATCGTCGTGATCCACTCTCCCGGCCCGGTCATCCTCACCGAGTGGTACAACAACCCCAACGTCACCGCCATCCTCTGGGCCGGCTTCCCGGGCCAGGAGTCTGGCAACTCGATCACCGACGTCCTCTACGGCAAGGTCAACCCGGCCGCCCGCTCGCCCTTCACCTGGGGCGCGGCCCGCGAGGACTACGGCGCCGACGTGCTTTACAAGCCCAACAACGGCGACGGCGCGCCGCAGCAGGACTTCACCGAGGGCGTCTTCATCGACTACCGCTACTTCGACAAGCACAACACGTCCGTCATCTACGAGTTCGGCCACGGCCTCAGCTACACGACCTTTGAGTACAGCAACATCCGCGTCGAAAAGTCCCACGCCGGCGAGTACAAGCCCACGGAGGGCAAGACCTCGCCCGCCCCGACCTTCGGCAACTTCTCGACCAACCTCGAGGACTACCTCTTCCCGTCCGATAAATTCCCCTACGTCTACCAGTACCTCTACCCCTACCTCAACACGACCGACCCCAAGAAGGCGTCCGCCGACCCCCACTACGGCCAGACCGCCGAGCAGTTCCTCCCGCCCCACGCCACCGATTCCTCGGCGCAGCCGCTGCTCCGCTCGGCCGGCAAGAACACCCCCGGCGGCAACCGCCAGCTGTATGATGTGCTGTACACCATCACGGCCGACATCAAAAACACGGGTTCCATCGTCGGCGAGGAGGTGCCGCAGCTGTATGTGTCGCTGGGCGGGCCCGAGGATCCCAAGGTGGTGCTCCGCGACTTTGCGCGGCTGAGGATTGATCCGGGCCAGACGGTGCAATTCCGTGGAACGCTGACGCGCAGGGATCTGAGTAACTGGGATGTGGTCAAGCAGGATTGGGTTATGAGCGAGTATGAGAAGAAGGCGTTTGTGGGGAGGAGTAGTCGGAAGTTGGATTTGAGTGTTGTGCTGAACTGAGTGGGGTGCTCAGGGTGGCAGGATGGAAGTGAAGGGGGTGGCGTGTTGAACAACGGGGTGTAATAGCTTGCCCACTGCGGTGAAGAGTAATCTCACCTTACTGCGTAGTCTTAATCTGCGTTATATAATGAAGCCTTTCAACTTGTTGAACTGACGTCCTATTTCGAGGTACGTCCAACGCGCCTGAGTTAATGGATATGAGAACGTGAGGTGTTCAACTAGGCCCTTACCCTGGTATTAATGCTGTTGGTTGAACTCTGCTTCACTCGAGGTAGAGACACTGGGAGCAAACGGCTCATGAACTCCTCGGCCTGACTCACGTGCAGCATGGTTAGGTAGGTAAGGTACTCACAGTGTATGCGAGATAGGGTAGCAAGCTGAAAGCGAGGTTCAGAGGCGGAGTAAGATCGGCAAAATTAGGCCGGCGAGGCTGTGGCGGCTTGCATGCCGTTATCTAGACTCCAACTGCACTCGTGACGCCGGGGCCTTACTCACTTCACCCGTGCCCAAACACTGCCGGCCAACAGGACCAGCTAAGCAAGCAACAGCTCTACTACGTCCCGCTTTGGTTCTCACAACCGCTTTGGCTCTCACAAGTTTTGACAACGTCGACATCACCCGTTCTAAGGTGCATGCCTGTACTAGCTGAACACCATGTCGAGAAGGGCGAGGCTCAAGACGTGGCTCCGGCGGGTTGGCAGGCGTTCACGAGGCCGCTTCAAGAGTTTCGAGTTGCCAAATAGGCATCCGCCGGCAATAAGCACACACCTGAGCAATGATAGCCTCGAGACCACAGGTACTGGAGTGAGCAACGGCCAAGGGACGACGAGACACCCACCGGCCGAAGGGGTTAGCACTGCCCTGACTCCTGGTCAAAGCACGACGGATCATCTCCCGGTCAAGACGACCAGCACTGGAACGAGCCATTCCCAAGGCATAACGGACCAGCTGCAGCCGCTGGTCAGGGAAACCGACACTCTGGCAAGCCATTGCCAAGCGCAAGCAAGCCAGCCACAAGCCCAAACGAATCGCGCGAACGTGACTTCAGACCAAAGGACAACGAACCAGCCGCCGGTCAAAACGACCAGCCCGGGTGTGAGCAACGGCGAAGGGACGGTGATTCTGTCGATACACGCGCCGGCTAACTGGTCCAACACCGCCGTGGGCCCTAGCCAAGGGACAACGAACCATCCCCCGATTCAAACGCCCAGCACCAGCGCGGGTAGTGGCCAAGGGACGGCAGGCCGGTCCCCAGCTTCTTCAACAGCGAGCAATGACGGGAGCAAAGGCAAAGAGGCGGCGAAAGATCCACAAACCTTGTCGTCTAGCCCTCCAGTGCAGACTGTTGCTGGCCAAGGAACGTCGAACCAGTCCCCAGTCACAACGCCCAGCACAGCGGTTAGCAACGAGCCAAAAACACCAGCAGCAGTGCTCGACAACAACCCCAATAATAACCTTCGCGCTGTTCTGTCCAAGCGAGGCTACCCAGAAGACTGCGATCTCAACTGGGCCCTGGGCCGGGCCTGCGACATGGGCCACGACTACATCGTCTGGGCGCTACTCTGCAAGGGCATACCGGCATCAGCACCCAGCAGCTACCAGCGAGATCCTCCACTCCCAGGGGCGTCCACTCCCCTGCACATCGCCACGCACGCCCAGCAAGTGGACGTCGTCGAGAGACTTGCGAAGAACGGGGCGGACCTCAACGCGCGGGACGAGGCGGGGAGGACACCGTTGTACTATGCGGTGGAGAGGGATGTGGTCGGGTTGCTGCTGAAGCACGGGGCGGACGTGGACGTGCGCGACAACGCGGGGGACACGCCGCTGGATGCGGCCATCAAGGACCGTCGGGACTACGCAATCGTCGCGCTTCTTGCCAGGGGGGCAACGCCGACGGTGCCCATGTTTCCGAAACTGACGCCGCGGTGGGCGAGGCAGCTGCACCAACTCGGAGGTGTGGAAGTTGGGAATCTGAGAGTTAGTGACCCGGAAGCCATTCGGCCCTTTGTTGATCAGTTTTGGTCGCGGAAGATTTGACGAAGGGGGTTTGCTTGGTTCTGGGTTGGAATGGGTGGTTCATGGCGGAGTCATGGGGGGATGGTCTGCTGATTCCTTGCATATATATATATATATATCAAGTTGGTTGATGGGAAATGTGGGAGGGAAATCGAAATCAGTGGTACGTGGTGTGCGTTAGATGCGGTCGTTCTTTCCGACCTGGTCGGCTGGGTTGGCGAGAGGACACCACACGGAAGGAGCTGCAGCCTGCCGCCATGATTTGGTTGAGCTCTGGCAGCTCTGTCTTCGTCTCAATCCTTCAAGTTTCGCATCCATGATCCATCACCCACTCTTAACCCCAAGCGTTAACTTCCCCTTACTCTCTCACCTGCCATCGACCGCCGCCGTTAATCCCTAAGACACTTTCCTCTCGTCGTTTCACACATATTATTCAAAGCTTCAGCGTTATTTACCATGTCATCAGCGACCCCAACCCATTCCAGACGCGACAGCCTCGTCAACAGCCATGCCCGCGTTTCAGACGACAAGCATGCCGACTCTTCTGAGGCCACAGCTACGCACGCCGCAACTCCTCCCGCGCAGTCCGTCACCCCAACTGAGCCGACAACGACGCCAGCTTGCGTCGCCCGAGTCGACGCTTCCACCCAGACCGAGGAACCACCAGTACTACCCACAGACACGCAAACTGGCATCCGCACTCGAGCGGCCGGCATGAGCGAACGGAAGGATGCCGCCACGCAGACCGACGCGCCCACGCCGGGAAACCCACACGCTGAGCAAGACATCGAATCTCCCGTCCCAAGCAGCACCGAAGATGACTGGCCGAAAGCCCCTGATGACTGGCCAGAAGCACCCGATGGCTGGGCCGCCACCGATTCCGACTCTTCTGGTGGGCAGAACACCCCGGGGACAACAACCGGGGAGCAGCCCAGCTCGGAGATCACAGGCGAGAAGCAACACGACTCGTCCCACGACTCCCACCCGTCCGCAGAAAACAGCGGCTCGACCGCACCAGACGCCGCCAACCCCCCGTCGACCAGCAACGACCCGCCCGATTCCCTGGGCACCACCAGGCTTGACGCTTTGAACATCGCATACTGCGTCACACTCCCAGCCTTTGAGCAGAATCTGCCCGAGACAGCAAAGTTGCTCTTTCCCGGCTTGGGCAGGGGCGACGGCAAGCCCGGCGGCTGGACCGACGAGAGGTGGGAGGTGGCGCACTGGGTGGCCGACGGCCTGGAGCTCATGAAGGAGGGCGGAGAGGTCTAGGGAGACGTCATCTACGGCCCCAATAAACCGGGTTTTGCGCAGCCAGTCGCCTACTCCCGGTTTCAGTGGGAGTTTGGTTCTGAGGCGAAAGAGGCCACGGCGAGGTCCGATCAAGCCTCGAGGTTGCTTGGCAACGAGTCCGATGAGCGGCAACTGGCTCAGCTCAAGGAGTTGGCGCCGAGCACCATGAACGTACGTGAGTGGGTGAGATTCTGTACGACATTGAACAATATGCGGGAAGACATCTATGAACGGTTTGGACTGGCGGATATCCTCATTTGCCGTAAGTGGACTCATTCTTTTCTTCCTCTTCCCCTTCTTCCTCCTCTTGTAGACGCGCTCCCGCGATCGATTCGATGACTCACACCTCTTGACCCCCAACAGGACCCCTCCAACTGTTTGTCCGCCCCGATGACTGCCGCCAGGGCCACGGCTCGGCCTTGATGCAGAAGGCCTGCCGTGCCATGGAGGAGCGCCACGCCCTCGGCTTCGTCCTCGCGCCCAACATGGATGTAGTCCGTTTCTACACGAAGTTCGATTTCAAGCGGGTAGGCAAGTTCTCTCAACGGGTGGGCACCTTCCATGGCATGATCCGCGTCCCGGACGACGGCGGGCCAGTCACAGATCGGTTTACAACGCGCCTCGAGCGATACAAGAAGGCGATTGCAGCGCTGAGGCCGCCCCCCACGAGAGGGTTGCCGGATTCTGCGGTGGTGGACCAGATCCAGTTGGCCATCCAGACCGCCGCGAGACACGGACTCATTTCGGCCAGGGATAATCTCGTCCAGTCCGTCTCAACCCGGGTTGCTGGCGCGGGCGATTTGAACGGGGCAACGATCAGGATCACTGGAGATCTGTCCCGTGTTGAGCAGGACCGTGGGATGTATGACTTGCGGGTAAACGGGAAGAGTAAGTTCGGGAAAAACCTTGATCGGAATTTGGGATGTGAGTGTCTGAGACATGTTGCTGACGTGGGGACACTGTGAAACAGGACTGGTAAACGGTGTTCTGCTTGAGGACGAATCCGGGCCGTCGAGTGAAGGCAATCCTAACAAGGCTGGCGGATCGGCTGAGGATGGGCCAAGCGGGGAAAGGATTAGAATTGAGATTGAGATACCGGTAGAGGGCAAGAAGGAGAAGAAGAAGAAGAGGCGGAGGGAGAGAAAGGGCAAGGAGTGAGATGGAAGGCGGTGGCTTCAAGGTTGACCGTTGCCGGACGGAAGGGTGTTGGTGATGATGGGTATCAAAATGGGTTGATGTTTTCTTAGCTGTTAGTTTACCTAGGCAAGCAAATTATTAACCTGAAGCGTGAAGTGTTTTGCTATGCTGTCCCGGTTCTGGCATGCAGGTTGGGTTCCAGTCCAAAACTGCCATCACGACCTTGGAGTGTCGAAGGCATAACCGGGACCCGGGATCAACAGAATTGTCATCTGGAGGTAACTGCTGGCTTGACAGTGTAAGACATGATGAATCAGTGCGTTCGAGGCAATTTTGGAGAGCCAGTCATGGACCTAACAATGGATGTCGAGCTGTATCAGGGCCATTCATGACCATGTGGTGAAACCCTTGGAAGGGACGCGGTGTTACATCTGGTCTCCTAGGGCCCAATTACATGTTGAATGTTCCCGCACGACAGCAAAACAACAGAGCTGAGATGCATGTATGTCGCCAAAAGAGGTTACGATAGGCGCCATCTCAGCTGCACACCCCCAGCTGAGTGCGCCCTCATGCGAGCTGAGAGCTGGGAAGAAACCGATCGAACAGGTTGTCTACACGAGACAGTAGGAAGGTAGGTCTGCTCATTGCCCGAGCTTCCATGCCGCAGTTTCGAGGGACTTTATGTCAGGTATATAAGGAGGGCCTCTGGCTCGTCAAGCTCTCCTCAATCTTCTTCCAAGGCCAAACAGAAGATCCTCCGAGTCTCGAGACCCCATTCTAAGATTCTCTTCTTCCAACTTTCCAAGCTCTTGCAACAAGCGTCTACGCCATCATGTCCGGTAAGCACTGGACAACATCGTCCTCAGCTATCACTGTGCGGCCGTGGATCAATATCAAATTACTGACACTCTAACTCTCAGCCCTCGTTGGTGAATGGCACGGCTACTTTGCCTACCCCGACGGCTCCAAGCGGGACATGAGCCTCACCATCGACAAGACGGCCCACAACACCGTCTTCACCGGCACAGGCAGCGAGTCCCGCGGCGCCTTCAACATCAAAGCAGGCCTCTGCTTCTCCACCCCCAGCAACAAGGACGCCACCATCGTCACGTTCGCGCAGGAATACCAGTCCATCTGGCCCGGCCAGGTCTGGTCCTTCCGCGGGGCCCTCTCGGCCGACGACAACACCCTCAGCGGCGAGTGGTACGACTCCCCCGCCGACGGGCGCAACCGCGTCGGCACCTGGTCCGTCGCGCGCCGCCACATCATCTCCCCGCTCAGCGGCACCTGGGCCGGTACCTACTGGTATCCCACGGGGTCCTCCAAGGAGTTCACCCTCGCCGTCGAGCCCTTCACCGTCGTTGGCGGCTCCTCCGAGTCCTCGTTCAAGGGCAAGGGCAATGACGGCGCCTGGTTCAGCGTCGAGGGCACGGTGGGTGCAGATGGCGCGGTCTCGTGGCGGCAGACGTATGATTCGCAGTGGCAGGGGCAGGTGTGGTTCTGGAATGGGGTGCTGAGTGGGAATGAGATCAGGGGGAACTGGCAGGACTCGGCCAATGATGGCAGGAACAGGACTGCGGCGTTCGTTTTGAACCGTGCTTAAGGGCTGAATGGATTTCTCGAAGGGAGCTGGAAATTAAGGTACATGTACTTTGGGGTTGGTTGTGAACATCATCAGCTCTAGCAGCCACGATATGAAGTCTGGTAGAAACAACATGGCCTGTTGGTTGCCGTTTTACTCGAGAGCTGTGTGGCATAACCCCGGGCCTTGTCAATAAACAGGTTATTCTCTGTCATCAGGCTGGTTGCTAAGCTGAGTACCACCGAGGTACTAGTCACAAGAGACTTGAACGCCAACCCCTTCTCCTCCCGGCTAACCCATCCCTCCATCCAGTTACCAAGTGCAACTAACCTCATTCCAAACCGCCCTATAACACGCCGTATTCCCCGTACACGAGTCATCGCGCGTCCACTCCTGCATCTCGAGACACCGCTTGCCCTGGTTGTCGAAATAGAAGTGGGCGCGGTTGCGCGACCAGTCGATGCACAGGTTGTTGAGCCCGGGGACGTACTCCGGGTCCTGGCAGCCGCCGCGGCCGTCGACGAAGAAGGTGCCAAAGGCCGAGTGCCACCGCCCGTCGAGGTAGCTGCAGCTGGAGGTGGTGCAGAAGACGTTGACTTCCATCCAATCGGCGGCTGCGGCTAGGGTTGCGGCGAGGGGGGTGAGGAGGAGGGTGGAGGGGCGCATTTTGAGGTTTAAAGTTGAATCTGAAGGAAGTTGGGAGGTTAGAGTGTGTCACCAGGGTGAGACTCGGGATACGTACGAGGTACCGAAGTATGTGGGAGGCAAGCTGGGCGACGGAAGGAGAAGCTTGGAGCGGACAATGCTGTTGACGGTCACGGTGTAAGTCAAGTCTCGGGGCTGGGGATACAGAGTTTATATCTCATTCGATTTACACCCTCATGGTTTGATTCTTCTTTGTCATTGATGATCCATAGTTTAAACCAAACTCCAGTGTAGCATGCAAGCAAGGGACCCGTGAGCTGGTCCGGTCGAATGTCACCGTCGTCTCGACGCAGGGACTCTGTAAGAACTAACGATCTCTCGTCTTGTCCTACTGGTCACGGTTGTTGCTGCTTGGCTCATGTGCCTGGCCCCTAACTCGTCTAGTCTTTCTTCTCCAAGCTCTGTACGACTATCCATTGCCAAGATGGTCAGGGCAATAGTGCTCTGTTCCTCAGAGGCACAGCCGGCGCGTCTCCAATCACGATGGTCAACCACAAGTCCCGCCAAGCGTGACTTTCCCTTGGCTAACACGGGCTGAGCCTCTGAGGGGATTGGGCAGAGGATTCTGCAAGGGATATAGGTAGCTCGAAGGCACGGAGCTGAAGAGGAGCCTTGGCACGACAACATGAACCGTCCGCGGGACCGCGCCGGCTCGCCATGGTCTTTCCTTCGTCCACAGTTTTACGGTTTCGTCGTCGAGTTCGGGACAAAGAGGAGTGTCGGGATAGTGGCTGAAGCATGACGGCGCATTTGAGACATTGCTCGGCTGCTTCAACGGACTTGATCATTGAGTCCGACTCACGACGTCACCCCCTGAATCTTCTTGCCTCCTCTGGCTGTGCCAGCTGATGGGGCTCTGTAATGTCACTCGAGCTCTGAACTAAGGGGGTGTATTGCCATGAAGAAGGAATGACGGCTTGGGATGTGACTGCTGCGCGGTATCCCAGGCGTCCTGCTCGGTACCGTATGCTCACGGCGAGCACGAGCTGGTTGCACGTGTTGTAACCTGCACACTTGACGCCGGCTGTTCTGTATTGAGTGGACCCAGGTCTTTCTAAACCGCATTACACAGGTCAAGATGTTAACATGTCAGCCAGTGTCAAGCTCAAAGGGACGCAGCATGGACCTGTGCCAAAAAGGGGCCAGGGCCTGTTGGAACCCTTACCCCTTTTCGCCGCTTCGGCATGTGAGGCATGCTTTCGAGCGATCCGGGACTCCCACCATAATGGAACAGAGGTCAAGACTGAGGGTATGAGACGCGAACTTGAGCTTCTCTGGAACCGACTGGAGAGAGTCGAAGACTTGGAAGACTTGGGCCGTTTAAGACAGCTGCCGCAAGCGACGCCCCTACTCACTCTAGATTGCAATCGTCATAAACATCAGGGCATTGTTGATCAGTGGCCTAGCGGCTGGTGAGTGCTGGATGTTGACTGGCTGACGATCGACAGTTGACTTCTCTCGAAGCATCACATTCCGACCCTCAAAGAAAGGAGACGACGCCGACTTGGTATGAGACTATGACATGAGCCAAGCATGTATGATCAAGCGTCGAGTTGTGAAGTGCTACACTAAGCCAGAACAGGCTCGATTCTGCGCCCTCCAATCTCTGGTGCAGCAATGTAGTATCCGGAGGCCCGGAGTTTTGTTCAGGGGCACGGCTGGGAGGGCAGCGCTGACGTAAAGAACAGTGAAGCGCATGGTGATGACGCGGTGTGGGATCACCATCAGAGCCTTATCACCGCAATAATGCGACGTTGAGCTCGAGAGTCTATCTTGCCCTTGGACTTATGCTCGTGTGGTGGCCAGAGGCCCAGAGCCTGCCAGCGTGTTTGTCCGCAACGCCATGCATCTGTCTAAACCAGCATTGACAACCTGTTGCGCACCATCCGCGCTGACCGAGACGATCGCTTCCCCCAGGATCTCATGGAGCGCTGCGAAGCCCCTGAGTCAAGAAACAACACACAGCAGGAATCTATTCATTGCCTGACCCCCCGAATGCGATGCTGCCAGACCACCTCTACCTGCTCCCCCCAAACCCTCCTGGCCTCTTCATGCAACCCTGCCAAACCAGACGGGCAAAAAGCCAAACCGGCAAAACACACCACGACCGCGGCGACATCAATGCGCAAACCGAAAATCCAACCTCTTCCCCCCCTTCACCCTGCTAGTCTTGACGTACTCCACCCTCTCGGCCTCACTCATGCCCTGCCACACCCGATCCTTCTGCTTGTTCCGCCAGACATAGTACGCCTTGGCAAAGAAGAAGAGAAAGATGGACAGGATGTTGATGGCCAGCAGCTTGGTGTTGCCGTCGCGGTAGTAGGGCTTGTCGTAGTCCTGGTAGATGAAGTTGTAGCAGATGCCGCCGATTTGGACGGATATCTGTGACAGTCTCTGTTAGCTCATGGTGATTGTGGGTGATCGATGGTAAGTTAAAAGGAGGGCTTACGTTGTAGAGGGCCGAGGCGACGGTGCGGGTGCCGACGTTGTTGGAGTTTCGGGAGACCCAGGCTACGTTGATGGCGTCTGAGTAGCAAGTCAGTACGGCGGACTGGTAACGGGGGACAGAGATGGGTTCATACGGCAATAGGGGTAGGACAGCAGCACCGTGATGAGGGCGTAGGTGCCCCAAGCATCCTTGATGACGCCCGGCCAGAACCGCAGGGCGATGATGCAGGGCAGCGTCCACACGTTCTGCAGCACGGCGATGAAGGCGCGCTGGTTGAGCCACTCCGAGACGCGGGTGAGAATCAACAGCGTGACAATGTGCATTGCCGTCTAGAGAAGAGTCTGTCAGTCCTGTGCTTCAAAAGTTCGAGTCAACCAGTTGGAGCGTAAACATACCGCAGGAATCGTCAACAAATTCGTCACAAACGGATTAAACCCCAACGACCTCAGCGTGAGCGTCAAGTACGTGCTGACCGGGCCCTGCGGGATAAAGCAGATGATGCCAATCGCATACATGGGCCACAGGTCATACTCCTTGAGCACCTCCCACAGGCGGCGGGGCGTGATGGCCTCGCGGTTGTGCATGTCGCCCTTGGACGGGTCGTCGCGCAGCACGCGGTTGACGACGATGCCAACCTCGCGATCGCTGAACCAGCCGTTGGGGCGGAACCAGGTTTTCGTCTGCACCGCCGACGCGGGCATGTTGAAGAAGGAGGCTAGCCCGACGACGAGCGTGATGAGGCCTTCGACCAGGAACAGCCAGCGCCAGCCGGCCCAGCCGTTGACGCCGCGCAGGTGGAGGAGGGCGAAGGCGAGGAGAGAGGTGATGATTTGTGTTAGGGAGAGGGTGGTCCAGAAGTAGCTGGGCCGAGTCAGTTATCACAGTTCCAAAGCAAGATAATGTAGTTATTGGACTTGGAGACTGACCTTAACCGGATGGGCAGCTCGCTGGAAGTGTAAAAGTACGACAGCCAAAGCACAATATCCGGGATAAATCCGCCCTCGAGCAGGCCGAGGAGAGAACGCGTCGCCAGGAAGCCGGACCGGTTCGTCATGGCGCATTGCGAAATGGCGATCACGGACCAGATGACCATCTGGATGGGAATCCACCGGTCGGGGCCGATCTTCTTGGATACCAGCTGAGACGGCAGCTCAGCCAGCAGGAAGCTGACGAGGAAGATGACGTTGCCGTAGTTGTAGTCTGCTGTCTGTCAGCGATGCCATGTCCCTTGGACAAGTCAAGGGCGTTGGAACGTACCGTTGGTGTTGAGTCCCAAGTCGTCAAGCAGGTTATCCGACAGCGCCTGCTGGAGATTTCCGCGGTCGACCTGGAGAGCAAAGAACATGACACACTGTTCACCCCTGGTCAGCTCATCTTCCTCAACAGTTGACATGGTGATACGTACCGCCCATGTGCAGATTCTCCAGTCCAACTTCCGAATGACCCTCTTCTCCTCCTCCTCGGTCCACGTCAATGTCGGGTCGAAGGCATGACGGCACTCGTACTGGGCGTCCTCGTACACCTGCCGCCAGTGGGCTGCGACGGCCGGGTCGAGGAACGGGTTCTTGGCGAGGTCGTCAAACTCCTCTTCGGACCCGGACTCTTCGCTCGCCGACGGCGACTCGAGAGCGGCGATGTCTTTGGTGTCGACGAGGGCGGGCTGCTTGTCGTCCCCCAGCTTGGTGAAGCTGGACTCAGGGGAGGAAGCCATGGTGAAGGACTCGTTCGGGATGTCAGCTCGGGGGGATGACAATGAGAGTCCGCAGCGTTCAGCCACCTGGTCACTAGCGAGCGATGAAGGGATGCCGAGTCGAGAAGGTGGTACAAGCGGCGACATGACGACTGTTTAATACCAACAGTTTACCCTCCATGTCTGAAGGTGGCGACGATAGCGTGGAGGTAGTGGCCATGCTCGAATTTGCCTACATATGGCGTGATAGCTGATACCTGCCAGAACGGGTGTTCCAGGCCCGTGGATGGGGCTCTCGGAGTGCTTGGTCCTATTCAGCGTGTTGGTCGACCTCAGGAGCCTGGTTCTCAGCAGCGCCGGACCCCGCCAGCGATGCCACAGACACCGGCGACTCGCCTGAAAGAGTCCCGAGCTCGCCATCGCCATCTTCGGTCCCGGTAAGCGGTTAGGGGTCTTAAATCCGACGGCCATGTGCCGGGACGTGGGGAGATGCGGGACTAGCATGAGTTGCAGCAATCCGAGTGGAGTGTCGTGATTTTTGCTTGGATGAGACGATGAGGCTGCCGCGTCATACCCTGGCTGCAGAGCTGATAAGCCTGGTAAAGATGTCGAGACCTTGGCCATCTTGGGAAGAAGAAGCCGTTGGTTCAGGTTGCCCTGTTGAGGTTGCAGTGAACTTGAGCTTCTGCTTCCCGCTCGCAACCCGCCAACAAGATGACACCATCGGCGCCCCGCTCACAGAGGCTTGATCACGCAAACAGAACTTGCAGTGTCTCGAAACTGAATCTATTCATGGTTAGTGAAACAAATGGGAACAGGAAGCCACAAAGTTCAACCATCGCAAGAGCTTTTGTCCTCTTTATGACATGGCTGCCCCGGGGATCATGGGGATGGCAACACGGACCGGAGCGTTTTGTTCAACTCACCAGAAACATCCATTGAGCACAGAGACAGGAAAAAAAGTTGAGTTCATGTGAACTCGACCGAGTTTAGCTCCCTATTGAGGGAACCACAGTGAAGCCGACCTCTGTCATCAGGAGTCGTGCGCCAGTGACCAAGAATGCACCAACCCTTCCAGACCAACATGCCTCTCCTGAGCCTGCGGGTATTCCTTCACGACACTGTTGCGGCGGCGTTGCCGAACTGGTTCTGGGCGAGGACGTCGGCAAAGTACTGCTTGATTTCATCAATGAAGTCCATATCGTCGCTGACACGGTTGGCGATTCCAGCATCCCCATTGCCATCGTCACAGATGTGCCAGAAGTCCCAGCGCTGCGCGGGTGGAAAAGTGAAAGTCTGGCCGGCGCCAAAGGAGACTTCCATCTCGGGTTCGTAGTCTCCGTGCATTCGCCTTCTCTGCTCGGCAGGGATTTCGGGCAGAAGCTCCTGAACAACCGACCACCACCAGCTCCAGAACTCGTCGATCGTCCCATTATTATGCATCTCCAAGGCCGTGTCGTAAGCCTCCATGACCGCCTCGAGCTGTTCGCAAAGCTCCGCATCCTCGTCCTCAAGCTCTCGGCATGTCTCCGGATCCCTCTCCCGCCGTGTGGGAAATCCGGACCTGTCCGGGCCGGTGAGTCCGTCAAAATGACAGCAGGTATGCGCCATCCCCAGCCGCGTGAATATCTCGAGCCGACAGGCGTCGCGCAGACATTGCCTTGCTTGGTCCTCGTCGAGGCCGCAGTTTCGTATCTAGAACTGGATGGTGTCCGAGATATCTGCCCAACGTTTGGCGATGAATCCGCGCCGAGCGCGTCCGCGGGTGGGAGCGGGTGCCTCCAGCCTGATACCGTTCCGGAACTTGTGCAGGGGCAAGCATCCCCCAGAAGAGCAAGCGCACCGGCATGAGTCCCTTTGCAGCGGGTTGCAGAACCTGCTGACGAGCCTCATCATGCTTGGTGTTGTCTCCCTGTCTCGTGCAGAAGCACTGAGATTGTTCACCTCGTAGTTATCCACCGTTGCTGTACCCACGTACGACTGGTATATAAGTTCCAAAGCTGCTGGGAGAAGTGGTGCTTTGCGGTAAATGGCGTCAGAGTCGTATACGCAGCCCAGGTAGAACAGAAAGTTTGGCATCATGGTCGGCGATGCGAAAACGGGGTTGGCGCCGTGCTCAAGGAACCATTGGATCATGCTCTCCTTCTGCTCGCCGGCAACAGGGCCCTGGAAAAGCAGTGCCAGCGGAGTGACCCCGTCCAGTTGAGTGTTCAGGTCGGAAAATCCGTTGTCGAATAATAACTTGGCAAGCTGGAAGCCACCAAGTTGACAGGATATGTTGAACGAGAGGAATAACGGCCGAGTACCAGGGTACAGAACGTTGGGGACGGGAACGCCGTGGTCTTCAAGGGCCCTGTAAGTTGCTAAGGCATTCGAGTCGAGAGGAGTGTCCGAGCACAACTCTAACTGGCGTCGCTTCTGCGGCGGTAAATGTCTCAACGCCAGGTCGGTGAGGCGAGCCCGCCTACTTTTGACCGTGGCAACGACGAGAGCCTTGATGTCATGCCTCGCGCCCGAATCTTCTTCCAGCGGCCCGTAACTCAACAAACAGCATCTCCGCTTGTGTGGGGGAGCACAAAGGGTTTGGGACGGTGCCCGCTGGCAGTGCGCGCAAAGAGTGACGTCCAAGAGGCGGGGCCAGGCCGGGTCGTGGTGCCGGGAATGGAGAGCTGATGCGTCGTAAAGATCGAAGTCTGCAGCCAGGATTTGGCTGGCGGACTGCACGTCGTGGCGGAAAACGGCAAGCTGAAGGGCTGCCGCAGCGGGAAACCCAGTGCTGACCAGCACACGTAAGCCCTCAGGCCACCCCAGGGCACATTCCAGGGGTGTTAATATCGAGTTAACCCGAGAAGCCCGCTTATACTCATCGCGGGCGAGATGGTGTTGAAGTTTGGCCATGGACCGGCTCAGGATGGCGAAGTGTAAGGCGGTCAAATCAGTGGCTGGAATGTCAATATCAGTATTAGCATCAGCTCAGTCCTCAAACGCTTTGGTCTCACTCACAAAGATCAAGCTGGTGCGGACTGGGCAACAAGTCTAGACAAGCTGACTTGTAGCGAAGTCTCTCCGCAAAACACAACCCATTGAAGTTGAGTTTGGATGCCTCAAAATGGAGTCCGACCCAAGAAATCAACTCGCGATAAGGAGAAAATTCTGGGCTTAGAGTCCTGCAAGGCTTTGCCTGCATGACGAGGGCATCAAAGGCCAAGTCCGCAGCGGTAGAGGTTGTCGCTGTGATCTTTGTGGATGAAACAAGTCCTGGCGCAAACCGAGGGGCAAAATGAAGTGCCGCGTCAAGATCCGCTCCGAAGGTGACGAGGAGAGTTGCAATGTCTTTTACGAGATCGAGGAATGTTGAAGACAAGGCTGGAGTTCCGGAGACTACTTGACAGATATAGAGGAGCTCCTGCAGACCGTCAGCCTGGGGTAGTCCGGTAGTCAGACTGGGACACGTCAACTTACGAAGAGCAAGGTATTTCCAAACTCGTCCTTCTCATTCGGCGCTGCCCCATGAGACCGGAAGAGGTCCCTTAAGCGGGCAGATAGGCACAGCAATCGCCCATGGAGCCCGTCGAATGAGGGCAACGACTCAGTGCCGCCATGCTCTGATATCCAAATTCTGGCTTGCTCAGGTCTCAAGAGGTACGGTTCCAGTGTTCTTTCAGGCAACACATGCCGAAACAGGGCGAAGGAAGACGAGTCTTCACGGCGTACGATAGGGGAATATTTGAGAGAGAAGCCGGTGAGACGCTGTTTGGAGTGAAATGTCGCAAGCAGTTCGACAGTACCGGCAAAAAAGGGAAGGCGCGGAAAGGCGAGAAGCCTGGTGGTCTCGCAATCTGACTCCAAGTAGAACGGACAGTCCGCAAGGTGGCGTCTCTTGGAGGAAGAGTGATATCTCAGAGGGCCCAGCAATCGGCTCCGCTGCTTCAACTGGTGACCCGTTTTGGGGCATTGGCATGAAATCCGGCGTGACCAGCCTGCATCGGCGTTACCGATTCGATGTTCGAGCGCGGTTCTCAAGTCTTGGGAGTGCTTGACAAGCTGACTGGCGGATCCGGCAAGCTGTGCGTCTGGGATCAGCAACTCTGACACGGATCCAATCGGCAATGGCTTTACCGAGTGAACTCACAACATGAGCTCTCTTGTCGCTGGAAGAGTGCTGGAGGCTGGAGTTGAACGTGGACGCTGGGGCCTCTCCAAGTACTAGGCATCTGTGGAGCTCTGTGATCATTTCGTTGACACTGAGAGTTTGTCTTTGGCCAGGAGGATGGGAAGCTGTCATGTCCTGGCTCTGCGCTGTTTCCGGAAGCGCATTCTCCAGGTCAGGTTGATGGTCCGGCAGGACAGCCTCGGTGTCCTGAGTCTCGTTGTTACCGGGCCAGGATCCATTTGGAATGGCGATCGAGTTGAGGCGCGCTTCCATGATATGATGATAGACAGGGAAGTTGTTGTCTGTTGAAGATTGATGGACACGGCTGCCAAATCGTTCCTTGCACGGTGTCAGCACTAATCATTGACGAAGGGGGTACCGCGGGAGCAGAGGAGCAGAGGCTTACTTTACCGAGGTCAGCATTGCTAATTCACAGTTCTGGAGCTCTCGGGTCACGTCGTGTTTGAGTCTCTCGAGCCTCTCGCATTGTTTGATGATGTCCCTTTCTTTCTTGACCGAAATCAGGGCGCGCCACAACCTTCTTGTTCTCGAAGAACCGGCGGGGGCGCAACAGGGAGCGAGCAGCTCTTCCAGTTGTTTGCAGACATTCGCGGTGGTGTCAAGAATTTGGCCGACGCGCTGCAATTGCGTAGGGGTAATGTCGTGCAATCGAGGGCTGTTTTTTTCGAGCGCTGATCGCAAGTCGTCCATGAGGCCCGAGAAGTGGCCCAGGTCATCGAGCGTGAGAAGGAGGTCGGCCGGAACATCTTTGAGGTCTTTGAGAAAACGGTAAATGCCAAACAAGCTGCGACAACCCAAGTCGACGAACTGGGCGGCCGCTGCTACCGTGCCCAGCTCCATGTGGGACAAGTCGTTGAGGGGGATGCCGGGATAGTCAACTTTGATGACGAGAAATGTCTTTTGTGCGCAATTTCGAGATTTGATGATGGGGTTGCCTGGTGAAGTGAGGAGAACCTGGAAAAGCTCAGACTGGGCAGCCTGCAGGTCAAAATTGAAACTCCTTCCATGCTGAATGGCCGAGTCTCGGTCGCAGCTGCCCAAACAGACTTGCAGGAGGCTCGGGGAGTCGCGCAAGGCAGGGCAGCCCGCAAGGCACCTACCGAAGGGAGCCACTGATGAGGGCTGCGGGGCTGCCTGCCGCTCGTTGAGATTTGACAATGTAATAAGCGAGCAAACGAGGTATTCCCGATTTTCCATGGATTTTATTTCTTGAACTTGACATATCATATCACATTGTCTGCCATCCATCTATGCCTCATCAACCTTCACCTTGGTCACGCCCGTCTCGCCGTCCGGAGCCATCTGCCTGAACATGCTCATGGGATCGAAAAACACCTCGACCTTTTGCAGCTGCAGCTTGTCGTTGACCTCGGCCACCGCGATGCCCTCGATGTCGATCGGCCCGCCATGCGCCTTGATGGTGACCTTTTCGCCCTTGCTGCAACACGCAAAAACACGGTCAGTACTCCATCCAGCAACGAACAAGGTCATCGAGAAGGAAGGAAAACGCACTTGTTCACCCCCGTATAATCCTCCTTCATGGTCCCCCAATGCCGCCAGCGGAACGCGACCTTGGGCGGGCCGGCGTACACCTCGAGCACCTCCCACGCGAACGTGGGCATCATGCGCTTGAACGTCTTGTGCGACGCGTCGAAGCTCGACCGCACGGGGCAGTAGTACTCGTTGGGCTCGATGATGGCGTTGTACGTGCCGACCTGCAGCATGTGCTCGCCCGTCTGCGGCGGCCCGCCGTTGACCGAGAAGGTGTAGGTCGACCGGTCGATGGTGCGCCAGTCGTCGAGGGAGACTTTGTAGCTGGCCTCGATCTCCCAGTTCTTGACGAGCTTCTCGACCAGGTCGGGGAGAGAGCCGGCTTGGTGCGAGGCGCGCTTGGCTGGGAGCGGTCAGTACGGTTTGGTTTGGGAGTTGGAGGAGGCAATGGTAGCACGCACTCTCGGCCCAGATCTTGCGCGTCTTGCTGTAGTCGGGCGCCCGGCCGTGGCGCCAGTTCACGTTGGTGTCCTTGAGCACGGCATCGGCGTCGAGGACGTAGTCCGGCAGCCCGGGGGCTTCAGTCTCAGCGGTGGCCATGCTGGTTAGCAGGGAAATGGTTCAAGTATCCGGTACTGATGGGTGGTTTCACGGAGATCCCGCAAAGTTCAGAAAGCAGATCCGAGAAACAAAACCAGAAGGGCAACACAGCCGGGACGACAGTCCTCGCCTGCGTTATATACAATCCTCCCACCCGTCACCCCAGCAGCCAGATGGCCCCTCACACGGCACGTTGGTTCCATACTTCCCCTCCCCCGCTTCACATGAAGCCCAGATCCCCGTCTTCGATCCGTTCGGATGGGACCATGGGACGCCCGGTACGCCCTGGCAACCAAGGGGAACACCCCCTTCAACGGTTCAAGTAACCGCCCAGCCGTCACGCCCATGCAGAAACAAATCCCATACGTGGCCTCCACGCGTTCCAGCCTGTTGTGCATCCTCCCACCGTGCCACGCGAGAGCAACCGGGTGGCGAAGCACAAGAACCGAACTCACTCTCAAGAATCTTACGAAACTTCGATATCGGCTGGGGTAAATATGCAAACCCCTATTGCCCTGCGTCCTCGGCAACCGAAAGCCGACCATGCCATTGGCCGGGACTCTCGCCTCCTGATTCCTTCCACACATTGCTGCTGCAGCTTACATCTGCATATGCGTGGTTGGGTTCGGTTAAAACGGTTACGGGTGGGCAAATGTCTCGGGAAGGAAAGGAGATCTCGGCGTTTCGGTTGGTTGACTAAAGACTTGGGGGACGATCAGGGTCCAGCACGTTCCGGGGATACCGGAGCGGCATCCGTACCAGAAACTCGACGATCAGATGAGGGTATTTCTCAGACGCCTTATCAGCATTGCTGCGGAGTTTCATGGCAAAAGCATTGGACTTCCCCAAGCTGTAAAAGCGAAACACCTCACGAACTCGAATTGCATTGCAAGATCTTGAGGTCGAGATCCAGGCCCCTCGGCGGGTGCAGCGGCCCTGCGGCACAGCATGCCCGGGGTCCAGGCGACTCGGGAGCACGGCTCGAGGCAAACCTCGGCTGTAACAATCCGTCCAGCAGTGTGAGTGGACCAACTCTAGTCTCCCCCAAAGACTCACTCGAGACACCTGAAACTCTGAGAGCCAAGAAGCCAGGGTGGTCCATATCTTCATCCACCAGCAGCCGGTTACACTCAAGCACACCAGCTTCACATGAGCTCTCACAGACCAGCCAAGAAAAGACTGGGCGAAAGGCGAGAAGAAACGCGGACTGCAGAAACGACGTGAAACTCCCCTGCCAACAGGGTTACAGCGCATATTGCTAGCGCCAAGTGCAACGCTGGCGGGGATCAGGAACCAACATGCATGATGTATGCCGTCCCCTTCCCCGGCCCCCCTGACCCTGCGGCGTCGATCTGGCGAAGCATGATCAGAAGAACCCCATGCCAAACACATCTGTTCCTGTCCTGTCCAATCCGAGACGAGGTGAAACAAATCAAAGAGGAAACCGCTGTATTGTGATATCCGGTACGACATGTACACGCTGTTTCCCTAACACTGGTAGAAAGAAGAGAGAGCGCTTTGCTGTGACCCATTTCCGAACTTCTGCCCCAGCACGTCCTCCCTTGATGGTTGTGATCCATCCCCCCTCGACCAGCTGGCGTTGATTAGTGTCCAAAGTCTCCATTGACTCCATTCGTGAGTCCATCATGCTCGTCACTGAGAACATCGACCGGCCCCAGGGGAATCAGGGGAGGCGATAGAGGTGGTAGATCCTCCTCCGTCGTCATGTCGACATATATGTCGTCGAGGCCGTTGGTGTCGGAAATCTCGTAATGTCCACCATCCGAGGATCCGCGGTGGTGAGTCCCATTGATCCCATTCACGGCGTGGCCGTTGATCCCATTGACGGCATGACCGTTGACTCCATTCACGAGGTGGCCGTTGACCCCATTCGCGGCGTGATCATCAACCCCTTCCTCGCCCACGAAATGACCGTCCCTGAAAAAGCTCGACAGGCTTAACTCACGCAAAGGATCCCGGTCAATACGAGCCTCAGCTTCGTTGATCATCCTGGCGAGTTGAGCCCTGCGACCCATCGACCTGGAGGAGTCGACCCTAGGCTCGTGGTCGTGGCTGGCGTTACGTTGGCGTTCATTGGCGCGCCGACTTAGCAGAGTCCCGCTCAAGAGGGTGTCGAGTCTGTTCGTGGAGTCACCAGCATTATGGTGTGCGTGAGTATGATACTGCGCTTCGTCCAGCTGTCTCAGAAAGCTGCGAATATCATCATCCGAGGAGTCATCCGTGCTGCTGTTGCCACTTGCACCATGGTCGCCGGCGTTCGTGAGTCCGTTGATGTAGGCCGGATTGTCCCCGTTCGCCACGTGGCCGTTGACTCCGTTGGTGCGGGCAGCTCCATTGATGTGACGTTCATCCCCGTGGCTGGAGACAGCGTAGCTATAGCGTGCGAGCCACCTCGCGTGACTGCCGTTGGCCCGATTCGCTGGCCGGCCATTGTCGTGACTCCAGAAGTCACGGGCGCGGCGGCTACTGGGGCTGTCGTTGACGACAGTTGCTGGACGGCCAAGGCCAGGACTCCAACTCCAGGGCCCATCAGTACGGCGGCTCCTGTGACTGCGGTTGACCCCATTCGGCAGACTGGTTTCGTCCTCGCTCAAGAAGCCAATGGCGCGGCGTCTGCTGCGCCTGCCGTTAATTCCGTTATCGAGAGGCTCATCGTCGTGGTCGGTGAATCCGTTGGCGCGGCGGCTCCTGTGATTGCCGTTGGTTCCATTCACGAGAGACTGACGGTAGTGATTCAGAGATCTGTTGGAGATATGGAAACCGTGGTTGCCATTGGCTCCGTTCACGTTGAGTCCGTTTCCGTTGACGTGGTTTCCGTTGACTTCGGTCCCGTTGGCTTGGGCCCGGTCGACTCCATCCCCATTGACTGCGACCCCGTTGACCGCGTCCGAGCCCGCAGACGACCCCGGGCCGGAGACAGCGCTTCCACCCGCGGAGTTACCCACCCCGTTAGCCCCGCTCATCATCCCTGAGGAGTCATACCTGACCAACTCCGGCGAGCCACCGTCACTGGAACCCAGACGGACGGTGCCAGACGCGCCACTTCCACTCCACCGTCGTCGTCTCCCAGCCCCCGACCGCGACGGATGGTAGACGGGCTCGCCGTCAAGCTCCCACCGGATTCCGTTCAGTTGGCAGAACCGAGTGACAACCTCCAGCACCGACAGCTGGCGCTGGCGGATGGTGTGTGGCCCGAAAGGCTGCTCGAGACTCGGCGGGTGGGTGATGGCGTAGACCATGTAAGCCAGCTGCGCCGCGTAGCGGTGGTACTCTGTTGCCGGAAGGGTGCGGTTGTGCTGCATCCAGCGGGATATGTGCATGACCTTGTCGACGAGCATCTTCTGGCGGTGTTTGATATCTGGGGCTTGGAAATCGAAGTGCAGATGCAGCTGGCCGACGAGGGCGTGCTTGAGCATTGGCAGCGGGATCGGGGGCATGTCGCCGGGGCTGGTGAAGGGGTTCTCGAGTGGCGTCAGGCGTTGGGAAAGGCCGGGCTGGGATAAGGGATTCCGGGCAGCCGTCTCGTTTTGGCCAGGATGCAGCCGGAGCCGGGCGGCCTCCATGGCCAGCTCCGCCATGGCGTGGGCATTGTGTGCCGCCTGTCTCGCGTTTTCCGCGAGTTCCTCGGCGTATTCTGCCCTCGCCGATGCCTCTGCTTGGGACATGGTCTGGAGGTGGGTGTTTGTGCCGTGCTGATGTCGTCTCGCGGAGAATGTCGTTCGATCGGATCGGTGTTTAATAGGTGCTGGAGATGACGCCGATGAATGCTGGGACTGGAACCCAAGGAGTGTCAGCAATTGCTGCTGACAACAATGGCCCGTTACACTCACCGAAATATGTTGTTACGTGGTTGACGAATTACTCAAGGACGTGTCTGTTGCAATGCCGATGCAGTTGCGGAGGCACTCGACCGACACGGGCCAGACTCATGGAAAAGGATGGACTCGCTCGGCTGGAAGGAGCAAAACAGCCCAACGCAAAATCTCATTGCAGGAGAAACAGCAACCGCAACTCCGGGTATCTCTGTCCTGAATAAACACACACTGACTCCGCTGCACCCGCTCAATCATCCCTGACCTCCACAATGCTCCTGCACATCTTGAGAAACCTCTCCCGGTACTCGTCCGGCGCGGTCGTGATGCTCATGTGGCCATGCTTGCTGATCAACACATTCCACAGCTTGATCAGCAGCGTCATGAACTTGGCATGCACCTTATGCTTTGCCCAGAAGAAGTCCAGAATCGAAGCACGGAATATGTACTTTCCGTCGGCCGAAGCCACCCCCGTCCTCCAGCTTGGCGGCGAGGGCGGGACGGATGGCGGTTCGGTAGGGACCATTTCTGATTCGGCGGGCGGTGGCATCTCGGCAGCTGTGTTCTGAGGGATTCTCATGCGCACCAGGAAAAGTGAATAATCGACCGCATTGTGCTCCGCCAGCAGTTTTGTGTCGGCCTCCAAGCTGGCAAAGAAGTCGTCTGCCTGGTCCCGGCGGAGGACGAGCTTGTCATGGAACTCGTCGGCAAGCTTTTTCTTGGTGGCCTCGCTTGTGAGCGCGCCACCGGCGATGTCCCTTTCTGGGTAAAAGTACGAGGTGGGCTTCAGGTCCCAGCTCTCCCACTCGGCCTCGCCTCGCTTCTTGGCCTCCTCCCGTCCGTACATGATGTTATCCATGACGATGTGGTGAGACGGCGCAACGCGGAGAAGACGCCCTATCGACCAATGTGAAGCGCCGAGGAAATCGCAAATGCGGACCAGCAGCGAGCGAGGATGGTTCGCCATGTACTCGACGTAGGGCGTCAAGAGGTCTTCGCTAAAGAAGGAGTGCTCGGAATGCCGGGGGAGGGACTTGACGAGGTACTTTTGGTCGGCCGTCGAGTAAAACGTCTGACAACGAGAGGTTAGCAAGTATGAAGAGGCGGAAAGAATTGATTAAACCCACCGAGCCGGAGAAGCCCATGTCCCCGATGGCCTTCAAGGACTCCCCCCTGTCCCTGCCTTCCTCGGTCTGGAACGATTTGGTGTAGTCATCGTCGCTGACATGCCAATGGTCACGTCGGAGTCTCGCAAAATCGGCGGGTCGTACTTTTCGAAGCACCAGCTGGTAAAGCGAGAAGAAGGCAGAGAAGAGGGCGAGCAGGAGGCCAAGGGGATTGGTTGACCGTTTGTTGGTTCCGTTGGTCTTCACAACCGCTCGCACGATGGACCGTGCAATCTTCTCTTGTCTGCCCATTGTGCTTTGAATCTGCTGGATTGCGGGTTTGTCGAGCACTGGGTTGTCCAGACTCCAAAGCTCCTTCTCGAGCGGGAGTGTTGTTCCTGAACAGGAACAAGGGAAGGTGATGACGTCAGTGGTCTGGACCTGTTGCCGGGTGGGGCCACCGGCAGTGGGATTGCCGCAGCGCCGATCTTCAGATAACTAAGCCCCACCATTTCCGCGACGACATCGCACGCCCGACAGAACAGCAACAGCGCAGTTGGAAGAGCGTAGAGTCAGCTTCATTGATCAAGAGTTTATCCGAGACTGTATAGTCGATACGCCTGACCCCTGACCTTTCCCACATCTGTCGCTTACTCAAAACTCCTGCAATCAGTCCTCTTAGCGTCGCCTCACCGGTCGGTTTGCCGCCAAACCTCGACTTCGCTCTGCCAGAACTCGGCAGGACACGGGGTGTCCTGTCTCCTCTTCAGAACATCGAAAGAATGGGGTGTTTTTTTTTCTCTCTAATCAGGAAGAAACTTATCCAGCTAAACACGCCCAGATCCCTTACGCGCAACAAAGACAGTCCCCGTCAGCTTGATACCGACGCCAGACCCCGAGGATCTGCTCAACGGGACAGCCCGCTCCCCCACAATCTTCTTTATCACCTCTGCGGCCTTCTCCTGTTCCTCCTCGCTCCAAGATCTAAATGTCCTCCCGCCGAACTGGGTTAGAAGCTCAGCGAGGCGCTCGGCCGTCTCGCCGAACATGTGCACGTCAACCTCCATGCTGGTCTGCACATCAAGCCCCGCCCCCGACAGCACAGCCTTGGTATGCTCCGGGTCGAGCCAGATCTCAGGGAAGGGCAGCTTGAACGATGCATCATCCGGACGGACCTGCTCCTGGACCTCCTGAATGAGCATAAATGGCGCCTGCATCGCCCACCCAGTAACGACAGCCACCCCGTCGGGACGAAGCGTGCGCGCAATCTCCCGGGCGCCCTTATTGGCGTCGGAAAAGAACATGAGCCCGAGATTCGTAATGGAGTGGGTGAAGCTGTCGTCGGGGAAGGCGAGGTCCTCGCCGGCCATGACGGCCGCGTGGACGTTGGGGTGGGAGCCTGCGAACCGGCCCCGGGCGATGCTGACCATGTTCTCGGCGAAGTCGACGGCGTGGATGATCTCGGGCTGGATGCCCGACTGGAGGATGATGTCGGTCACGATGCCTGTGCCGCATGCGTTGTCGAGGATTCTGGACTCGGATGTCAGGGGCATGAGGCCCGCGATCAGCGAGATGGCATGCTGCGCGAGTTCGCGGGTGGCTCCGCCCGTGATGGCCTCGTAGTTGGCGGCACTCTTGTTGAAGTGCTCGGCCGCGGTCGGGGTGGGAGTGGATGACATGGTGGCGGAGGAATGGCTAACTGGAGGCACGACGGCGAGAAGGACCATCATGGCAGCGTACTGTGACAGATTTTATAATGCGCATCGAGTGACTTTACCGATGGTACAAGGTGGGTACGTCCACGGCGATCATCATGATCCGAAGTCCGAGGAATAAAATGTTTACTGATCATTCTTACCCCGAGCAACCTCATGGCGAGGGTTCCTGGACTAGCTTGCATAGGGTTCTCGGATCAACAGGGCCCGGGCAGGGGTACTTGTGCTTGCACAACACAATGACATTCACTACCTATATATTCTAATGCCTGCCCATCCAGCCAAACGACTCTGGCCATCAACCGCCACCTCCAACTCCAAGAAGGAACCCGACGAGATCTTCCATTCGATATCATCAAGGTACATGTAAGTGTGTCAGCTTGTGTTCGATCTCCAGCGGAAGAATGATCAAGGACTTACCGCACTTAACGTGCCATCAAGTCCTCATGATGACCTCAGGGGGTGCGCGGCAGACGAAGTCGACTCCAACATCTCGAGCACTCGTGCAGGCGCCACACATTGTGACAGCAGAAAATGAAAAGTGAGCTTACCTTGAGATGCTGCTTTGTCGCCTTGTGCCGCGTCGCGCCATGTCCTCCTGTGCCGTGTCGTGTCCTCCTGTGCCGTGTCGTGTCCTCCTGTGCCGTGTCGTGTCCTCCTGTGCCGTGTCGCGTCGGTGCCCCAACCCCAGCCCCTTTCCTCCCATACCGCCTCCTCCCTCCACTCTTTTATGCCAAGTCCCCAATCCCCATCTTCATCCACCCCGTCACTCCACCACAACCCCCCAAGTTCCCTGCCAAGTAACCCCAACCCCCGACCCAAACCAATGATCCTCCCGTTGCGAAGTCTGTTCGCGTAGACTTGTTCGTCGGCGGCGGTTCGTTTCGGCGGAGCGCCGGCGGAGCGCGCGTCGTGCGGTATCGTGTCGGATCGCGGCGGTCCTCAAAACCCCCTTCCCTTTCCTCCCATCCATACCGCCTCCTCCCTCCCCCAGTCCAACCGCCAACCCGTCACTCCACCACATCCTCCCCCACGTCCCTTGCCCAGTAACCCCAACCCCCACCCCAAACCTCTGAACCAAACTCGTTGCGAAGTCTGTTCGCGTAGACTTGCCGTTCGTCGTCATCGTCGGTGGGTCTCGTCGGTGGGTCTCATCGGCGGAGCGAGGCGGTTGGTTCGATTGCGGTTGCCGTATGTGCGGTGTGCTGTGCTGTGCAGCCTGTGCTGTTGTTCCTCCCCACAAAGCCTGTTCGCGTAGGCTGGCGCGCTGCCCCGATGGTAAGGTTAGCAGCTCAATCCCGCGGGGGCCCACCTGTTGAAGTTCTGTTCCCCCCGGTTTCGGTTTCCTCCTTGTCAAGTCTGTTCGCGTAGACTTGTTCGGCGCCGCGCTGGTGGTGGTGATCGTGTCTTCCAGTGAGGTGTGTTGTCAGCGTTGCGTTTTCTATCTATGTGGGAGTGGAAGAGAAGGAGAGGAAATTGAAAATGCGGAGGAGTGAACACATGATGGGGAAGAACTTACTTCGGCTGTCGTGACAGTTTCTTTTGGAGTGGCGAGTCCCTTTTATGTTGGTGATGTTGTCGATGTTGTCGATTTGTTAATTTCGTCCCCCCTGGATATGGCAACTGTGGTTAGCGTGGCTGTTCTTGGAAAGTGCGTTGTCACGTTCGCGGCTGCTGCAGAAGAATGTTAGATGTTGGAGACGAGTGTCGAGCGTGACGCCGATGTCTGTGAGAAGTCAGTAGTAGATGAAGCAATTGAGCCTTCGGTGGAGGAAGTGGTGTCGGTGGGATGCCTATGGGAGTATGGTAGAGTGATGGCGCAGGTGGTGGTGTGAAGGTCGACGATCGTGTAAGAGTGTAAGGTTGAATGAGGATGGGAGAGTGAGGAGAAAATCAATGAAGGATAAGAAGGTTGAAGTTGGATGATGAGGTAGAGGTAGTGACGCAGTGGTGAAAGGCAAAGTGTTGACGTGTCGATGTGTCAAATCGAGAGGGCCAAGCTGTTGGTGATGATGGGCTAGATAAGATGAAGGTGTGTGATGATAAGAAGAGATGAGGTAAGGTGCAAGTGGAAGAAAGGATCAGAAGCGGTCGGAGGTGGCAGTACTGAGGTGCTCTTCGTCGAGGTTGTAAAGGATGAAAGGAGGAAGGAGGAAATGGAACTTGGAAGAGGACGGGCAGGCCTTTTGTAGGCGTTAGAAGAGGCCACGGAGGCCGTCCCCAGCGCAATGCAGTGACGGCATTGTCGAGCAGCTGACTATCCCATTTCGCAATTCTGAGGGCGGACGAAATCTATTCTGCACTGTATGGGCCCATTTCTGGTCTAGACCTCGGAAACTCAACGTTTTGACGTCCGGCTGAGACACATCCGGCACTATCGAGTCTATCGTTGTCATTTTTGGGTCTCTATTTTGACTCTGTGGTCATGTGAGAAATCTCAACGCGAAGAATGATGTCCGATGTTCGAATTTGCATCGCCGTGCGCCTTTCGGCTCTGTATTTTGTCAATCACCGGGCCTCGGTGCTGCTCGCTGCCAGCTGCCAAGGAATCAGTCCATGATTGAGCCAGCACTTTTGCGTAGTGAACTCAATCAACCTTGTGTAGATACAAACAGAGCCGGAAGAAGACTAGAGGTATAGTACATCCAGTTCAGTCAAATATCAGGTATCCTGCTCCATAAATAAGTGCTTCCCCCCTGTCAAGCCCTCTCCTTCCTTATCTGAGGCCCTTCGACACTCCCGTGACCCACATCAACCTTTGGGTCTGTTACCAGTCGCCGCGTGACTTTCATTACTTCGGGTTGACCAAGCTGACCCAAT
The DNA here is from genome assembly GCA_023628475.1 of Chaetomiaceae sp. PF1801. Classification (NCBI taxonomy): domain Eukaryota; kingdom Fungi; phylum Ascomycota; class Sordariomycetes; order Sordariales; family Chaetomiaceae; species Chaetomiaceae sp. PF1801. The sequence goes on from JAMAKQ010000024.1 coordinate 41,122, forward strand.
GGCGCGAGTCGCGCCACCTGATGCATGCAGTGCCAGACATCACTTTCTCGCTTTGTTTGGGACGCTAGTCCGAGCGTCTCCGACTGCATGAGAAGGTGATGGAACACATGACGAGGACAACGGAACAATCACCGACGCTAGTATACGATGCGGCGGGATTGACGGTGCCGGTTCTGGCGCTTGGGCCTCGACTCCGTGTGAGCCGTGAGCTGTCCGATGCAGTCTCCAGCCTGGGCTTTCATTTGCCACCAGAAGCGGAATTGTCAACAAGCAAAGAGCTAAATCAGGACCGTGGCTGAACCTCGATGCAACCAAGGCTTTTCAGTCCCTGCAGAAACTGCTCCTCTGATTGATGGCTGTCTCACTTATCGAGCCCTCCTGCTCGAGGCCGTGCTTTGGTGGGTGGGGTTGGTTGGAAGAATCATGTCACTGCAAGGTTGTGCCAACATGAGCGTCAATGTCTCTGAACCTGGAATGGGAGTTGAAAATCCCATGAGCCGTGCAGATTACAAAGAAAACGGGCACCGAGATATTCGGAACTGAAGGCATGGAGACAGACAATTGAACAATCGGATATTTTAATTGTCAGGCAGGATCCGACGAGGCATTGCCCGATGGCTGTAGCCTGTAGGTAGAGGACAAGGTTCTGAAACGTCTGAACCGTACTCTGGCGTCAACGGCGACGTCCAGCCGAGCATATCGTCCAGAACGCCGCAAACAGAGGGCTGCCGGTTCTGAAAGAGAATCGGATGAAGTCCAAAGCGGAGCCAAGTCCGAAGGGTCAGACACGGGTCTTGGCGCGCGGCCGGACCCGGCAGTTAAACCAAATTGCCCCTGTCTCCCGGGTGGCGCATAGCGTCGGCAAGTGGGGAACGTGGGCCAACATCCCACCATCCCACCTTTCACGCCTTTTTCCTCTCCCAATCCCTCGCTTTCTCCCTCCATTTCGTCATCAGCGGATCGAGGAACGCCATTTTCAAGTCCCTGGGATCAAGTCAAAGCCGTCGCAATTTGATATCCCGAATAAAACAAGATCAATTCCCCTGCGAACCCCTCCAGCCCATTGTACCCCGCCCTTCGCAGCAAAATACGAACCGCAACATCACGCCATGTCGCAGTCAGAACCCCGACCGCCAGTGCCGATTCTCGAGGCGCCCAAGCTCAGCGTCAAGATGTCGGCCACCGAGCTGATCGGCAACACGCCGCTTGTCCGGCTCAACAAGATCCCCCAGTCGTACGGCATCGAGGCCGAGGTGTACGCCAAGGTTGAGCTCTTCAACGCCGGCGGGAGCGTCAAGGACAGGATAGCGCTGCGCATGATTGAGGAGGCCGAGAAGAGCGGGCGGATCAAGCCGGGGGATACTCTGATCGAGCCCACCAGCGGCAACACGTGAGTCTTGCTTTGTGCTGCCCTTCGAGCATTGCCCTTGCTGACACGCACACAGCGGCATCGGTCTCGCGCTGGTCGGCGCAATCAAGGGCTACAAGACCATCATCACCCTCCCCGAAAAGATGTCCGCCGAGAAGGTGTCGGTCCTCCGCGCCCTTGGCGCCACCATCATCCGAACGCCGACCCAGGCCGCGTGGGACAGCCCCGAAAGCCACATTGGCGTCGCGCGGCGCCTGCTGAAGGAGATCCCCAACTCGCACATCCTCGACCAGTACACAAACGAGAATAACCCGCTCGCGCACGAGTTCGGCACCGCCGAGGAAATTTGGGCGCAAACCGGGGGGAAGATCTCGGCCGTGGTGGCTGGCGCGGGGACCGGCGGCACCATCACTGGTATTGCTAGAGGTCTCCGGAAACACGACAAGAACGTCAAGATTATCGCGGCGGATCCCCACGGCAGTATCCTCGCTGTCCCCGAGTCCCTGAACGAGGAGAAGGCAAACATCCCATACAAGGTTGAGGGCATCGGCTACGACTTCGTTCCCGACGTCCTGAACCGGGAGTTGATCGACAAGTGGTACAAGACCGACGACCGCGAGTCGTTCCAGCTCGCCAGGCGGCTGATCGCCGAGGAGGGCCTTCTGGTCGGCGGCAGCTCCGGTAGCGCCATGGCGGCCATGCTGAAGGCGGTCAAGGACTTTGGGTTCGGCAAAGGCGACGTAGTCGTCGTCGTCCTCCCCGACAGCATCCGCTCCTACCTCTCCAAGTTCGCCGACGACGACTGGCTGGCCGCCAACGGCCTGCTCCCGAACGACTCGGAAAACATCGACGGCAATGGCACCACCCCACAGCCCAAAACCCTCAGCCAGAGCACCGCCGACCCGTACTCGGGCGCCACCGTCCGCTCCCTCCGCCTCAAGCCCGTCACCTCGGTCCTCACCACGAGCGCCTGCTCCGAAGCCATCGAGACGATGCGCGACAAGGGCTTTGACCAGCTGCCCGTGCTGACGCCCACAGGCGGCAAGCTCGCCGGCCTGGTGACGCTGGGCAACCTGCTCAGCTACATCTCGCGCGGGCGGGCGTCGCCGCAGAGCCCCGTGAAGGAGGTCATGTTTGACTTTGGGCGCATAGACGAGGTGGTGACGGACCCGCGCCAGTTTGGGTCGGACCTCAAGGGCAAGAAGCGCAAGTTTGTTGAGATTACTATGGACACGCCGCTGTCGGCGCTTAGTCGGTTTTTGGAGTGGAATAGTGCTGCGGTGGTGACGGAGCGGGGCGAGGGCGGGTCGAAGCCGGTTGCGGTTGTTACCAAGGTTGATTTGTTGACGTGGATGGTGAGGCAGAAGTCGTAGACGGTCGGTCAAAGGTTGGGAAAAGGGGTAGAGCGGTTTTGTTTGTCTGGCATGCGAAGCGCAACCGAGACTCAACATCTATGGTTTGTTTGGTGGGATAGCGTTGTTGGACGAGCATGTTGGCATAGCATAGAGAGGGCTCAACCCGTGCAAATGGGAGAGAGGTGTCGTGCTTGTTTTATACCCACGAATAGACTCAACCAGTCATCTACAGACCATATGCCCTGATTACATCCCCTTTCTCCTCTGCCACCCTTACACCCTCTCCCCAATCCACCGCCACCACTTATCCGCCCCCGGCCCCTCCCCAACCACATTCCCCCCAATCACCTCCACCTCCACATCAAACTCCATCATCTCCTTAAAACTAAACTTCTCACTCCCCACCGCCCCAAGCCACCCCTCGTTATCATCCCCCGCCTCCACCTTATCCTCCGCCTCACCCGAACTCAACAACCCCTTACTCCGCGCCTTGCGAATCCTCCCAATTTCAGCTTCCAATTGACTCTTGACCAACGCCGCGGGCAGCGCGGTGAATAGGTCGAGCTTGTTAGCCGCCACCAGCACGGGAATACTCGCTGGCGCGCGCGAGCCGCTGCGCTTGTGGAAGCGTTTTTGGAGGGTCAGGAGGACTTCGTAGAGGTACTCGGCTGTGGAGGAGAGGGCGGGGGAGTCGCTGTCTGCGAGGGCCGCGGCGTCGACGAGGAAGATGAGGGCTTTGAGTTTGGATTTGGAGGTTTCGGCGCTTGCTGAAGACGGCGTTGTAAAGGTTGTGGTGGAAAGGCGGGATGGGGTGATGGTTGCCGAGGGGGAGGACAGGTGGGAGAGGGTGGTGTTGCGGAGTTTGGGGTGGCCGGGCGTGTCGATTAGGAGGAATTTCTTTGCGGTGGCGCCTGCGGCGTCGAGGTCGGTGCGGTAGGTTGTTGTTTCGGTGCCCGAGGAGGTGGTGTCGGTTGAGACGGCGAGCTCGACGGCGGAGGGGGTTTGGGAGGTGTGGGTTTGGGCGACGGGCGAGGGGACCGCGGGGTTGTTGGCGTGGTAGAGGGGCCCACGCTCGAAGAGGGTCAGGAGGGCGGTCTTGCCCGCGCCCGAGGGGCCGATCAGCAGGACGGAGGGGAGGGTGGTGTAGGGGGTTGTCGCGGAGAAGATGAAGTGCAGAATGATCGGGATTAGGAGGACGATGGCGACACCGATCGAGATGACGGTCGGGCTCGGCGTGAGCGACGCCTCGAAGGCGGCTTTGAAGGTGTCGACGATCGACATTGTGGTTACCTGTCCGTTTTGTCGCTTGCAAGAAATGGACGGAACGGAGTGGTTTGCGATTGAAGTCGTTCGCAGGTCCGGTCAAGCCGTCATTCTTATACAGGCGCGCTGCTCTGTAATCGACCGGGTGGCAGTATTCCGAGCGTGGAGTTATCGGTTCATTGTCGTCTGATTTGCGGCATCGGATCCCGGAGGATTTTAGTGTCGTGGTGGATTCCAGGCTGCTGTTTACGATTTGACGTCGGGTTTCAGCCTGCCAAGACTTATCCAAGCTACGGAGGTCATCTCATTGGTCGTCCACCTGTATGGAGGAAAAGGTTAAGTTATTTGGGAGCCGGCCTTCACCATAGTATTCAAGGTAGCTCACTTTCCCAAAACCTAATGTCTAAAGAGCTCCCATTTAATAATTAGAACGGAAGATATCTTCTGACGAACTGGGCGGACTTGCGACTCCAACGGAACGTCCCTTTACGTCGGTAAAGGCTTTGATACGTCCCTCCGTAGCCCCACCGAACACACGAAAAGTGGGACTCAGCCCTGCAAGTGCTTCCCATCTCCCGCGGCTTGGCGAATCAGGGCCCCGTCACATGAAGATCGGTGGCTCAGCCTCGCGCTGCACCGCTCGTTTGGGGTTGGTCGACGAGTAAGCCGACCCTGAATCTTTCCGGCGCCTCCCCTGAAACGAAAAAGACAAGTCGAGAGGCCTCGCCGCAAGGTTGTTCTCACAGGCCAACGGCGGCCTTGCTTTGTTTTAGCGACACAGCATTTGGCGCAGTACTCTCGATTCCACATCGCCATGCTGTAACCGTCTTCGTCTCGAATACCCTCCGTTCCTGCATCCCGCCTCTGCCGCAATCCGTCCGATCTCCCCAGGTACCCGACAGGTAGAGTACGAGACATCCACGAACGAAGTCGGTTGATACTCGCGTCTATCCACGATGGCGCAGCAGCACGATGCCGGGCCACCCGCCAACGGCGCACCGACGCAGCCGCCGTCCAAGTCGGAAACCGCGACACCTAAGCTGAACAATGAGGTGGAACTCGGCCACATGCCTGGCGACACGCCCCAGAACAACATCATGCAAATGGCGCGGGTGGGCGACATTGCCGGCATGGAGAAGCTATTCGAGGCGGGTGACTACGATGCCACCTACACCGACGACGAGGGCATCACCCCGTTACATGTACGCTCTTCCTGAGTTTCAGCGTGCCGTACCCATCCGCTAACACAACTCCTGCAGTGGGCCGCCATCAACAACCAATACGCCATGTGCAAGTTCCTCATCGAGCGCGGCGCCGCGATCAACAAGAAAGGCGGCGAGAGCGTTGCCACTCCACTGCAATGGGCCGCCCAGCGCTGCCACTACTACACCGTCCACCTGCTCCTCCAACACGGCGCCGACCCCCTCATCACCGACGCCCAGGGCTACAACACGCTGCACATCAGCACCTTCAACGGCAACCTCCTCCTGATCATCCTCCTACTCCACCAGGGCATCCCCGTCGACGTCGAGGACGCCTACGGCCACACGGGCCTCATGTGGTCGGCGTACAAGGGCTTCCCAGCCTGCGTCGACGTGTTCCTGCGCTGGGGCGCCAGCGTGCACGCCACGGACGAGCAGGGTTTCACCGCGCTGCACTGGGCGCTGGTCAAGGGCAGCCCGGGGTGCATCCAGAAACTGATCGAGTACGGCGCGGACCGGTTCGCCAAGACGACGACGGGCAAGACGCCGGCTATCACGGCCAAGGAGCTGAACACGGCTGCCGCGTGGCACAAGGCGCTGCATGAGTGTGGGTATGATGAGGATGGGAATGCGGTTGTGCCGAGCTGGCCGGGGGCGAGTTATCTCTTGAAGGATAGGAGGGGGTTTACGACCAAGTTTTTCTTTTTGTGGCCGCTTGTGCTGGTCTGGGCGACGCTCACTTTGTTTGCGCGCATGCCGGTGTATGCGGGTGTTCCGTTTGGGCTGCTGGCTGCGTACACCGTGCAGTGGGTGGGCAAGCAGGTGCTGGCGTATGCCCCGCCGGATATGAGGCAGTTTGAGAAGACGGTAGGTCTACTCAGGTCATGGCTGAAGAGGCATTGCTAACCTTATCGCAGCCATGGATGGCGGGTATCTTTGCTGCGTCCCTGTTCTTGGTGGGGCTCAACTGGCTCTTTACTGTCTTCCCCAGCACCGCGTTTGGCCAGGGTGAGTTCGTTTTATGGATCAGATACGGGTCGTTGGCTAACTTCTCGCAGACGGGACATGGCTGTGGAACTTTCTGTTCGCTGTCTTCTTTGGCCTCACAGCCTTCTTCTACACCCGGTGCATGGTCGACGATCCCGGCTTCGTGCCCAAGCTCAATGGCATTGCCGAGCAGAAGGCTGTCATCGACGAGCTGATCAGCCTGTGGAAGTACGACGAAGGACATTTCTGCGTGACCTGCATGATCCGGACGCCGCTGCGCAGCAAGCACTGCCGCAGGTGTCAGCGCTGCGTCGCCAAGCATGACCAGTAAGTCTTCAGCAAGTGTAGTTGAGCCTCTCACTAACGACCGCCAGCCACTGCCCGTGGGTCTACAACTGCATCGGCGTGAACAACCACCGCCACTTTTTCATCTACCTCATCAACCTCACCCTTGGCGTCCTCACTTACGACATGCTCACCTACCGATGTATGTCCCCCCCTCCATCACCCACCCACTGTCACTAACAAACTGCAGATTTCTTCTCCCTCACACCCACCGCCTCCGACCAATGCTCCATTCTGTCCCCCTCCCTCTGCCGGATCATCAACGCCGACGCCTACAGCCTCCTCCTCGCCATCTGGGCCTCCCTCCAGCTCACCTGGGTCTCCATGCTCCTCTTCGTGCAATTCATCCAAATCTCTCGCGCCATGACAACCTACGAGAACATGTTTGGCGTCAACACCCGCCCCGCCGCCTCCCTCGCCAGCACCTTCACCTCGACCGGCGCGCCGCTCGATCCAGCGTCTGCGGCGCCGCCCGCTGGGTCGGAGATTGGACCGCATGCGCCTTCGCATCATGGGCATCGCCATGGTCATAGGAGTGGGATGCTGAAGCATTGGGGGAGGTTGTTGGGTGTGGATACGTTTATTGAGACTGCCACTGGCAGGGGGGCCGCGGCCGGCGGGAAGAAGAGGAGTAGCAGGAATCCGTTTAGTCGCGGGTGTGTGGAGAATTGTAAGGATTTCTGGTGTGATCCGGCGCCGGTTTTTGGGAGGAGGGAGACGGGGGCCGCGGTGTTGGGCGGCGTGCCGGTGAATTATACCGAGATGTATGAGAGTCCGGCGGTTATGGAGGTGTTGAGGGGCGGCGGGACCAGGAGAGGGGGGTATGAGGCTGTTGCTGGGGAGGAGGTTTAAGGGGTGGGGTGGAGGGTGGTGTGGTGGCTGGGGTTTGTGGTTTGGATGCTGCTGTGTATAATGGTTATGTATGTGAGGGGTGGTCGGTTCTTGGGCGTTGGAGCAAGCCCGGAGTCTAGGTTCTTATAGAAGGTTGCTTTTGGACCATGGAGTCCTTCCACGGCATGGTCTCGGGCGTGTGATGTTTTCGAAGGTGTTTAGACCTTAGACGGCGATGCGCAGTTGGGATGGTCAAGTGCAAGATTGTCAGTACCTTTGGACATTGCTTGCTGTGAACCTCTTGCTTGGCTCTACCGAACTTCGGCCTATTGTCAGATTGCTACCTTCATGAAGTCTGAGGAGTCCCTTTCAGTGGTCCGAGACCCGAGATTCGTCACACCTCGCCGTCTTGCCCTGGTGAGCGGCACCTGATTAGTACCTCAGTAACCCGCAATTTCCAGAATCAAATCCCCGTTGCCCTGTGCCGCCATGACGCCCGATTTCCCACATTTCCCCAACTTGCAATAATAGGGGCACGCCGTGCCCACCCTGTAGACGGCCGCGGCCACATCCCGGCAGTAGCTCGAGACGTACCCTCCGATGGACCCCAGGCCCCATCCGGCAATGTAGGCCGGCGGCTCGCCCGCAAACGAGTTGGCCGTGCACATAAAGGTCGCCTCGCCTCCAATGGGCCCGGCGACGCACCGCGTGGTGTCAAGGAGCTGGAGGTAGACATTGCATGCGGCGAGGTTCTGGAGCCCGGCCGGGCTCAGCATGTGACCGTCGGGAGCGACTGTCCGGCCGTCGGGCCCGTAGCCTTGGTAATTTGCTGTGTGGCACGTGTCGGTCCATCGTTTGGCAAGTCCGGGGCCGGGCCCGGGGGAAGGGCCGTTGTCCTCGGCGAGGTAGGCCACCGTCATGTTGTAGAGCTGCTCGGGGGTGAGGCCGAGGGACTCGAGGGTGGGGAGGCCCGGGCCGGGTGTGATGTGGATTGCGTTGGGCGCATCATCTCTCTTGGTTCCGGGGGATGGGTGAGCGAGGGCGGGCAGGGCGAGGGCGCCGAGCACCAGCGAGGAGAGCGAGATTCGGCCCATAATGATGATGGTGTCGATGTCGACGGGTCACGGGCGCAGTGTGCTGGTTGGAATAGGAGCGGTCGGTTCCAGTTGGATGCGGAACAAAGCCAGCCTAGTGAAGGAAGTAGATCTCATCAACGTCTAGAGGCCCCAATCTCCTTAAATAAGTTGAAAAAACAAACGCGTGACGTGGGGGCCTCCAGGCTCCAATGCTTTGTGCCGCCGCCACCAATCTCACTCGCATACACGCTGGCAGCAACTATGTACTCTGAGCTGGAGCCCTGGCATTCCCAACCCCCTCCAGCATCGCCCAATTTTAGCATGCCAAGAGCAGCTAATTCGAAAAAGACCCAATCGATTGAGCCCATTTTGTCGGACTCGGGGCCCCTACCAAGCTGAGCGAGATGTTGGTACGGAGTAAGTTAAGCGGATACGAAGCTTAGGATCCTAGGAGCCAAGAGATGGAGCAGTGCGCTGCCCTCGCCGTCGTCAATTGCGGAGGTACGGCGCTCTAACGGATCACCAGACACGGCGGGAGCTGGCATACGAGCAAGAGAGACTGGGAGAAAACGTACCTGGTACAGTGCCTATGAAGCAAGCTTACCAGGTGCCATCCACCTATTTCGTCTCTGTCTCCTGCCGGCAAGCAACCCGCTTACTCTTCTTGATAAACTCCACGCTTTGGTACGGAGCGTCTCGATAACGGGGATGGATCAAGCCCGGCTGTTTCTCAGCACGAATGAGTGCGCCGAGAGAGGTCCAGCCGTGAGAAGGCGACGCCTTTTTTGTTGGTCTCCGTACTTGTCCGGACCATGACTGAATACAAAGAAATGAATGTGCGGGCGTGTACAATCATGTCAATTCCCTCGACAGGGCGATCCTTCGGATGGTGTTGAAGTGCTGCTGAACCTGCCATGGGAGTGAGGAGAAGCAGTGAAGTTGAAGCGGCGTTCACGGACGTTGTTGCCGCCGCAGCATGATGCCAGCCCGAACCCGCCAGCCAACCCGGGTTTCGTGCACAGGTTGATATACCTTAGTTTCCCATTGTCGGGTGCCGACCCAGCTAAACTGCAAGGTCGACTGTGAGGTCCACAAAGACTACTTTCCAGCCCGCCGTTTGTAACCTTATTTGTCAACTGGGAGCACCTTTCCTCCGAGAAATGACACCACAAATGGGAGTCTAGCTCGCTTCCTCCCAGCAGCGCCAAGGTTGCCCGCTTATTAAGATGGTTGGAACGAGCTGCGGGTGATTACCCAACAGCCGAGATGCAATGGAACGGCAGCCAGGGGCCATCGCGGGCGGTGGTATCCTTGATGCTATCCATCTTGAACCCTGACTGGAGGAAGTGTTACGAGCCGGTTGCGGGGCCGATATTGCGTGCCCTCGGGGGTTGCTGTCGATCAACCGAGTGTGAACAGGTCCTCGGCTATATATAAGGGACTCGTCGGTTGGGAACCATGTTGTTTACTTCAGCTCAGCATCCCTACCGGTTCGAGACAGTCCACCAAGATGCGCGCCCTTTCGTTCTCGCTTCTGTCGACCGCCCTGCTTCTTGTTGGAGGAGCAGCGGCCGGGAGCCCCAACTGCCAGGCCCTCGACTCGTCCATCGTGGCCCATACCGGCACCCCGGTTGGCAAGGAGGTCAAGCACGGCAACCGTGAGTTTGCTGGGGCCAACCCAGGTGACACGCTTGACTAACTCACCCTCAGTCACGCTCTACATCGCCGAGCCAGACAAGAAGAACGCGCGAGCCAAGGCGAGGGCCGGCACCGCGGTGCTCTACCTGACCGACGTCTTCGGCCTCGCCCTGCCCGAGAATAAGCTGTCAGTTATCCCCCTTCCACCCACCTTGGTACCTATCTCACTATCCCCTTCCCCAGCCTGGTGGACAGCTACGCCCGCGCGGGCTACTTGACCATCGCACCTGACCTCTTCAACGGCAGCCCGGCGCCGGGCGACATCAACGTCCCTGGCTTCAACACGACCGACTTCCTCGCGAAGCACGGCCCGTCGGCCACGGACCCCATCATCGCAACCACAGTCTCGTACCTGCGCAGCAAGCTCGGCGTGACGCGCATCGCGGCGCCGGGGTACTGCTTCGGCGGGCGCTACGCCTTCCGCTTCCTGACTGCTCAGGAGGGTGGTGTCGACGTCGGGTTCGCTGCGCACCCGAGTCTCCTTGAGGCGGGTGAGATCTCGGCGATTGAGGGGCCCGTGTCGGTTGCTGCGGCGGATAACGACAGCCTGTTTGATGCGAGTGCAAGGGCTGCGGCGGAGAAGTTGTTGGTGGCGAAGACTGAGAAGGTGCCGTACCAGGTGAACTTGTATTCGGGAACGCAGCACGGGTTTGGCGTCCGGGTCAACCTGACGGATCGGCAGCAGAGATATGCCAAGGAGCAGGCTTTCTTGCAGGCGGTGAGGTGGTTTGATCACTCTTTTGGGTTGGAGTAAGAGGCGCGAGATGAGTGTCGACTAGTAGGAGGATACATGGAAGGTGATGTGGCGGGGTTACGCGATGATCAGATCCCCGTGGCTGTAGGTACGTACTTGGGTACTTAAGGCAGAGTGTCGGACGTTGCAATGCCGGCGCTGGGCCCTCGGCCTGGTGCGCTGGCAAGGAGAGCGAGAGGTGCTTCATCGTTCACTAGCGCACCTGAGCGATTTGGCCTTTGCGGTGGCGTGGTTGATGTAGACTTGGCGGAGACAATGCCATATCGACCCATGTTGAGCATTTGTTCCACATGGCATGTTCTGGTCCAAGAATTCTCTCAGCTTCAGACTGAAAGTTCGTGTCATGGATTGATGAGTGCAACAGGGCAGCAATGGGAAGTGGAAACAGCAGGCGCGTGGGGGTTAAGGCTCGAAAGCTGGAACCCTGGCCCCACTATTGCGCAGATATGCGTTTCTATTGGCCAAGGTGAACTTTCCCCAACGAAAGCCCACAACGCAAACCCCCAAGCCCCAACCGCAATCGCAACTCTGCTGCTCTGCGCTCCAACAAAAACCAACAAGGAGGCTTCAAAACGCAGCAAACGACCGCATGGCTCGGGTACACTGCGACAACAGGCCATGACCGTCGATGCCGGTGTCTCATATCCGAAGCCCTCGGAATGACGGAGCTGTCCCATCGGCGACGTTCTCATGCCGTTACCCGACTTTGCAGTCGGCGAAATCGCCCGGTTGAACTCGTTCATGGGCCCACGCCGCCAGCATCGGATTTGATGCAGCTGGTCACGTTGGCTTCGCAAATTTGACATCGCGGCCACTGCCGGCGTGCCATCCCACTGTCAGCGCTCCTATCCGAGGCGACACCTTGAACGACCTTCCCGGTTGAAGGTTGGAAAGTCGCGAGGATCGTCGCCAGCACTCGAGGGCTCTGTTCTCATGTTGCCTTCGGAATTCGAACAGGTGTCCGCGAACTGATTCTCAGTGCCGACGGTCCGCCTCCCACGCAGCTAGCGCCCGAGCCTTGTTTTGGCGGTATCCACATCGTCCGACGACATCAGGCAGCCCGTCACACGCATCACGAGATGCCTCAAAACACCATGGCATCTTTGCCTTGACCACCAAGCTCGCCGGATTTCCACGCCATCGCAGCGGCGATCCTCGTATTGCTCCGTTCTGCGTAACTGGGCAACCTCGCTCACCGAGTTCTGTCCCAATCGAAGATGTGCACTTGCACTGATGGGCAGGCCAAATGGCGCCTTTCGCATCGGACCCGCAGACCTGCGCGAGGCAGATACAGTGGCAAGCTTAGCCACAGGAAACCGGCGTCCACCCGACTGGTCATCTGAGGCTCGCATCCTCTTTGCACATCTCGGTGTCAAGAACCACGCCAGAGCCGCATTTGCAGCGATTGGTTGCACAGGGAATTCTCCTTGGCTGCTGTCAAACATTGAAGGTCTGCCCACCGAGCCGCCAGATCACCTTCGTCCTGTTACCGTTATGTTCCGCCTTGAGCTACCGCGGAGATGCCGCTGATCGACGCCCGAGGTGAGAGACGACATGCCGTGGCTGTGTCACTGCTCCTATCCTCTCGTGTTTGTCACGTCCACAACGAATTCCAGCCCGGATGACGTCGTCCGATCAGGTCCAAAGCTCAGCCTCGATGTGTTCGCGAGATCTTTGGCTGCTTGATGACTTGCATTGCCGCTCCTGCATGCAGTACGACCAGGCCAGCCGCACGCAACTGCCGACCGAGTTGCCCTGGCCTCACCCGGTTTGACGCTGGCCTGGAACGAGTGGGCGGGCAAGGCCGGAGTTAACCCCGTCAGGTCTTGGCGAGGCGCCACATCGGGAACACAGCCAACAAGCAACCCAAGGCGGCACAGCAGCACAGCGTGAGCGATGAGGGCAACCGTTCGGTGAAGGAGGGCCAGAAGCGTCCTTTGCTTCAGTCTGGCGACACAATACCTGACACTCATCGGAGAGGACAAGCGCATAGTCTCCCGGCCGGCCGGCTCAGAGGTTTTTGCTCGTCGCTCCAACCGCGATAACGTGGTGCAGGAGACCGACTGCCCGGCGGTTGCTATTTTCTGCAGACATGGTTTCGTCTTTCGGCTCCGGCCCGCTGGGTGCGCCGCAGACGCCTCACGCCCAGTGGGCTCCCTCACCTGGAGTACCGTTTCAAGCACCCACCAACGACCGGCAGCCCAAACACTGACGGGAAAGGTGGGGTGGGTAGGTGTGGGCGGGAGCATCACAGGACCCTTACCTTTCCGGCCCTCCACACCCATCCTCAACCTATCAGGGTCACCCGCGCGGCTCAGCCCTTGAGGGATGACGATCTATTGGTTTCCTCGATACACACTCGCATCATCCGGCTGCAGCCGTTCCTTGGACTCACCCCCGGGTCCAGCACACGAGGAGTGCGCCTTCCTGCCGTATCACCTTGCCATACCTCGGAGGGGGCGTCGACGCAGAGCGCGAAGGGCCGCCGAGCTGCAAGGATGGGAAGGTTGAGGACTGGCCAGGGGGTGGGAGCCTCACGCTCCATCGCAGGCTCAACCTCCAGTCCTATAAAACTGAACCGGCCGCCTGCCCTCGGGTCGTCGGGCCCAGCTCAACCATCTTCATCAACCCGCAGCAGCCGGAACCCCAAGCAGAAACAGATGCTACCGCCCAGTCCGCCCTCAAACGCGGTCTCTTACAAGCACCGCCAGGCCTGAAGTCCACGACGTGCGATATATCTTTTCTCAGGTCTCGCCTTTGCCAGCATTTACCCAGCCGGTCCCTCTCGATGCCCTCATGTCTTTGACTCATATCAGACGGCATCCCAACGACTGTTCTGTCTCGGATACGGCCGACTGACATCAAGCACACTACCCGCTGTCCAGATCCACATCACATACCCAGGCCAGCACTGTTCGAGGGTAGACTTGTCACCCTCGCCCCGCTGCTAGAAGGGGCCAAAGGACTGCCTTGCCTTGAGCTTTCCGCTGCCAACCGCACCTTTCCCCTTTGCCCGGCCAACACCAGCAAGATGTGTCTCACCAAGGTCTACTACAACACCTACGCGGACGGGGCTCAGGACATCACCGAGAAGACTTACCCCTGCAGGGACGGCAGAAGCTGCTCCCGCCCCGATGTCCGCAAGTACGACCGCAAGTTCCCCTTCACCAAGCTGGGCGACGCCCAGCCCGAGTCTCACCGGAGCCTCTCGGAGCGCAAGCCAACCCCCTACTTCTCCGGCGGCCACACACCTCGCGGCTCCAAGTCGCCCTCACCCTCTGGCAGGCGCGACTCGGGCGTCTACATGAGCGGCGCCATGCCCAGCAAGCACTACGATTACCGCGACCCTTACGGCAGCGGCTACGACGCCTACGGCTACCACTCGTCCTCTCGCCACGACCGCGACCGCGAACCCCGCCTCAAGCGGTCTTCAACCGCACCTCACATCGTCTACCTAGACCGTGACCGCGACCGCGACTCCAAATCCTCCCGATCCTGCTCCCGTTCCAGCAGCCGCGACATTCCGCTGGGCCTGGTCCCGCTCGCAGACGAGTACGGCCGCCGCCATCACCGCCACTCCTCCCGCGAGGGACGCTCCTCCTCCCGCGGAAGCAGCGATCTCAGCGGGGCGTACTACCGCCGCCGCACCGACGACCCGCACGGCTACACGCTCATCGACGACGCGGAGGAGCGCCGACGCCAGCGCCGTGAGCGCCGTGCCTCTGCCTCTGGATACCCCGAGCATACCACCTCCACTTCAGGCATGGGTGGATATGATGCCTACTCAGCCTACATCCCCCGCCGTGCGAGCACAGTGGTGCACCACAGCGATGGGTCCATCTCAACCGGCAGCGGCAGCTCCGGTAGCAAAACGAAGCATCTCCGCTGGGAAGACCAAGTCCGCGCCCGGCGCGAGAGACAAAACGCTGAGATTGCGAGTCGTCCGCCTTCGTATCCTGGTGAAGTCAAGGGAATATTGAAGCATACCTCCGCAACATCAGACAGGAAGGGAAAGGGAAGGGAGATGGATGATATTGCTGATTTGAGGAGGGCGGTGGAGAGGATGGAGATACCTAGGGGACGGGACAGGGAGCCGAGGGGAAGTAGGGGTGGAGGGTATGGAGAGGGGTATGGTATTGGGGAGGAGTATGGGGAGGGGAGGAGGAAGAGGAGTAAGGTCTATGGGTATTGATGGGGTTGGAAGGGGGTGAGGTGTGGTAAGGGGTTGAGGACTGGGAAGAGGGTGGTTCATAGATGGAGTTGGAGTTTTACAGGCGTCGGTTGGGATTGGTTTGCCGGAGTCCCAGGTAGAGGTATTTGGTGCTTGAGGTTTGGGAGTTCGGGATCTTTTACCATGTGCGACGGCGCAGGCGAGATGCATCGCCAGACTACACTTTTATTTTCCTTTGTCATGGAACGTTACGACTTAGATGAAACTGACATTCGATGCGTCGATCAATCTCCTCGATCTCAGCTGCGGTGTGGAGTTGACTCACCTGGAGACAAAGACCTTGTTGTGTTTCCCCTGGAGGTTACTCCCCCAACGGGACTTGGCAGACAGATCCCTGAATCTCAACGCCATCATCACCACCACCAACCCAAAGAGCAAAACCCAACTAGCCAAACCCACTTTATTTTGTGCCACGACATCTTCTTCACTCTCATTCTTCGTCCACAAGGCGGGGCCTGACAGGAGTGAAACAGCCCGCGGCACAACCTGGGGCCTGACCACCCACCCAAAATCTGACAAGGCCGCGTGCGGCGCATTTGCCAGACCTGTGTCTCGGGCTTGCGTTTCGGCCCAACAGCAGGGCCAGCATTCTCCGGGCAGGAGCTCACAACATTGAACCCCGTTTTTGTTCCGATGCTACTGTGCCGCCTGTTTGCTGTGTCGTGTGTGTGTGTGGGAGACCTGCTGGGACTGCGGCGCGGTTGTTACGCACGGCTCGGGTGTGACGTACGTCGCGGTTTGTCGTGTGCGGCCCGAGGGGCAGAGGCAAGGATGGAGGTGGGATCAGAGATTGGGAGGTGAGATCTGGGTCGAATTAGATGGTGTGACGGACGGAAAAGGGGGGTCCAGGGGAGAATTGCGGACATCTGTGGTGAAAATATAAGTCATCGTGTCCGGGTAGTGAGGTTAGGCAGTCCATTTGGCGCTTGTCAAGCAGACGGGCCGGGCACTTGATCGAGATCGGCAGGAGTTGGTACGAGGTCTATCGTGTTCCAAGATTCTCAACATCTGACTTGACATTAAATGGAATATATTTCCCGGCATCTCCCAACGTGAGCAAGCAATGCCCGTCATCAATGAACCACTCCCTCCCAGATTATCCCACCCTATAACCAATCCAAAACACCACCGCCAAAACTTCATGATACAAAACAATGGAATAGATACAGTAGAAAGGATAAATTGCCATGAGTTGGGAATGAAGATGCTGGGTAGCTGGCCCAGCGACCAGAACAACCAACAGCGAAGATGCAGGGGGTATCAAGCAGAGCGAAGATTAGGCTGCGTTTGTGGCGGATAGACCAGCGTGATACACAAGGGCTGCTCCCTTTGGGTATCCAAGTGTGAGGGAGGGAGGCGTCGAGGCGGGTTTGTTCCGATGTCCGAGAAGGTGGGGAGTGTCTCTCGATGTAATCGTCGCCGAGGCCGCGCGGGCAGGAATATGCCGGGTGTCTTGGGGGACCCCTGGCCGGGGTAAGGAGAAGTGGTGGTCGAGGCCGTGCCGCTTGCGTCCACGCATGGTTGCGGGTTGTTGGGAGGGCCTCGGACGAACTTGGCTGTCTCGAGCCAATTTGGATTCGAGTGTTCATCCGCTCCCCAATTCCCTTCCCGTCGCCGATCATGGCTCCTCGCAGCGGCCAATATCCACCAGCAGGTCCGCCGCCAGCACATCAATACCAGCCGAGTGCTTATCCTCATACCCAAAGCCCAAGAACACCACATCATCCAGATACCCGTGATAATTCACCCCGCGCTCCTTCCAGTTCATCGACGTGACATACATCATATCCGTCTTGCGGCCCTCGTGGCGCTGCCTGCCGTGAATCCACAGCGGCTTCTTGGAGATGGCATACAGCTCGTACGGCGCGCGCTGCTGGAACAGCACCACGTACGGCTCGTACTCGGAATGGTAGTTGTAGTACGTCTTGTGCTGGGCAATGAACATGATGTACGTGTTGCCGTCGTGCGGCTCGCAGTCCTTGTCGGCGCGGTTGCACAGCGTGATCTTCATCGAGTTGGTCGCCTGGTGGATCGACTCGAGGTCGCCGGGCAATTTGGGCAGGTAGCGCTTGAGGCACTTCTCGTCGTGGTCTGCGACCTTGGACGCGAGGTCCGGGCCGACCTTGCCGCTGCGCTCGAGCTTGCCAAAGCCCCGCTTCGGGTACAGGTCGTAGTGCACCAGCATCTCGCCCTTGTTGTCCCAGAAGAGGAAGTAGTTCTTCTCGAGCGGCATGTAGGGCGCGGGGCGCTCGATCTCGGTGCCCTTGGCGAAGTCGTCGGGCGTGAAGAACTCGTACTCCCAGTTGACCAGCTTGCGGAAGTCCTGGATGAACTGGCCGAAGCAGGTGAAGGCGCTGTTGGAGCCGTAGATGATGAAGGGGCTCTGGGGGCCCATGAAGACGCGGGCGTCGTGCGGGCCGACGTTGAAGTTGATGTAGGCAAAGTCGCCCTCGCAGTGGCCGCCGGGCGTCGGCTCGATGGGCAGGTGCATGGCGAAGTCGATGCACATGAGCACGCCGTTGATGAACTGGGCGACGCACCCGGCCTCGTGAACCGTCGTGTCGCCGCCGCTCGGGTTGAGCGGGTCCATGTACACCTGGCCCACGATGTACCACGAGTCGTTGAACTTTTGGTGCGGGATGATGTTGGGGTTGTAGACGTCGATGCCAAAACGGATGTCGAAGTACTTGCCGTCGGCGGAGGACTGCGAGAAGATCTCGTAGTGCGTGCCCTCGGGGTTGAGGACCGGCTTGCGGTGCGTCGCCGACTTTGCCGACTTGCCGCCCTGGTTGAGCAGCGAGCCGACCTGCGAGCGCAGTTCGCCCGAGTGCCAGAGGCTGGCGCTGAGGAGCAGCAGGACCAGCAGCGGCCCTACTATCAGCGCCAGGCGCTTCAGATCCCTCACGATCATCTTGTCTGTGGTGTGGTGTGATGTGGTTTGGGGTCGGACTCGTGGGTCGCTTCGAAGAGTCGGGAGTATGTAAACGAGGGACGGAAGCAGGCACACGCAGCTCGACTTCGAACGAAGGTCACGGCCCGTGTCGCATGTCGGTGATCGGTCGAGTCGAGTTGAGTTCAGGGACCGGGCGAGGAGGCGGCGGCGTGGGAGCCGAGCCAAGAAGAAAGGGGATGAAAAATGGCCACCCCTGGATGAGGTTTCGGCGCTAGACGAGGCTAATTAGCGGGCTGCTGATGCCAAGACAATTCAGCTGCAGAAGTACGAGGGTGGGCGAGCAAAGGATTGGCGGGGAAGATAACGAAGGAACCGAAAACTTGGAACCTCACTGTGATGCCGAGAAGGTGGTCGCGAGCGTCTCTTCCTGTCAGGCACACCGACAAAACATCAGCCGTGGGAATCGGTTCGAGTTGTCGCCGGTCTCGACTCCTCCAGCTGCCCCTGAACGAACAACTCGAGGCGGCGACTTGTGGGTTTGTGGGATGCAAGCGGCCAGACCAGATTGGGCCTTGCTGCCCCCACCAAGTCAGATCCGGGGAGCCGTTCAGGGGGCATTTGACATTTTAGTGGGCCCGGCTTGCCGGGACGGACATGACTGGCTGCGCCGGCATTCAACTCCCGCACAGACACATCGCGACACGCGAGATCGAGAAATCGCAATCGGGACGCGCTTTTGTGAAATCTCGAAGAAATCTAATGTACAAAAATATCGTCACACCCAATCAAGGCAGCCAGACCGTTTTCCAACAGTTACCTAATACATATGAAAAGCGCATCCGATGATAGACCTGTTCAACCGAAAACACCTCCCTCTCCAAGAAGCCCTCCCCGTCTGACCACGCCATTAAACTTCTAAGGAAAGAGTCCGCAAGATATGTCCAAGAAACGGAGAGAAAATGTCTGTTTAACGAGAGAGAGAGAGAGAAAGTCTGCATCACGCAGGCAGCCTCACCGGCCGGCTCGAGGCAGTAACGCTCTTGTAAAGCCACTGCGGGAACCGCACACTCGGCTCGTCAAACGCCCTCGTGACGACCTCGGCCAGGTACAGCGTCACCGGCAGCAAAATAATATGCGGCACAAGGAACGCCGGCTCCAGCCCCAGCGGTCCCGACTTGGGCAGCGGAAACAAGTTCACCCACTGCGGGATGTACGTCAACCGCGCGTCCTTGGGCCAGCCGACGGCCGCGTACAACCGATCCCCCAAGGTCCAGAGCACGGGGCCGTGCACGAGGTAGAGCGAGAACGAGATGCGCCCCAGGTACTGGCAAAAGGGCGACTCGAAAAAGCGCTTGAGCGGGACGACGTGCGGGATCGACGAGACGAGGAAGACGGCGGCCCAGAAGAGGTAGAACCACTTGGCGTCGAAGACGGCTTGCGGCTTGAGGAACGACAGCAGGTACCACCCGGGGTTCTTGGCGAGCTCGTTGACGTCGGCCGAGTGCGCGGGGCAGCCGCCGAGGTACATGGCGGCGGCGAACATGGCGTAGAAGATGGTCTTTTTGTGCGGCCGGAAGCGGGCAAAGAAGTTGGGCAGCTCGTCCTTGGCCGCCAGCTGGTCCAGGTCGTTGAGCAGCATGCCCACCGTGAAGTAGGCGCAGTACCAGCCGTCGACGATGTACATGAAGTAGAAGACGAGGGCGGCCTCGCACCACAGGCGCGCGTTGCGCGGGCAGCGCGAGAAGGCGAGCAGACTGGTGTAGATGACGACGGAGCCCTTGAACTCGACGGGGATCGACCAGAGATGAAAGTTGTAGCTCAGCCAGCCGACCTTGCCGTTGTGGAAGATGAAGCTGAAGTTCTTGACCTCGCAGTACCAGTCCCAGACGGCCACGAGGTAGTTGGCCTTGGCCGGGCGGCTGTCGATCCAGATGCCGAACGCGTGCACGATGGTCATGTAGATGAAGGTGGTGGCGATGAGCGGGATGTAGAGCCGCAGCCAGCGCCGGAACAGCGCCGACCCCACGCTGTCGGCCAGCTTGCCCTGCTCGCCGGCGTGGATGAGGCTCAGTGGCTTGGCCGACAGGACGTAGCCCGAGATGACGAAGAAGGTGGCGACGGCGAAGTGGCCGCCGTGGAAGAAGTTGCGGATGAAGGGCAGGGCGGCGAAGTAGTGAAGGCCGTCGTAGCCGAAACTCGACTCAAAACTCAGGCCCTGGACGGGCACGTGAGCCCAGAGTTCGTGATGGTGCCAGTAAACCAGGAACGCGGCGAATCCTCTGAGCCCGTCGAGATACGCCGTCGGTCTGAGCTTTTCGGGCTGCGTGCTGCCGGTACTTGACGGCCATGGTGAGAAGATGCGGGTGAAGCTGATGTCGCGGACAGATGTCGCCAGGAAGGAGGCGGCCCCGGCCATGTTGGAAGCGAGAGACGATGATGAGCCCAGCAGCAACTCGTCGTCGCGCTTGGGCTCAAAAGACCCTTCTACATCACTCGGCATGGTGTGTGAAATCTCGTCGTCGCCGGTTCAACAAGGAAAGGAGTGATCGAGAAGGGCGCTGGGCATGGCCTTGAATCAGGGATTCTCTCCCTGGCGCAAGACTGGCAAGGTGTGGGCCAGCAAGAGAGTGAGTGTGAGATGTCGTTTCAAGCCAGGTGCGGCATTGAAATCCGTGCCGAGCCCGCCAGAAAAGGGGCTTTTGCCGCCTCCACAAATTGCATTGGTCTGTGCCCTGCTGCGCCTCCGCTGACCCAATCAATGGAGATCTGCCGGCTGTCAGGGGCTGATTCGGCCTGGTGGGTTCGCCCCTGGAAAAGCTCCGGTCCAAAAACTGGACCCTTTCAGCGGTTCATGATTCAGGTGCTGAGAATCTCATCTCTTTATCGTTTTTGCTTCCTTTTTTTACACCTGCTCCTTCTTCTCACCCGTCAAGATGCTAGATCGGACACATTGGCAGCGGGGAGACAAAGCGAGATTGTTTTCTCGAGGCAAGCAGTCAAGACGGAGACTGCAGCGCAACCAATAAAGTTTGGACAAACGGCAAATATGGCGGCCCCACCCGCCGCGTCAAACTTCCGGTTCCAAGTTGCGGGAAGGACAGATCCACTCGAGCCACTGCAACGACGCCGATTTCTTCACAGAACCTGTTTGCCAGATCCGGATGACGCGTCGAGCGCGTCTGCTTCGTTTCCCAATGCAGCTTTTTCAAGTCCCATCAAGACGATATCTTGGGTGAGTTCTTTGCATCCGGTTTCTCTGCAGTTGTGGGGCTGCTTGGAGCATCGTTCCAAAGCTGGGGCATTCCAAATTTCCAGGTTGGCATTCACATGCCAGTCAACGCGACACATGTTTGCCGACGCCCGACATGCAAGCTTCCAACTCCGAAATGAGGAATCTTGGGGTCCTGCCACCGCCCACCACGGCCTTGACTCCAGCTCTGGCAGCGGTTGCGATCCACGAGCCGGCCCCAGAGCGCCATCCCGCCCATTTGTGGGGTTGTGCGATCGGGATTTCGCGATCGGAAACAAGCCTCTGCCTTCCGAGCAACCTTATCTCAACCTTCTGACCAGGGTCTCCTGCATGTGTCCGTTTCTCATCCGCCAACATCCAAGCATCCACCATCGTCAGCTGCAGAAACACATCTTATTACTGGCTGTTTCTGCCTCGAACGACACCAGGGCTCAAGCTTTTCTCGCAGCCTCAGTCACAGGATCAGCCGTAGCCTCTACCAGAGCAGAGCCATCACAGGATCTCCCAGCCCCTCCCTTCCCACATTGTATGTCGATTTGACTCCTGCCGGTGATGGCAACTGACGTGCTGTTCCCAGCGTCGCCGAGGCGGACAGTTTGGTGCAATGCAATCCCTTGCAAAGGTGCATATCAGCGTTAGACTAAGAACCGACACCCCCCTCCTTCACCAAGGAAACACGCCCGAGTTTAACGACCTGTCAAGTCAGACTTACATGTCTTTCCCCCGTCAGAACCTGAAGCCATGGCATCCACCTCATACCGGAACGACGCATCATCGCAGCTCCTGGTCGTCATGCTGACTGTCGGGTCATGCAACTGCTTGCAGGAGACGGTGGTTCCAGTGCCCGAGTAGGCGGCCAAGATATTCTCCCAGCGGTATCCCGAGGCTGCGTTGCCCCGAGTGATGTTGACATTCCAGTGGCCGTAGTCGATGTTCGATCCATTCAAGGTGATTGAGGGCGTGTTCAATGGACGGGCGGAGACAAAGCCTTGAGCGCCAGCGAGTAGGACAATGGGGACAAAGAAGCGTACAAAGAAGTGATGCATGGCTGTGTTTCGGGCTGTTGACGAGGCTTGGGCTGTGCGAAGTGAACAATGGGCGGAATCGTACTGTGGCGGCAGCGAGTTGCAGCAACCGCGCGGCTACGAAGTGGACGGTTTCGGATCATGCCTGCTGAATCATGAAGAGGCGGGGCGCCTTTGAGTTTAAGAATGCAGGACGAGAGACGAGCGAGCATGAAACGTTGCGACAGGTATGCCGCTGTTGCATCGCCATTATCCGCCAAAAGCCGCATGTCGTATACGCGCGCGACGATGGCATGGCTTGATTATGATTAGGCTGAAGTTTGACTTTGGGTTGAGAGTTGAGAGTTGAGATTCGCTGCTTTGATGGTTCAGATCCAACCGTGAAGGGCCGCAATAAATAGACCCTCAAAGAACGTCAGATCCCGGTCTCGGCAGCTTGCAGATGAGCAGCGACGCATCAAGCGCAGGAGGCGGCTGCGGACCTCACTGCCCGGTGGCTCAGATGTTGTTTGTCGGCGATGAACCCACTGGGCAATGGAAGAGAAATCCGAAAACGGGGACACTTGGCGGCGACTTCTTAAATCTGAAGCGTCAAATCTTCATAACGCTGTCACGTGAGCGGCGTAGTAATTTCGAGAGCTCCCACTGGCCCATGGCTGCTTTGAGATTTGTGCCTTCCCTCTCAGCTCAAGGCAGCAAACGCATCCCTTGCGTTTTCCCCTCAAACCTTCAAGCTTTTAGAGCACCTCTGCCATCGAACATTCTCCTGCTCCCGTCTCTCGATCACCGTCTTTTCGGCCGGAAACCAGGCGAAGTGAGAGCGCCGTCCCTCAGGCTCTTCTGATTTCTCTGCCCCATCGCGACTTTCCATTCTCGGAAACTCTTGGGCTCTCTGCCCGATCCCGGTCGAATTATCGGGCTGTTTCTCCTCACACGTTCCAACCACGCAAACGCAGATCCCACTTCTCTCCGTTGCCTAAACACTTAAACCGCCATCATGAGTCGATACGACGGCACCGAGGGCCCGGACCCCGCCCAACCCCATGTCGCCGCCTTTCAGGCATGGCAAGCCTCGGTGCGCGACAGGGCTCACATCGAGAACGACCTTGCCATGGCCTACGTCGACTTGCTTAACCGGTATCGCGAGAAGGTTGCCGAGTGCGAGCGTGAAAAGAGGTGCCCAACGGCCCAGCCTGTTCCCATCTCGTCTCGAATCGCAGCTGACATGTTGGGTAGGAATGCTGTGCTTTGGGAGAAGGAACAGCGCGTGTCGGAGAGGGAGCTGAATGGTCTTAAAACTGCTGCGGTTTGTGCCCCCCTTGTTTGTGCGTTGTCAGCATGTTGTACCTGACAGACTTCAGGAATCTTCGCCCTTCGCCTTTGTCGTTATTGACGGTGATGGCGCCGTCTTCCGCGAGGATTTGATTGCCAGAGGGGAGGAGGGAGGCATCGATGCCGCTCATGTAAGCACAACCTGGACCTGTTCTGCCTTTGTCTCTCAACTCGATGGGGTTCGGCATTCTCGTGACGTGCCGGGGCAGCTGACACGGCGCAGGAACTTCATCAGCAACTTAAGGCTTACTTGCAGGACGATCCGCTCTTCTCAAATATCGACACCGTTTTCGTTCATGTCATTCTAAGCCTCGATGGCCTCTCGCGGGCACTTCATAACTCGGGCACTCTCCCTACGACTGACCAGGCCGCCTTGACAAAGTTTGCGAGGGGCTTTGCTCGCGCCCAGCCCCTTTTTACCTTCACCGACGTCGGCTACGGCAAGGAGCAGGCCGATCACAAAGTCCGCAAGCTTTTTGAGGTCATGGAGAAGAACATCCAGTGCCGCTGCCTCATCCTCGCCGGCTGCCACGACAATGGCTACGCGACCTTTCTTGAATCCTTCCGCGGCAACCAGAAGATCTGCCTCCTGGAAACGACGCCGCCGGCTGCCGACTTCAGAAAATTCACCTTCAAGCGCGTCCATTTCCCTTCCGTCTTCCGTTCGGAACCTGTTGTGACCAGGCTGACCGCCCCTCCGGGTTTCGGGGCTGTCTCGGCGCCGCCGTTCTCCTCAGCCCCTTTGAGCTCGCCTCCTCCGGTCGTCGGCCCTAGCAATGGAATTATCGGCCTGCCCAGCCCTGCGACGACGGCGTCTATTGCGTCACCCAAACCGACTCCCTCAACCACTCTTTCCACGCCCAAGCCCGAGGCGCAGCCGAGCAGCTATGCGACCGTCGGACGAACCACTGCTCCCATCACAATCAACATTGCCTCGCAGAAGAAGCCGCCCGCCCAGCGCCCGTTCATGCAGCTCAACAAGAGTGATCAGCGCGTTGACATCCCCCTGCCTAAGCCCGACCCGAATGCAGTCAAGGCCCTCGATGACCGCCGACAGATCAGCGGCATGAACCTCTGCAACCGGTACCACCTGGCCAACAGCTGCAAGAACAGCAACTGCAACTTCTACCACGGCGAGCGGCTGAACGCAGCCGAGATGCTGGCCCTGCGCCACAAGACGCGCAACCTCGTGTGCAGTTCCGGACACTACTGCCGCGACATCTCGTGCAACCTCGGCCACCACTGCCCGAACCCGGGCTCGTGCTACTTTGGGGATGACTGCCGCTTCTCGGAGATGCATAGCATGGATATTGTGGGTGCTTTCGGAGTTCATGGAATGGAACTTTGCTGACAGGGTCCAGACCCCCACTATCAAGATCTACGAGGACGGCACTCGCGAGATCGTTTAGGCGCCGTCGAAAGAGTTGATCCGACAATGATAGTACGAAGGAGGACAGTTGCTGCTGGGTTTGCTTGAGGGTGCGTTACGAGAAGAACAGTCTGCTTGTCGACGCAGTGCTCGGCACCTCTGCTTTACACCATAACAGTTTTAGCCAGTTTCACTTGCTTGTGGGTTCGAGTTGAGGAGGAAGCAACTGGGAACTTGTGTAAGGTATCTCCCGCATCTCGTGTCCCCATTGCGTTTCCTTCGCCCTTCTTCCGGTCTTGCCTTCACTTTTCGCATCAAGTTGGCAGTCTGATTCGGCCCGGCCCTCTCTCCTTGCCTTCCGGTTTCTCTCGATGCTCGTCAATTTCTCTCATTGCCCTCTCTGCGTGCAGTAAGCGATATGGCCATATTTCCGGCTGTGATCTCGCTCTCCACGGGAGCCTGGTGAGCCCAAAGCGCTCGCCCCCTGGTGCGCTCATGACATGGAATGGGCGGCATGGCACACGGCGAACTATTTGGACCGAGTTTTGGCTACTTAAGTTAGGGCCATATCATCCATCAATATCTATTTGACTACCTACAGTCACATTCCTCTCAGCAGCAGGGCCAGGCTTGTCATCAAACTCCATCTATCACAACCCCTTTTTACAGCATCTTCATCTCGCAGTCAGCAAAACAGACGCCTCATCACCCCTCGCTCCCTCCTTTTCCTCACAGAATCCATGTCCTCACTTTGCATGATGATCTCCTCCCTCTTCTCGCAGTGCAAGAAGAGCAGGAGATGCACAAAGATCCACGTCTGCTCTTTCAGACTGTCCACCTCGTTCGGGTCGCGGAGCCATGTCATGCTTGGCCTGGGAGTCGTCGTCTCTCTTCTTTCAGTGGCATACTTTGCATTCGTCCCAGAGGAGGGTGCAACAGGCCGAGGCTGGAGCAGGGCAGGCCCACTGCCCGGGCCAGGGCGAGGGACGGTACTAGTATAGGCAGGCTTGGCTCCGGGGTGTCTCCTGGGAATTTGCAGATGAGAAGAAAGGGCGTTTGACGGTACAGGAAGGCTGCTGATGGGGTTAGTGCTCCTGTTCGTGTTTGTAGCCAGTCTGCTCCTCGCGGATCTTGATGGCCCTGGCGGGATAGTCTGCAAGTGAGAAGAGATTGGATGGCTTGACAGCACAGGAAGGCTGCTGGTGGTAGCACCCCTGTGAGTGCCCGTCGCACTTCTCGCCGAGCTTGACGAACCTTCTTGTGGAATCGAGGAGGAGTATGGCAGGTATTCAGGTTCATACAAAGCAGCCAGACACTCCACCACAAACCGCGCGTAATAGTCCTCTATCGTGCAGGCTCTTGTCTGGCCCGACCCCGGTCTGCCTGTGCCGGTCTGAGGTCGACGGTGAGGGCTGCCTCTCCACTGGGAGAGAACCCTTCTGTTTACGGGGCAGGTATGCTGGATGTTATCCGGGTTGTGGGAAGGGTTGATCCCGGCGAGGAGTTGGTTTGCGAGGAGGCAGATCGAGGGCAGGCCTAGGTCGGCGTTGTCATCATCATCTGTCGAGCTGTCCTTGCTGGTGATTGGGTCCTTGCCGGTTATGGCGCGCCAGATGTTTTGCGTGGCGAGTTTAAAGGGGCTTGGTGGGCGCGAGACGCGCCACTGTGGATGATCAGCTTCGGAGTTAGATGTCCGGTTGTTGTTGGACCTCAGTGTCAGGGAGCCGTTGCCACTTGGCAGGTTGAGGTAGCTGCTGAAACGGTGCTGAGTGAGAGTATTACGGGTTTGGCCAGTTGGCCTGCTAGGTCGATACTTTAGGACGTCTTGGACGAACTGGCTCCATGCTGCCTTCAGGGGCGGCCAGGAGAGGAGGCTCCTCACGCGCGTGGCGGAGATGGCGTCCGAGCCGGCTGTGAGGATGGCAGCCAAACGGCGGTACTGCTCATCCTTGGAGAGGTTGGGGGTCTTGACCAGCCCCTGGATTTGGGCAATAGTGGTGATGAAGAGCGAGGGAGAAGAGAGGATATCTGCGGTTGAGAGAGGGGGAGGCTTAGGAGGCATCCGGCTTGGTGTGCCTCGTTGGTTGTTAAGGGTTAAACTTGAGAAAGAAGAAGAGGGGAAACTCAGCTTTGTGTTTTGGGCCCCATTTGGGGGATGGGGACGTGAACATGCCAGAACTTGGGGAGGTGGATCACCGATAACCTGCTGGCGAGGTTCAGCGCTTGGTGGGGGACGCCCGGTCTGATTCATCTGTCTCTGTGACTCGAGTAGAAGGTTTGTACGGTCCACTGGCGGTATGGGAGCCCCAGGGATTCTGTAGAATGCTGTCGTGGACCCTGGTATGAGCCCCTGAATGGGCTCAGAGGCCGCCTTGAAGAAAAGACCTTGTGACTCTTGTCCGGCAGCCATTTCAGAAGAGTTTTGATAGTCATAGGGACCTTTGCCAGGTTGATACCGGTAGGTTTCTTCGAGAAAACGACGCATCTGCTCTGCTTTGTGGGGATCGAAGCGGACGACTTGGTGGCTCGGGTGTGATTTGGAAGATGATGGGGAACTTGAAGGTTGGGCGAGTTTCGGGATGAGCGACTCGGAGGGTGGACCTTCTTTTAATAGCTGAACTGGCAGACTGCGGCACCGTCTAGAACCCCATCTCGCTCACTGCATGGCATAGACTATACGCCCCTTAGAGCCACAGCCCTTTGATCCACCACGAACGATGGAAGAGGGCAGATGCCCCCGACTCATGAAGTTTCCTGTTTGGACAAAGAGTTGACTGAGAGTGGAGGGTAGACGTGGAAATAGATGGAGCCTGAGCTTTATAAACTCGTCAGATGCACAGGGAAGCGGTTGGAGTTGGAATGCAGTGGAATTATTGTCTAGAACAGGTGGGAAACCAGGCCTATCTATATAAAGTTGACGCATTACCATCATCCCATTCCCAAGCGTTCCGAGGTCACTGGTTTCCCACATTAAACTACTGAAGCCTGCCCCTGAACATGAGATACTCCCTCCACCTCCCTCGCCGCGTTCTCTCTCTCCTGCTTCTTCTTTGCGGAGTAATGTCTCTTGACCAGGATTGCCGCTGCGAGTAAAACAGCGACAACAATCACTACCGAGAATTCAACAACCTCGGAAGCAACAATGTTGCCTGGAACAATGCACCACGCCCCAACACAGGGGTCTGAAGCTAGTATGTCTCTCGACTGCAGCTGGACGTTCTCACCGGCCACAATTGTGGGCCGAGCCATCACCACTGAAGCAAACCTGAATAGGCTGGCTGTATGAAAACCATTCGAAGGGGTGTAACGGACCATGATGGTGCTGGTTGAAAGCTGGGTTGAAAAGTTCGGTTGCCTGGTACTCTTTGCGATATGGGTGAGGACTCAGGATGGGATGAGGGAGACGCATCCAAATGGACAAGATGGGAAAACGACATTGTAACTAAATGTAGTTTGGAAGTTCATTAAGTCCATTGTTCAAGCTCGCCAACGATTTTGTAGCATTCACAGCTTTGTTCGAGTCCATGTTGACATCTGACAATGTCAGCAGTCACGGAGACAAAGAGGACATTGTTTCGAGACAATGAATGAACAACGGAGCAGTCATGTAAGTGGAGGGAACTTCTTTGTATCCAGTGTCACGCACTTCATTCAGGTAGGCCAGCCTTGGCATAATGAACTGCTCTGGGACCTGCAGTTATGGCGTGCACTTGTATTTGTGTAGAATCACCGGTAAAACTGAAGCCATGGACCCTTCCTGTGGTTAATTCATGTGCTGTCCGGGCAGTAGGATTGATGTGCACTTGGGTACATGTACAAGCGATTTTGTGTCGTGAGAATCAAGTACCGAACCAGCATCAGGCGGCCGTGTGACGCCACATCTGCTCCAGTCAAGAGGCACGTCGGCTAGGTAAGATGCCTGTTCACATCACCAGCCTTTGCCCTTGGTTCCCTTCCACGCATCCGTGAAGATGCCGTTTTCCATGAGTGCTTTGGCCGCGTCCGGGTCCTTCTCCCACTTGAGCCAGGGGTAAAGACGCGGATCTTGCCCGTAGCAATCGTTTTGACCCCTTCCCGAGGCACAGTTCGTCAGCTCCTCGGGAATGACGACTTCATCCCAGTCCCAATCATTGCCGATACCCCATTCAACGATTGCCTTGCGTAGGCTCTGGGGGTCCCGTTCCCTCGCCCGTTTTATCCGCTTCGGACGCATGGCTGTCGGGACGAATGACGGGTGCGGAGTGGTCCACGATCGGCTGAAGTCGATGAGCTTGCCACCAATGTAGTTGAAGACGTGGATATCGCGGACGAGAATGCCCAGTTTGTGCAGGTCTTCTAGGTCCTTCCACATGTCGGGCACTTGGGATGGTGAGAACGGAACGTCGTGGTCGATAAAGTCTTTGACGATGGCCCGAATGGGGAGGTGACGATGTTCTTCATACCGGCCCCATGGGTTGCCGCCGTCCAGTTCCGTCTTGGCGTCGACCGGTTTTAAGTCCTTTCCTGTGCTTCTCCTTGCAACTTCTGCTTCTTGCTGAGGGGCCAGGAGGAGGTAACCGTCTACCAAGCCATGTCAGTAGGTAAGGTCATGTCTTGCTAATCAAAGCGCTTTAGTGCAGCTGATCAGGAATGAGAAGGTTCTTGGGCTGAGGACTTGAAAGAGTGTTCTCCAAAAACAGGCCTGGCAACAATATGTAAGGCTGGGTGAGGTGAAGGATTTGATGACTTACAAGCTCGAACAGCGAGATCTTCGCGCTTTTCCTCCCTCAGTCGGCCATAGGCGCGACACTCAGAATTGAAGGCGTCGAAAAAATCCACCCAAAGTTGAGGAGACGCGAAGTCTCGTATCAGGGCAGCGGCCGGCTCATCTCTCAGATACTCGACCGAGTCAAACATGAACTACGGCGTGTTCTTCTGTTAATTAACCATTCTGATGGAGGACACGAAGCCGGTGCCACTCACCATTTTGAGCGCATAGAACTGCTCTTTCCCGTTGATTTTGACCTTCCATACGCGGCTATCTCGGTCTCTGGCAGGGTTACCGAGCTCTTGGACGAAGTGGATAACCGCATGCCCCGTGCGAGTGAAAGGCGCAAGCTTGGGCCCTGGAACCTGTGGCAAGGGCTTTGCGGGATTGGGAAGCGGCGCAAGGCAAAAGACACTGTCTTTGGAGCTCATCATGGATGGAATAATAAAAAGGGTTGAAGAAGAAAAGTCTCAATTTGACTGTTACCCGTAAGGAAATGACTTTCAACTTCCCACCTCTTTGGAAGAGACGAGAGGGCGCGGCTAGCCTGGGGAATTGCTGCCTGCCTGCGAGCATGAGCAGGGGTGCCTGATGCCTGCCTTGCATGTGTTGGCTCAGGCGAGGGCTGGTACCTTAGTTAAAATACCTGACTGTGGTGGTTCCGTCACCCCAGTAAGTGTGAAGCGAAGCTTGTGGGAGGAACGGCGAGCTTAAAAGTCATCGGCCAATCGCTCCTCAGATAACTCTGGAGAAAAACGCACCTAAATGAAGCGAAGCGTTCCTTCCTCGCTTCCTCAGTGTAAACACTTCAGAATCATCGTCATTGAAGCTTCGCTTCAATTAGACACCACTTTGTCACCTTTCGAGACTCCGCACTCATGAACGAAGGGAATAACCAACGGCCACACTCTCAGTTTTCGTGCCCACGCTAATTGGAAGCGAAAAGTAACCACAGTGCCCCCTTGTGTTCTGACAATGAATGACCTGTAACCTAAATACCTTAGGTACCTGACGTTCAATGTTGGCTCTCCTGGTTCCAAGTTGCGCAACAACAACAAAACCATGGGTACCTTATAAGTCATTTAAGGCGCTTTGAATGCAAACCAGTCCAAAGACAAAAAAGAAGATGAAATGTTTTGAATTTTGTTCAAACTTACAAAGACGTTTCTCAATCTCCACTCCACCTGCTGCAACTTGACTAATCCGCATCACAAAATCCCATCTCTAGAAAATGATAAGCTTATCTCAGTGCAACTCGCCAGATGCAGGCCGAGAGAAATCAAGGTCCATGGTGGGGTTTATCACGAGCTTGAAAAGTGCAGACAACAGCAATCATTGGGGTTGATTGGGCTGTAAAGTGCGGTTTCGGACTGCCGCACACCCGGAGAGATGAAGTCATGAGGCTCGAGTAACGAGTTTCCCCGCTGTCTTCAATGTTCAAATAACACGGCCTTTCTCACGTCGGTCATCCCTCACCTACTACCAGCACCCGCGACTTGAGGGAGCAACCCAGCCAACCGTGATAGCGGCTTGCACACAAAATGCCGCTATCGCGCCTCCTCCCCAGGTGGCCGTCACAATGGCGCCTCCCGCGATACCTCAGGGCCATCCCGCTCCCCGCCCTCCGCCTGATCGGCCTCCTCATTCTGGTCAACGCTATCGTTTGGTCAGCTGCCGGAATCCTACTGCGTAAGATACCGCTTGAACCATCATCCTGAACCAAGACGGATGCTGACCCCTAGCCAGATTATAACCCCAAGCTCATCTCCCCGGCTGTCCTCTCCTAGTATGCCCCCCGTATCTCACAACAACCAACATCATCTCCCTGATCCCTGTCCCTATCGAGACCAACTTATCCTCCTCACTTCTTCACCATCCCCCTCCCTTGAACCACCCCCTTCCCCCACGACGACATACCCGACCTTACCCAGACAGCACACCCACTGACAACTCCCCTAGCACTTTAGGTCTAAGGCACGCCCTCGACGCAGACCACATCTCCGCCATCGACCTCACCACCCGCCGCCTGATCGCCTCCGGCCAGCGCCCCGTGGCCGTGGGCACCTTTTTTAGTTTAGGCCACTCCACCGTGGTAATAGTAACCTGCATCGTGGTGGCGGCCACGGCGGGCGCGCTGCGCGAGCGGTTCGACGATTTCCAGCGTGTGGGCGGGATTATTGGGAGTAGTGTGTCTGCTGCTTTTCTGTTGTTGCTTTGTGTCGGGAATGGGTGGGTTTTGTGGCGCATGGTGGGGAGGGTGAGGGTTGTGTTGCAAGAGCAGAGGGAAAGGGGGAATGGGGATGGGGAGGAGATGGGAGGTGGAGAGGTTGATGCTACGGGGCAGCAGGCGCTGCAGCTCGAGGGGCCGGGGTTTTTGGCGAGTGTGTTTAGGAAGGTGTTTCGCATGATCGATCGGCCGTGGAAGATGCTGCCGTTGGGGATCTTGTTTGGGCTGGGGTTTGATACCAGCTCGGAGATTGCGATTTTGGGGATTGCGAGCATCCAGGCTGCGCAGGGGACGAGTATGTGGGTGATATTGATCTTTCCGGCGCTGTTTACCGGTGAGTTTCTCTTTTGGTCGTTGTCGGGGTTGTGGAAAGGCGCTGACTGACGATGATAGCGGGCATGTGTCTCCTCGACACGACGGATGGCGCCCTCATGATGGCGCTGTACACGTCCAAGGCGTTCTCGCGGGACGTGGTGGCCATTCTGTACTACTCGATCGTCCTGACCGGCATCACCGTCTTCGTCTCAGCCTTCATCGGCATCATCCAGGTCCTGTCGCTGGTTCAACACGTGGCCGAGCCTGAGGGGAGCTTCTGGGATGGTGTCGGGGCCATCGGCGACTACTACGACATCATCGGTGGCTGCATTTGCGGGCTTTTTGTCCTGGTCGGTGTGGGGTCGGTCCTTGTCTACCGTCCCTGGAGAAGGCGGATGGATAGGTTGGCCGCCCAACAGGCAGCTGAGAGCGACGAATGCTCCAACTCGGAGCCGCAAAGCCCTGATCCGCTGGTTTCTGAAGATGTGCCCCGGGCTGCGGGGTACGGCACGACAGTCTGAGCTCTGTTTGGTTCGAGAGTTGATTGTGGGAAGTTTATGACCCGGGGCGGGCTGCCCTGGTACTTTGAAACAAGCAGCAGTTCGCTGGATGATTGGGACGGTGTGTACATCAGATACCCAATACTGTTGCCATTGCTCAATCACAATCCAACCCTGTAGCGCCTGATAACGCAAAAAGGTGATCCTCAAAAGGAATCAGCTTACAGATAGACATAGTCTGGATCTCGATACCTCGGAACCTTGCCCTCCTTGGCCACGATCTTGATCGTCAGGGGCAGCTGGCTCAGGAGCATCACAGCCCAAAGAGCCTTTGTCTCCGTCAGTGGAAGTTTCACTCTCATTCTTGGTGTCACTCACCTGAAACGGCGTCTTGACAACGGCCACGTCACCGCCCTCGATGGAAAGCATCCAGGCCTCCCAGTCGGCACTCCGGAAGCTGTCCGGACACGGCTTCAACGCCACGGGGCTCACATCACTGTAATCCACCCCTTCCCAGTCGTACCGCACAGCTTTGACCAGCGCCTCGAGGTTCTTTTTGTGGTCTGGATCCTTGCGCCCAAACCTCGCATAAAACGCCTCGCGCACCGCCGGCTCAACCTCAAGCTCCAAGAAATCCCACTCAATGCCCTGGAACTTAGTCGGCTTCTCCTCCAGCTGCGCAAACACATCGCGCACGGCATCGGCGGCGTTGATGGCGTCAGTAGCGAGGTACTCGCGCGGGATCTTTGCCCCAAACCCAATCTTGCGGTGCTCCTCGTCGCTGAGCCGGTACTTGTACGTGTGCATGTTGAGGAAACCCAGCTCGAGCGAGGTCGCGTCGTGCTCGTACACCCACTCCGCGATGACGCGCCACAGGTCAGCCCACTCAGCCCAGCTGCGGCCGCGTCCGCCCTTGGCCGTCGTTGCGATGGACCCGGCCACTTTCTGGAACTTGCCGCCCTCCCAGCCGTAGATGTCCCCGCCGATGCGGGAGCGTTCCGGGTATTTCCCGGGCGCCTGGCCCATGTAGGTCAGGTCCATGTAGGCGGCGGCGCCCACGGCGACGCTGATGGCGGGCCCGATGGAGCATGGCTGCGGGTCAGGGCCGAGCAAGCCGCCGCGGGCTTTGCAGCCGGCCTTGGCCAGCAGGGCGGGGAGGTCCCGCGGCAGGCCGACGGTGCTGGGATCGGTGCGGAAGGGCACCGTCACTTCCTTGCCGGGGTCCAAGGCGTCCTCAGGCGCTGTCAGCTTGCGGGCCTTGCGGTCCGAGAGAAGCTGGGATTTGGAGTAGCGCTTCGTGAAGAAGGCGTGCAGTTGCGACCAGTCGGGGTGGTTGTAGAGGGAGCGGAGGATGGAGGCGAAGAGAAGGGTGGCTTGGGCCCGCTCGGATTGGCTGTTGATGAAGGCGAAGTCGTTGAGGGAGCGGCCTTCTTGGTATTTCTGGGGGGGAGGTGAGACAGTGTCAGTGCGGTCCTATCGTTGACGAGGAGAAAAGGGAAAAGAAAAAAAAGGAAAAAAAAAGGCAGAAAAAAAGGCAGAAAAGTAACAACGAAAAAAAAAAAAAAAAGAAAAGAAAAGAAACGAATTTTTTAGAATGATGACTTACTTCACCTGGCTTCCAGCGCTCGTTGGTAAAAATGTTGAAGGTGACCGGACTGCGCAGGTGCAGTGCCAGCGGGATCGAGACTTGCATTGGAATAGGCATGGCGGCTGTTGTTGTTGACGACAAGCTTCAAGATAAAAAAAGCCCGTTGATGGCAAGCACTCAACTTTGGCAATCATTCCGGCAGCAAAGCGAGGCACTGAGTGCAGCCTGGGTATCGCCGCTTATCAATCCCCAGCTTGTAGGCTGTGACTCGTGAGGGAAGGTGCATGCGGCCCGATTTGGCAGCGTTCAGCAGCCTGAAAGTTAGCGCGTTTTGGCAACCTTTTCA
This sequence comes from Chaetomiaceae sp. PF1801, assembly GCA_023628475.1. Taxonomy (NCBI): domain Eukaryota; kingdom Fungi; phylum Ascomycota; class Sordariomycetes; order Sordariales; family Chaetomiaceae; species Chaetomiaceae sp. PF1801. Next base: position 75,825 of record JAMAKQ010000024.1, read on the forward strand.
CCCTGCATGGTCACGCGGCGTGGCTGTGTTCCCCTCCATCTGCCTCCGTGGATGCCTCGGGTCCTCGGGATGCGAGACGGCCAGACAAGGCTCCGAAAAGTTGAAGATCGGACATCGACTTGGAGAACAGAATGCTTTTCTCCTCTATTCTCAACAAAGCACGATACCTTCCAAGATTCGGAAGCTGAAAGGAGAGAAAAAAGGAAATGAAACAAACACTAAAACACAACGATGGAAGTCGCCGGAGTTGCCATCGGAGCGGCGTCGCTCATGTCGCTCTTCAAAACATGCTTGGACATGTACGACACGATCGAATGCGGGCGCCAGTACGGCGCCGACTACGAAGTTCTCACGACAAAGGTGGGCATTGAAAGAATGCGTCTCTTGCTCTGGGGCGACACCGTCGGCCTGCCCGGACTCGGAATCCATCGCGATTCATCCGAAGGACTTCTGCAAGCTGGCGCCATCGACCCCCGTCTGAACGACCCCCGGATTGTCAAGGCAGTGGCCGACATCCTGCACTGCATGCGCCAGCTCTTTGACGACACGAGCTCGATGACTCGACGTTACGGACTTACCCCGGCCTCGTCCAGCGCCGTGGCCGCCGTTGCGCAGGCCGGCTCACAGCTTGCCACGGTAGGTGGCGGCGGTCGCAACGCTCTGGTGACCACATTCCGGAAAACGTATGCCCGGCTCCAGACATCTGCGGCCAGGACGCAGCGTGCCGCGTCGCTGGCCACGACGATGCGGTGGGCCATCAAGGACAAGAAGCGCTTCCAACGCTTTATCGACGACCTGCGGTCATTCAACGACAGCCTGGACGCCCTGTTTCCCGACGTCGGCCCCCAGGCGCGTGAAGCCATGGTGGCCGAGATCAAGGCGTCGACGGACCTCGACGACCTCCACATTGTCGAGCAGGCCGCTGGGGATTTGGAAAACGGCGGGGAGCAGTTGGCTGAGGCGGCCAGTCTGCGCATCACCGAGATCTCACAGTATACGGCGAGTCTTGCTACCAACGACGACGACGACGACGAGGATCTCGACACGGAACTCGACAGTATTTCCATCCAAGGGGTGGGCGACGTCAACATCAAGTCGCTTACCCGGCAGTTGGAGAAACTGGACGTCGCCCTCAGAAAAGAGCTCAAAGGCTCCCTGCAGCTCTCCATCTGGTGCTCGTTTGACCCCGATTATCACGCCTTTCTGACCTGGGAGGGCACGCGAGGCGACGAGTACACGATGGAGAGGGACAAGGAGTTGGAATACGTCAAGGTTCCTTACCTTGCTTGGTGTAAGCACTTACACATCCATCCTACATTCCAAGCCCTATACTAAGTTACTAACCTCCTCTTCTCTCCACCACAGCATTGATGCACGCCACCGAAAAGAAACGAAACGAGCAAGGCGACTTCAGCAGACAAGACAGCGAAGCCAGCCGCAAGTTCGAGGGCCGCTTCCCCGGCACGCGCACCATCGAAGGCTACGCCGCCTGCTTCAGCGAGTGGGCGCGCACGCACAAGCCCGGGCTCGACAGCGAGCGCATGTGGTACACTGTCGGCGAAATCCCCGCGCACTCCGTCGCCGACCTCGTCGACCGGCTGCGCGACCTTCAGCTGCGCAGGGCGCTTCCTTGGGGCGAGACGGACGAAAGCGCGAGCAAGCACCTCGCCGAGCTGCTGGGCGAGTCCGCGCGGACGAAGCTCATGCCTGGGTTCCGGTACGACGCCTCCATGCAGGTCATCGATCTGCTGTCGATGCTGAACCGGAGCGACGTCTTTGACGACGTGCGCGACGGCGGGTCGCTCGGGATCATAGCCATGGCCGGGCCGCGGAGCAACAGCCTGGCTAACTTCCTGTACCAGATGGTGGTGGCGTACGAACTCAAGCTGAGGCTGGCGAGGGCGGGTGATACCGCGTTTGGGAACATGTCGGGCCGCGTGGTGGCGGCGATGCAGGCCGCCGAGCGGTGGGTGGACGGTGTGTGGGTTAAGATGCCCGACAGGAAGGCCATGAACGTCGAGATGCACAGCCTGGTGCACGAGCGGCAGGTGGAAGGGCTGGTACGGTTTGCCGAGCTGATGGCCTGGCCGGCGCTGGGCGAGATGCGGGAGTTTGTCGAGGACGCATACGCAGACCTACGCGCCGGCATGTGCGTCAGCCCCAACCTGTGGGACTGGCTGTTCGGCGCCATGCTGCCGGGCAACGCCTTCGTCTTCACCATCATGATCGCGCTCGTGGCCGCCACCCCGAGTCTAAAGTCGCTCGGCGCGCCCAAGTATTATGGGTCGGGGCTCGTGCTGGACGACAGGTCGTACTGGCGCGCCAAGTGGGTGCTTGGCCGCGTGCTGGGTGGCATCAGGGGCATCAAGGCGGCCAACGGCTGGATCGGGCCGTGTCCGGTGCCGGTAGGAACGAACGGCGAGAAATTGGCCAAGGGATGGTGGCGGGTCCGGGCCCGGGACACAGCCTTTGCGCTGCCGGAGCCAGATATGTCGGATGAAGACGAGGACGAGTCTGGCATCTTTTCGAGCCTACACCGCGTGCCGGCGAGCTCGTCGCATGCTGAGTGGGTGCGCACCATGGCGGACCCGACGAAGTGGGTGGTGCCGGTCGGGCCCAGCAACGCGCCGGATACGGTCGAGTTCCGGGCACTCCGGTTCAAGAGTATGGCTCGACAACAGGCCGTGCGGGAGGTCGGATCCCAAGAAGGGATCGGACCATCGACCGCCACGAACACCAGTGATGCAAGTGCTCCCCCAACACCTCTCAGCCGTAGCAGCACACTGGCAGAAGACAACTCCAAGACCGACACACCAACCGCGGACGAGAGGGAGCCCGAGCAGCGAGCCTTCTTGGACTTGCTCATCAACAATCAGCCAGTATCTTTTACCCTCTACAACAACCCCGTCTTCGTGGCCACCCCAAGATGCATCGACGGGCCGCACCCTGTTCACGAGCGCGACCTGCCCAAGATGCAGCACATCTTGCGCGTCAGCCAGCTTCAGGGGTACGTCCACAATGATCAACGAGTGCTTGTCATTGACGCCACGGGACGGGGGGAATGTGAGCTCGCGGCGAGGGCTTGGTGTGCTGAACATGGCCAGCACGCTATTCTCAGGCGGGGGTCAGGGACTTGCTTTGCCTGTGCCGTGAGGGCGGCGAGTGCTGAAGGGCTGGGTGTTGGGTGTTTGATCTGGACATGATCACTGTATCCGTATCGCCATGTCGTTACATGTTCCTACAGCGTTTGTTCCCTTCCCCTCCTCAAGTGCCGTTTTGGGTTGGATGCATGGCGCTTGATGGCGTAATCTTCGGCCGTCTTATGGATCAGGCGGCTCAAGTGCATGCGGGGGTGCTGCAGCGATGGTGGCGCAGCTCCTGCAGCTAGAGCCTAGACTGCAAGGCGTTCCGGCAGGCAGCGCCGAGGTGATAAGCCTCAAGAATTGGGGATCACAAACATCAAAGGTGTCTGCCAGTCGGAAACATTAACACCGCACGGCAAGTTGGCAAGCACGGCGACGATAACCCGCAAGTTCGCAACATGGAGGTCGCAGGCCTGGCAACCGGCATCCTCGGCCTCGCAGGCCTCTACAGCACCGCTATCGAGGTTTTGGATGCGCTCTCGGCGGCAGCTCGGTTCGGTATCGACCGCGAGCTGCTCCAGACCAAGATCGAAGTGGAAAGAGTCCGGCTCATGGTCTGGGGCGATGCCGTAGGTCTCACGGAAATCGACCTTGATCCATCCAAGACTGAGGCCACCGAGGACGACCTCGCCGTTGTCGACGAGTCGCTGCAACGAACAGCCTTGCGCGTGGCGGTCGCAGGGCTGCTGGCCTGCTTTGTTCGGACGTTTGAGGACGTTAAGGAGCTGCAAAAACGCTATGGGCTGGCACCTCAAGCTGAGAGCAAGGGGAAGGAGAAGGCTGGCACCGTGCCCACAGCGTCAACAGCGCCCTCGTCAGCAGCGCTGGAGCGGCCAGCACGGGAGATCTTGTCATCCACCTTCCGCAAAACGTACGCCGCTTTCCAAGACCGGACCGCCGCAGCACAGAAACAAACATCTCCCTTGACACGCGCGAGATGGGCCGTAGTCGACGAACCCAAGTTCCGCGCCCTGATCAGCGAGCTCAAGGCCATCAACGACTCGCTGATGTCGCTCTTGCCGGCCGTCCGCAACAAGACTCGGGTCAAAATGCGGGCCGAAATCATGCAGAGCAACGACGTCGGCCAGCTGCAGAACCTCGTCAACGCCGCAGATGACGTGACCGACCTCATCTCTGAGACGGCGAGTCTACGGCTCGAGATGCTCTCTTCCAAGGGGCAGAGCGGGCCGAGGAGACTGGAGCCGAGGCTTGTGCAGGTGTCTCCAGCGGCAGGACCTTCATCAACGCCAGAGGGACCGCGGCTGACACCCGTTCCATCCACGGCGGAGGTCCCAGCTGCTCGAACCCCGTCTCCTCCGCCAACTGCCTTGTCGGAGGTAGCTACGGCACCGGTGGAAGTTGCACCTTCTTCGCCCCCGGCTCAACCTGCATCTTCTCACCCTCCGGGTCCGCCACTGCCCCCTTACGACGACTCAGGTACGCTCGTCATTCACAAGATCTACACCAAGCCGGACTGCTTATCGTGTTACGCCTGGCTGTCCGGCACATGGGACGAGACCGAAGTGTCTGAAGTCCAACCGCCCTTCCACCCCGCGTTCGGTATGATCTTTGTGTCCCTGGCTTGCTGTTTACTGCTGTTGTGATGGGCCTTTCGCTAACAGGTGGCAGCCCTGAGATACATCCCAGACTCTATCTTGAGCGTGGCTGGCAACGTGATGGAACTCGACGTGGAGGCAGATCCGAAATACGCCGGGTGGTCTCCCGGGTCGACGTCCCTGACGGGCTTTGCGCGGGAGGTGACGTTCTGGCGACTGCTGGGGAAGAACGCCGAGCGGCCCGAGAAACCGTGGCGGCGAGCGACCAATCCCCCGAGCCTCAGCTCCGAGTTTGTCCTCAAGCGGTGGAAAGCCCTCCTGAAAGATGGTTTGGGCAAGGACTGGACGGAGAGGAAGGGCCACGATCAGGTCAGGGAGCTTGTTGGGCCGAGCGAGTACGTCAGTCCCTTCGTTCAACTATGGACTCCTGCTGATTCAAGACCCGCATAACAGGTACACCTGGCTCGACCCGCAGGAGGGCTTCAAGCTGCGGCACCAGATCGCCGACCTCTTGGCTGACATGAGCTCGTCGCCGCTGCCGAACCTGGAGTCAGTCGCCAGCATTGGGTTACTCGCCAACTACGAGAAGGTTTCCAATGACGGGAAGTTCGGCTTCGTCGACTTCTTGCTCCAGATGGTCGAGGCGCGAGAGGTAATGCTGCGCCTCGCCCGGTCTCAGCGCACCTGGCACGGCGGCATCACCGTCCGCATCGTCTACGACCTGATCACCGCCGAGCTGTGGGGCACGAAGATGGACTACCTCGAGGCCAGCGACACGTTCCAGGCGAGCAGCCGCACAAAGAAAGAACAGGTGGACGGCATCGTCAGGTTTGCCGAGGAGATGAAGTGGCCGTACCTGGACGAGATCCGCGAGACGGCGAACACGCTGCGCTCGACCGACACCGACAAGCTCCAAATGGACATCCGCACCTTCGACTGGCTGAACGGCCTGGTCCTCCCGGGCGCCTTCTTCCCGCTCGCCACGGTCGGCACCCTGTACGCCATGTCGCCCACGCTGCGCACCCGCCTGCCCTCTGCCGTCGTCCAGCTGCGCCAGGGCAGCTACGGCCTCGTGTACCCGCAGGCGTCATACTGGAGCGTGCGCTCCGTCGTTGGCAAGGTCCTGGCACCCATGTCGCAGTCTATAGGCGTGGATGGCAGTACAAGCAGCATCAAGTGTCTCGGCGGCTGGGTTGGGCCATGCCCGTCCCCCTCCCTCCCCGAGTCCACCTTTGGTCTGGTCGTCGAGCTCGCAGCCCGTCCACCAACCTTTGTTGCCGCCGCCGACCATGATGATCCCAACAACACCACCCTCGACACAACCTCCAAAACCCCCCTCTTCGCCACCGAAACAAAACGCCTCACCAACAACGCAGCAGGCTGGACCGAGCCCCTCTCTCCACCACCACCACCCACCACAGGCAATGTCACCGCTGCTCCCAACAAAGTAACCCTCCAAACCCTCCGCCTAAGCCAGGTCCCCGTCCCAACCGACCCAAATAATAGGGGAGGCCCATCAGGCGACGACAAACCGCCTCAATACCGCGCCCGTCTCGACTTCCGCCTGGCCCGCACCAAATCCCTCGTGACAATAACACTACACACAAACAGCGTCTTTGTCGCGGCACCAGCCTGCCGCGGCGGGCCGCACCGCGTAGATCCACGCAACGCGGCGGCATACACCTTTCGAGTGTTGGAGGTAGAGGATTTGCCGGGTGCAGAGGTGTTGTTACCTACTTCAGGTGCGAATGGAGATGGGAAGGGGCCTGCGTTGACGGTGATCAATGCCTCGGGCGGTGGTGTGGCGGAGACGTTTGCGAGGGCTTGGTGTAGTCAGAAGGGGACGGACGCTCTTGTTTGGGAGAGGGATGGGGGGAGGGGGTGTTTCAAGTGTGCTTTGATGGTGGCTGGGAGGGAGGGGTTGGGGGTGGGGGTTGTTATTGTTGTTTGACTGCATGTGACTGGAGTTTGTGGGCTTGGGGTTTGGGGAGAGGATATCAGGAGTGCGGGACAACTTGATTATCCAGTTTGGAAGGCTGGGTTGTGCAGCACATGGCCGAGCAGTGGTCACTCGCAGGAAAAAGGGGAGAATCAGGAGGAGACTGAAACACAACAGATTTGCCCTCATAGCACGACCTGGGAAAAAAAGAAAGAACGCCTCCGCCCATCCCAGCAGCAGTCCCCAAGACAACCCCGGCGTCAAGTCCTCCACCACGCTGCCTACTACCCCAGGCAGGCAATCACCAGGTACACGGAACCTCGTTCCACCGCGAGTAGCAATATGTGCTATCCAGCGGACAACTGGAACCCCACTCGAACTTGTCGAAGCTCAGGCAACGCTTGGGCTGGCCGTCAAAGTAGAAATGCGCCCGGTTGTGCTGCCAGTCGATGCAGACCTGGTTGAGCGCGGGGACAGCGCCCATGTTCCGGCAGCCTCCGTCCCAGTTGAGAGGGCCGTAGCTGCCGTAGGCCGTGTGCCAGTATGCATCCCAGCTGTATGTGTGTTGCCACACTTCGACGTAGTCTGCCACGGCGAGGGTGGCGAGAGGCGCGAGGGCGGCGAGCGTGGGGAGTTTCATGTTGGGCTCTTGGATTGAAGAGGGTTAGGTAAGTAAGGCGGCTGGTTAGAAGGGGTCATGTCATGGTTGTTGATCACACTCACTTTCCTGACGTTGGGATGGGCTGAGAGGCTTGGGTGTTCAACAGGTGTCTCGTCTGGTGCTTCTTTGGGATGGACGGATGCGTCGAGATTGTGATGCTGGGGCTGGTTGCTGGCTGGGATGTCTTGGAGCTGGGGTGTAAGTCAATGGCAGGAGATGGAACTGGTTTAATACTCCTGGAGCCCTGAATCCCTTCCCCGAGTCCTCGCTGTTCAATTGCCAGTGCAACCAACCCCGCTGACGTCTGGTCCGGTTGCGGTCAACAAATGACTCCCCAACCACCCGTCTCTGACCCGGGAATCGGTGTTGACACGGAATATTCCCATGTATCCGGCGACATGCAGTCGTCATGACAGGCTATGTAGTTCGTCGCTGCCCGCATACTGCATGCATCGTGAGGTGGACAGATCTTTATACTACCAACGAGCCGCACAAGTCACCACTCGCCAATGGGAGTTGCAGTTCAACTTTCGCTTCACCGGGTAACGTCCCCGATGACGGCTGGGTGAACACGGTGCCCGGCTCTTCAATCTACAAGTGGGGTCATGAGTTGTTTTCCAAAGTGGGAATGTGGGATCTCGCTGCGATGTTGTTGCTCAACAGGTCCTTCAAGGTGGCCGGTGTTGAAGAGGGGAAGGTTCTGCTTCAGGCGGCGTGGACTGAACTGTTCCCATTTGATCTTGGCTCTTCAGGCAGAGTTCTGATCAGGTTTCCCCGCTTCGTGTATGCCATTACACTGCAGTGTTTATTGGCGAGAAAATATCTCGGTCTGGGCAGCCCCGGGCCCAGCTTGCCGCCGGCTTGCGGGATGCCGAGTACGGAGGCGTTATCCATCGGCGGATGGAGCGGGGGTTGCGTTGTCGGTGAATAACCTGAATTCCTTGGGTGACGGCATTGGGTGTGACTGAGACATTTACACGCACGAGGGTAGTGTTGTGGAAAGGAACTGGTGAAGGAAGGGAGACAAGCAGGGAGGGACTGGTAAAGGGAGGGGTTCTTCACGTTCACATTGGGGTTCCACAGACAGTTGGATCAAGGATAACTCCATTGAGGGCTGAGCAGCCTAAAATGTTTAACAGAAGAAAGTGACATTGTTCCTGCCTCTAAAGGTGGCTGTCCGCGTGCGCTGCTACTTGTTGACTTTCAGTTTCAAGAGTCCCTAGGTACTGATCTCAGCTTTGCTTGGCTACCTACGTTGACCACTACCCCTATTACTCAACATGGAACTACAGTAGGTTGTCAGGAGAAAAAGTAAGGCACAACAGAATAAACAGAGAAAATCACACACTGAAGTCTGGAATAGAAGAAAAGAGAAGTCTATTTGCGGCCCTACCTTGGCCATCGTGACGTTACAACGCCTCCGGTTATGCACGGACTAGCTCTGGGCCACTGCCAGTCCAGTCCTCACCCACTCCCTGAGCACCCATGCTCCGACCAGCAGGCCGAGCCTGAGATGGGCCGGGGTTGCTCGCTTCAGAGTTGCTTCCCTGCTGAGCCTGGGCTGCCTCATGATCCTGCATCGACCGCTTATGGCAGCACATCTTCACCACTCCAAAGACAACAATGCATAGCAAAATGGCCAGGATGGTCATACCTGATACAAGGGCCAGGTTGGCTCCCCCCTTCCCCTCGGGTGTCGGATGGGGCCTGTTAGGGTCTGTGGCAATCTCACCTCCACCCACCAGGACCTGTCTGACCTCGTGCAAAGCAGGGCTGGCGGAGGTGGTGGCCAGAAAGGACAGCATCAAGCCCATACTAGTCAAGATAATGTTCAACATAGTGATGGGGCTCTTGTTTGCTGACCGCTCGGTACGAACAATTTAAGTCCTGTGTTTCCAGGGACGACCAAATCACATGAAATAACAGGTCCCTTTCAATCTGAGACACGGGACAGAGGCTGTAGACCAGACAAGGGCAACCAAGTAAGTAAGTCATTATGCCCCTTACTCGCGGGAAATCTGTAATTCGTGCCACGGCCAAGTCTAACAGACAAAAGCCTAATCACTGACACTGTTGTTGAACACCAAACATCTGCCCCTTGAACAGCCCGAAATCCTTGCTTGTTCATCTGCGCAGAACTCAACCGTACCTCTCGTTATTGGTAACTCTCATGGGCTTCACACATTCACAACGTGTCGTGTCTATTCAGGCCCTAACGAGCTTGTCCACATCCACCTCCTTGCGTTGTCCTACGATGCCAGTGGTAATGCATTGTCCCTCCTCCCAGCGACTAGTCCACTGCCCGACCGCCCGCCACCCCCTGAGATCCTGCCAGCCGACCTAGCCGCGGCAGCCAAGATGCCCGGCATGTAGTTGGACTTGCATATGGGACAGGTGCTGTGACGTCTCAGGAACCACATGAGGATACATATTGAGTGGAAAACATGGCCGCATGGTAGGCAGCGGACTCTTGACGAGCTTTGTAGCGGTTCCAGGCAGATAACACTGAGAGGAATGGTCTGTTAGTGTCAAGTACATCTTGATGTGAGAGATGGCGACATGATGAAGAGGTGTTTGTACCAGACGAGGCAGGTGCTTGACCATGCTGGAAGACGGCGTTCCCCTTTCAAGCTTTGCGTGGCCTTTTTCCACACGCGGTATATGGATGGCGGGGAGACGCGATTGAGGTTCTCAACCCGGAACGAGTTTGTGAGGGCGCCCGCCTCCAGGTCGTCTTGTGCCGTTCGAGATCTCGCGAGCCTTCCCCGAATCCCCCGTCAGTTCAGTGTTTAAGTGTGACTGTGATCTTACACAAATTGACAACAACCGGGGGAAGTCTCAACAGGGGAAGCCCGGAACTCACCACATACGAAGTAGTATTATCAAACATAGGGCAACTACGACGAGGGAGACCAGCCCAGCCGCGTAGCCAGACGTCGCAGGGGTTTCAGGGGCTCCGTCACTGCCCGACCCCGTCTGTTTCTCGATCGGGATCATGATCAACGACGGGTAAACCCCCACACCGTTGTGCAAGGCGCTCTGAATTGCAACAAAACCCACCATCTTGCTCTATTCCAGTTGAGGCGGCAGAAAAACAAGGGTGGCGCTGGGCCTTGCGGTTGGAAATGGGGAGCTGGTAACGTCATCATGAAATATGGGCCAAGGCGCAAAGATGGCGTGACAGCGGACAGCGGATGGTCTGGGCTTACCATGGCAACCCCTCTTCTCGATATTTGGCATTCAACGTGTGGGATATCTTTCAGGGGCTCATTGGAATGCAGCCAACCTGAATGATGTGGCGTCTTCCAGGTGACAAGATGAGAATTGAGAAGTTCATGACACCCCTTTCAACTTCGCCTTGATATCCTCCGCCATCTGATTTGCTTTTGACTTATGCGAGCGCTTTGAGAAGCCGTTGTTCCTGTGCCTACCTCAGCTAGGCAGCACCAGAGTTGACCGGTTCAATGTCATTCAGAAGCCAGTTTTGTGTTCAGATCAGGGGCAGATCAGGGGCCGGGAAGGGCCCAGCAAAGTCTCAGTCAACTTGAACAGCATGAATTAAGCTACCCAGGCGGCAGGCAATCAATATCCACAAAGAACAACCCCCCTTGCTTTGTTTCCTTGTGACCAAACTCAGCAAGGATTTAATTACATCCCAAATCCCAAGCAACATGACCAAACAACAATAAGAACTAAGGGCATTCTCTTCAACTCATCCGACGCGGCTGGCACTTGGGATCAACCAAGAACTCCGCATCCCTGGTCCCAATGTGCTCCGAAAGGTTGACCGTCGCATCGACCATCCCTCCCTTGGGGTTCTTCAACGAAGCATGGAGAACGGGATGCGAATCGGGACCCTCGAGCGTCAGGTTGACGTTCTCGGCGCTCATGGCGAAGTTCTCTCCGCCCCATTGGAAGTGACCTTGAAAGAAAACAAATCATTAACCTTGATGGTCCTGCTGGAAAGGGGGGTTACTGGGGCGACTTGCCATCTACATTGCCGAGGAAGTGGTTGAGGTCAATCGAGGTGTAGTAGCTCCGCTCGTCGTGAGGGTCCTGGAGGTTAGCGGCAAGGAGGTGTCCGTCCATGAGACGGATGTCCTTGGCTGCGGTGTGGAAGTTTGAGAAATCCTTCTCCATTGTAAGTGATGTCCTAGTTGTAGTGGTGCAGTGAGGCAGGTTGCAAGAGAGTTGATACCCCAGGTGAGATGGGGAAAGCTCTTGTCGTGGCACTTGTCCATCTTTATGCGCCAATTCATTACCACATACGCGGGATGGATTCAGTATCCCTTACACTATCAACACGTCATGCGACTTAACCCACCGGAATACCTGGTACCAAGAAGATGGCTGTCGGGAAGCCCGAGGTGCAGCCCCTTGTTCCCCCTCAGGGTGATGTTGAAATGACGCCACATGCGGGAGAACAACCACCGAAGGTTGCCGAGGTCTGTCCTGGGCAAGACGGTCAATGGAAACAACGTCCTTGTTTCAAGAACCTCTGCCTGTGTGGCCAAAAAGTCGAAGTACCTAATTACAGCAAAAGCCGTGCTCACTCCCTGAGTCTCACCAACAGCCGGGATCAGATTCGGGTTCTCAGCTCTGGTGTTGACGCTAGGTTCGGACTCTCCAAGCTCTCACCTCACCCCGTCCCCTGGCATCCGGCTCGTCGATGGCAATTGAACTATCCTCCTGACGCTCTCCGAGAGTGACAATACCGGCCCTCGACAATCACTCCCCCCTCAAAAACTCCCACACGCACCCCGCCGCCCTCCCCGCCCCATCCATCCCCTCCATCTCCCTCCCCAACACACCCGCATTCACCCGAAACCTCTCATCCCCCAAAACCCTCCTCACCTCCCGTCGAATAACCCCAGCAGTCCAACACCGCCGCTGGATCCTCAGCCCCGCCCCAGCATCCATGACGTGGTCCAGATTAATCTGCTGCTCCAGCTGCATACCAACACCAACAACAGGCGTCCCTGCGGCAAGGGCCGTCTGCATCGTCCCCTGGCCGCCGTGGCTTACTACCACGTCGGCGAGGGCGGTGAGTGCTGGGCCGGGGAGGAAGTGGTCTGTTATTAGCAGGCGGGGGTTGTTGTTGCTGTCTCCTGCTGCGGCGCGGGCTTCGGGGAGGGTGCAGGTTGAGGGAGGGGCGAGGACGAGGATGTTCCAATCGTCTGGGTGCGAGTCGTCGTGCGCGGTGAGGGCACGTATCGCTTCGAAGAGAAGCTCCTTTGTCCCGGAACTGCCCATCGTCAGGAGGACTGCCTTGCGGCCGCCGGCGCGCATGTGTGCCACAATATCAGGGTCCAGCCCAGCCGATGTTTTGCTGCCATGAAGAGCGTCGTCGTTGCTGGCGAACACAGGTCCGGTGATGACAAAGTTCTCTGGCAGTCGGTAACCGGAGTGAAACCTGGGCAGGTCGGTGACCAAGGTGAGATCGGCTTGGACAGACTCGAACAGGCCCATGTCATCCGGATTCTGAGTCGGCCAGCCGCATGCGGCGGCAGCGGCGCCCAGTCGGTGCTGATGAAAGATGGGTGCTTTTGCCAGCAGGCGTCGGCCTACCCTGGCCAGGATCTTCCGTATTGGGCGAGGGAGACGTGTGAGCACCGGCAGGGAGTCGGGCAGATCACGTATTAGACCGCTCCTGATGGTGGTAGGGTGTAATGGCAGGGGCAGGAAGGAGATGGTCCGCAAGCCGAGGAGACGGGCCGCCAAACTGGCGAAGGGCCACATGCCGTGCATGACGACGTCAGGCCGCAGCTCCTTCAGACGAGTCAACTGGCCGTTGATGAGGTCTCTGGCGATCTGTTCGGACCCGACCAGTTCGGGGAGTTGCCAGTGCAGGTCATCGGCGAGGCTGAGACCTTCGAGATGTGGCTGGCAGTGTATGATGGGGAATCCGGCGTCGGTGACCAGGGGCTCGAAGCGGCTGCCGTGAGAGAGGAATGTGATCTTCAGGTTGTGACCGTCCGGACATCGCTCGCGAATGGCTCGGGCCAGTGCCACTGAGCGTGTTGCTTCGCCTGCATCCTGGAGGGCGACGCTGACGGCGATGTGCGTAGTGGCTACGGCAGGCATGCTGCCTCGGACTTGTGTCGTACTGCAGGTTGTATGTACTCGTGCCGAGACAAGAGCGCCCGTAGGGGTTCGCAAAAACCGCGAGAGCTTGGCCGGTGGTATCGTGCAACTCCTCACGCTGAGACGCAAGTGGCGTGATGTTTTACCCCTCCGTCACTCCGGGAAGTACGGGTCAAGGCACAGGACAGGGTCAAGGAACGGGGTCGAGGTGTAATGGCATGGCGTAGGGGAAGGCACGGTGCTGGGCTCGGGCACAGTCGTTGCTATGCCACCCTCGGACAGGCATGCAGCCCTTTCCTGAACCTCGAAGTGCGCTTTCCAGAACCACACTCAAAAACGCAACATCCATTCCCCCTGCCCAAAGTCCTGGTTGGCCAGCCACGCCTCATCCAGCGAGTCCGACGTCAAGAAATCCTCCAGCCCCTCCATCAACCCCGGTCCCGCCATCGGAGGCGTCGGCATAGCCTGCGAGGGCTCCCACTGGTGAGAGGACTGTCCATACTGTTCCTGGTTGTGCTGCTGTCCATGGGCCTCAAAGGTTGGGAAGAGGGTGATGTTTGGGATTGCCGCGGGCGTTGAGGATCTACCCAATCTTGCGCCCACCCGCATGGCGAGGGAGTCGCGGTACCGGCGGAGGATCTCCATGCCCCGGGCAACAGACGCCACGTTTCGCTTATGGAACTCGAGAATGGCCATGGCGCGGTCCCAGGAAGTCTTTGTCGGTTCCGTATCGAGACTGACACCGAGATTCGGGGAGAGTGTCGCGACCAGGAGGACGGTGGCCGAGGCGAATGTGACTGTGCGAGCGTGTCAGCACCCTCCATGTCACTCATGGCGGTTGCTGGTGACAAAACTTACAATGCAGCGCAAACCACGCGGATATCCCCGTATTCGTCGTAATACTCCCATGAACCTCCTCAAGGATAGTATGCACTGCCGCAAGACACAACGAGCACGCCTCCTGATGAAACCTCTCCTGCAGCATCATAGACGCAGTCTGCGTCGAGGGAGTCTTGCCTGTCGTCCACCGCTGCGCCTCAGCAAGCAGCGAGGGCCGCAGCAGAAACAATCTCAACAGCAACAGTCGAAAACGAACCGCGTGCCCCTGAATGCGGAAGGCTTTCACCGCTTCCTCGCTCAGCGGCAGATGCAAGTAATTGGCATCCAAACGCAGGTGCGGTGGGACGCCCTCGAGGAGATCGTCGATCTTGGAGCTCAGGCGGAGGAGCACGCTGGGATCGGGGATCGAGAACTCGCGGTCTGACTGCTTGATCTTGAGGCGCGGCGCACGGGCTGCTGCTCGCATTTCTTCCATGATCTCGAGGATTTCCATGGAGTAGAGGAGCCCGTCCATGCGTGAAGGTAGTCCCGCTGGCTGGCCGCCCTCTTCAGTGGTGGAGAGGTACTCTTCGTCGATAGCCAGGGGGAGAGGGATTCGAGTGAGACCGGGGACGATCATGCCTGGTCGACCGAAGGTGTTGGTTAGGATCCTGCGCGAGAGGTCAACATCAGAAAGTTCTGGGAATGGTGTTTTTGAGGAAGTTTCTTACTGATCCAGGGCAACACAACCCCCATACCAAATCCTCTTACGCATCTCCCGGTCAAGCTGGTTCAGCTGCCGTTTGGGTGGCGCGTGGAGCCCCAGACCAATGGCCATGCGAATGGCAGCCCCTGATACAAGCCAGCAGCGATCCGCTTTCCCGGCAAAATAGAGATACCAGCCCCGTAGAAGCAGCAGTTGCACAACGGGAAGAGACGTCGTGTCCAGAGCCTCAACCGAGACCAGCCCCACGGACCGCTTGTAGAACTCTTCCGCATGGTACTGTCTTTGCTCGAGCGGGACAGTCTCGTTCCGGTAGTAAGCCAGTGCCAGGACCATGTTGACGGTCGCGTATGTCAGAAGAACCTCAAAGGGATGGTTGACAGGTGCTGCGCTCTGCTCCCAGAGGGAACGATACCTGGCTTCAAACTGGGGCCAATGAAGGAAGGGAAAGACAGAGTGGATATGCTGCCAGTACCAGCGGAGCAGATCGTCTGCGAAGTGCCGCGGGGGAAGGACCATGGCGCGCAAGTCGACCTCGTCGTGGGGTTGATCAACGGTCTGGGCTGAGAAGCCGACGAGTGCCGGGAAGATGGGCGAGTCCGGTGCGGATGTGTCGGACCCGGCGGTTGGGCTCTTAGAGCGACGCGGGCCTGCTGCTTCCAGACCTTGTAGTAGGAACTTGGAGGTCGGCGCCGTCGTTGGGTCGTCGGTTGCAAAGATGTCCTGGTCGTGAGCCGGCAAAGCGGCCTGCCCGGACGTCGAATCTGCGAGAGGGACTGTTACGAATGTCTGCTGCGGTGAAAGGTAACCGGGAGAGAAGGGTAGTTCATTACCAGTTGACGGCGTCCCAGCAGAGGCTTGACGGGACGTGCCGGCCTCCCGGTCGTTCTCGAGTCTCTGGAGCCGGCGGTCAAGTTCCACCAGCGTCCTGATGAAGTCAGCAGATGCTACAAAGCTCGCGGAGAGTCGTCGGCTTACAGCGCTGTTGACGGCTGCATGACACTGTCCGGATAACCGCATTTGTCGTCCCAGCCCCGGAGTGAACAGGCGGTGCACACCGGCTTTCGTCCATCGCATCCTGTCTTGCGCGCCCGGCAGGGGTTACAGGCCAGGCGTGCCTTTCGGCGCCGCTGTGTTGGCTGCCCGGACTCGGCGATGAACGTGGGCGGTTGTGTCTCCATTGCCAGGTCTCTGGCGATGAAGAAGGGCGATGAAGTGAAAACGTTGGGATCGGGAGACGGCGACACTCTAGCACTGCCCAAGTTTGTAATATATGCTAACCGCCTCTGGCGAGTGTATGATTGGGTGGCGGCTGGTAAGACAGGGGGTCAATACCGTCCACAACACGGGCGGTCAGACTCGCGGCTGAGGACCAGTATGGCAAGGCAAGGCACGGCTCAGACCGCCCTTGGATGTGTACCAATGGTACTGACATTCGAAACCGATGCTTTTCCTCGCCCGGTCTACATCTGGCTGAAACTGCCAGTGCAGAGAAGGGAGTTCCCGGGCGCGTCAGACCGACACATGGCAGAAACCAATCGGGGAAGCCATGAAACCCTTCAATCACCCTACCGTCCGCGGTAGACGAGGGCCATGGCGCGGTAGTCGATGTTGTCTTCGTCCAGGTGGAGGTGCTGCTTGATCAGAGCAATGGTGTCTGGTCCGAGAATGTCACCGCCCTCTCCCTCAGTGATTTTTCCCAAGCCGACCGGGCCCTTGCTGTCAGCATCAAGCTCGTACAAATTCCCGTCGCATGATTGAGCGAAGCAGACATACTGGTAGTCCTCCACCTCGTCCTCAGCGCTGCCTGGTGCGCCCGTACCGCACCTTGTCGCAACGGCAGTGTACGCTCTCTCGATTGGCAGGTCTAGCGCAAGGCAGATCGATCGTCTTTCGGGGTTGTAGTTGTAGCAGTGACTCAGGAACTGACCAAGAGGGAGTGCCTCATCTGTTGGCAATTGTTAGCCAAAGCCAAGAGTGCGATAAAATACATAATCACAAGGGACGGAGGCTTCAACATGCCAAGCCACTGCATGGGATTCGCGTTGCAGAGGGCGTGAATGACAGCGTAGAGACCGCCGGCGTTGCCGATCAGCTGCTTGAACCAGATCACAGTTTCTCCGTCATATCCCTCGTAGTCGTCGCGAAGGGCTTCGGCCGCCGCTTTCCTCGCCCTGTAGCCGGGGGTCGGTCGGAAGAAAGGACGAGAGTAATGGTAGGCCGCGGAAGGAGGGCCGGATTGACCGAGATCAAAGACAGGACATGTTCGAATGCGAGTACATCCCTGGCGCCGAGGGCCGGTATCAGCTCGTTGAAGACGTCGGCGGTTGGTTTGAGTGGTAGAAGATCCTTCTAGTATCCGAGCCCGTTCCCTTCCATTGTTGCGAGTTTGGCGAAGTAGAAACTTGCGAATCGAGTTGGTCGATTTTATCTGTTGAGGACCCGCTGGGACGAAATCGTGCTGGGATTTGGTGGGTGACCACCCGCTGAGCAGAGCGGGAAGGAGCCACCGGGCAGTTTTCTCAACCCAGCCATTAGGTAGGTACCTGGTAGTTTGTTTGTTCAGGTACTTTCCAGGTTCTTGGTCTGTGGGTCCTTTTTCACAGGCAACCCTTTTCGGCGTGGAATCACCGTGACTGACCCTTATGAAGTGACCCTCCGAGAAGGGCTGCTACCGCCGCCAAGGACAACACCAGGGAGACCTAATTACGTGGACACCCTCCTTCCAGTCAAGCCTTCGATCAAAAGCCCTCGACAGCCCGGCCACGCTGCAGCCTCTGGATAATCGAGACATTGGTGAGCCAACCTTTCTCCAAATTACCTTACGGGTCACACCTGACCCCCATTCTGTGACCCGCCGAGGGGTGCCACTGCGACAGCAGCCAAGAACAACATCACTGCGAGCTACCTACCACTGGATGGAAACCTCCCATTCCAGCCCTCGACCAAAAATTCTCGACAGTTCGAGACCCATCCTCTACAGGCTCGTTAAGATTTTGGCCCGTCAGGCGACAACAACGGTAACGTCGGTAAGCTAGCCTGTCTGTGACCTGCCCAGCCCAAGCTGACCGCCTGTAAGTGACTCGGCAACAAAAGAATGCCCCCACTGCTGAGAAGAAGAACAACACTCAAGAGTTTGATCTCCCGGATAAGGAGCGGCTCAACCCCGTTTACCCTGCCAAGTCCTCGGTCAAACGACCACGACAAGCGAAAGATGCAGCCTCAGGCCCGCCAGGATCCGGCCATATCTGGCGAAGACTCAGGTCACCACTGAACGATCCAACTGCTCTTAGCAAATGCTAACTCACACGCTGGAGACAACGAGCCTCGCCGCCCATTGAGCACGCTCTCGGTCAATGTCAGCATAGCAAAGCGGCGCCGTGCAGCAGCCAAGGGACTGGGCATGCCGCACCTGTCCAACCAGCCATCGTCCCACTCCCTCCGGCCGCTCCAGTCGCCGCCCCCCGCGCTTTTGCGACGCCCGATCCAGACTCCCTGCGGTAACCCCTAGCCCAAATGGCACGGCCCCGCGACGGTTCTCTCACGTGGCCAACCTCACACAAGCGACTTACACACGACCTGGGCGAGGATGACAATTCTGACCTGGTGTCTGACCAGGACGAGGAGGTGGACGATGAGTCAGTTTCCGAGGACGAGGAGCAGTCGGGCCAGGACGAGTCAGACACCTTGCGCTCAAGGACGAGTACTCGAACAGAGAGGGCGAAGCCCCGGACGACGGGGTCCTGGCTGGACTGCCGGGTGAGGGAGACTCCCTATCCGACCCCGGTCAGGACGAGCTTTCGACACGGCCAACCAAGAAGAGATGCGCAGACCTCCACAATAACCCCGACATCTACACAGTTGACGAGGAGGGGTTCCGCAAGGGCGAGCCTCTCCTCCCTCTGCCGGCTATCACATCTCGACAGAGCAGTCCAGGGTGCTCTGGGGCGTCAGTTAAACGAAGCAGTATTGCCACTCGTACTTTGACGACTACTTGGTGCAGGACATCGCAACTGGCAAGGCCGAATCACTCATCGAGGATCGCACCGTGGCTCTCAGCATGTCGGACGTCAAGAATTGAGTGCAGGACCGGGAGAAGGTTGTCGTCGTTGATACAACCCAGACGCAGAACTCCACCATCAGCAGGTCGCGAGACGGCTCCGACGGCTGGCTCGACAACAACCAGGCCATCACCTACATCGGCGCTGTCGAGCGCAAGTCAGCCCGAGGAGAGCGCAGCAAGAGCCACGACAAAGTCCAGAGGTACTACCTCGACGCGTCGGACGCTTCTGGGTGGAACCACCTGTACCATTTCGCCCTCAATCGTAGCTCCAACAGCACACTCACATCGGGTGCCTGGGACGTGGCTTCCATCTTGAAGGTGGACACGCCCCCCGGCCTGGTGTACTACACCTCCACCGAGCACCACCCCACCGAGCGACATATGTACTCGGTTTCATACATTACCGGAAAGAAGGCCTCCCACGTCGAATCCTCCATCCCCGCCGTCTGGTCCCCTTCTTTCTCCTCCGGCGGAGGGTACTACATCCTCCCCTACGCCGGCCTTGGCGTGCCCTACCAAGGACTCCACTCCATCACCAAGCGATACATGAAGATGCCCGAGCTGGACGTGGAGGGGTACAAGAAGTCTGCGGTGAGGGGGGCGGAGGGGTTCAAGGGGTTGAGGGCCAGTTTCTTGGTGCAGCAAGGCACGGGGGATGACAATGTGCACTTCCAGAACGCGGCGGTGTTGGGGGATTGTTGACATGGGATTCGGTATGATGGACAAGAATGTGTTTGTGCACAAGCAGCTGACGAAGATGTTGTTGGAGGAGAAGAATAGGGGGCCGAGGGAGTGGAATCAGTGGAGTAAGACTGTAAGAGGGAAAACGGGACCCAGGGAAGGGTTTGGGGGGGATGAACGGCGAGGGACTTTGGGGCTCTGAGTTCGGTGGTCGATAGCTCGTCTTGGGCCGAACAACAACAGCGCTCAGAAAGGAAGGTGGAAGCACCGTCATCTGTTCCCCCGATTCCGCCCCGGCGCTTACGCTCGGCTCCAGCGCCTGGGCTGCACTGCGGAACCTGTCCGACACTCTGCACGCCCACTCGGTGTCAGATCCAGCCCTCGCAACAGCTGTGAGGAGAGAGAGTCCAAGTCTGGACCGCGGGAAGTTCCAGGCTCCCGAAACGCCTCAATTTGCAGCTCAACAGCGTCGACGCCTGGCAGGTTCGCCTCGAGCCGGGTTCCTCCTCATTTAGAAGACGCCCTTCCAATCGAAGATCCTCCATGTCTCCGATGCACCTTCTCAAGCCTAGAGTAAGATCGCACCAGTTCGGCGCTAAACCGCTTGGCTGATGCGTGCTCTCCCAAACCCAACACCCAAACATGAGACGACGAGCCTCGGTTCGCCCTTCCCCGCAGCCAGCCACTGACGCCACCAGTCCGTCCCCTCCAAGTGTCAGCCAGCGGCAACGGCAATGGCGTTCGGTCCGCAAGCAAGGCACGATCCGGCGTCCCACCAACGATTCGCGGGGAACGTGCCGATCCTGGCCGGTCTGGGCAAGTCCGGCCGGGGTTATTGGGCGGACGGAGGCGAATATGCGGGGAAGTGGAGAGTCGATGTGCATGTGCATGCGGGGGACGAGTCCTCCTCGTGGGTTCGGTGGGGAGAAGGAGGAAGGCCGACTGTGGGAGGTGGCTGTTGGAAGGAATGATGGATGATGGTCGGTGAACTCGACGTGGAGGGGTGCCTGGTTTGCGCATTTCCTTTCCCGGTCCGACGACATGTTGGAGTCTTAAGATCGCTCGATCCGCCCGCGTCTCGAGGTGACACCCGAACCGCTCGGAGGTGCATTCATCTATTCTTTTCCCCTTCTTTTTCCTCCGGTTCCGTTTTTCGTCGAGGGCAGGCCGAACATTGCTGGCGAGGACAAGATGGTCAGCCTCACGGATAAGGCCGATGGCGCCGCATCGCAGTCGGACGACCGAATCCAGGTCGACATGGTCGACCAGCCGGCGGCGCCCGCGCCGGTGACTCTTCAGTCTTTTGCGCATCTCAACGAGAAGGCCATCCTCAGAAAGGTGCGTGTTCCACCACCGCGCCCCTCCCCCCCTCTTTTCTCCCCCTACCCCCAACACACACCAACCTTTCCTCGTTGCCAGTACTGACCTCGACAGATGGACATGCGCCTCATCCCCGTGTTGGCGCTTCTTTATTTACTATCTTTCCTCGATAGTACGCCGACTCCCGTCCACTCCATCCTCCCACGCCCGCTGACGATATCCTGTTGCAGGAGGAAACATCGGCAACGCCAAAATTGAGGGCCTCCAAGAGGAGTCAGTTTGAGCTGTTTATACCCCTTTACGGCTGTTCCGGGAGCGTGGCTGACATTCTTGACTGCTGGTAGTCTCCATCTCACCAACGACGAATACAACTGGTGCCTCACCGCCTTCTTCTTCACCTACGCCGCCTTCGAGGTACCGAGCAACCTCATGCTCAAGCGCGTCCGCCCGTCCATCTGGCTGCCGACCATCATGATTTGTTGGGGTATCGTGATGACCCTGATGGGCCTGGTGCACAATTTTGCCGGTCTGCTGTCGGCGCGCATCTTCCTCGGCGTCACGGAAGCCGGCCTGTTCCCCGGAGTGGCCTACTACCTGACCAACTGGTACAGGCGGGACGAGATCCAGTACCGGCAGGCCTTGTTCTTCAGCGCGGCGAGTGTGGCGGGGGCTTTCAGCGGACTGTTGGCTTTTGCAATTGGGAAGATGTCCGGGGTGGGAGGATTGCATGGGTGGCAGTGGATTTTCATTCTCGAGGGTAGGTCTTGCACCCCCTTTCCATGGTGTGAACGCTGACAGACGGGCGTCTAGGAATCGCCACCGTCATCGTCGCCGCTTTTGCCTACTGGGCACTGTACGACTACCCCGAGACGGCCAATTTCCTCACGGAGGAGGAGAGAGCCTTCATCGTGTACCGCCTGAAGTACCAAGGGCAGCACCAGGACCCCAACCGGCCCCAGATCCACCAGGCCGACGAATTCAGGTGGAAATATGTCTGGGATGCCTTTCTCGACTGGCAGATCTACTTGAATATTCTGGTATATTGGTCGATTGTTTGTCCCCTGTACGGCATCTCCCTCTTCCTGCCGACCATTATCAAGCAGCTCGGCTACCAGAGCAGCCAGGCCCAGCTCATGACGGTCCCCATCTACATCACGGCCGCCATCCTCGCCGTCATCGCCGCCTGGAGCTCCGACAAGGTCGGCAAGCGCAGCCCCTTCATCATCGGCTTCCTGCTCGTCATGGCCGCCGGCTTCTCCATGTGCATCGCCACCGACCCCAAGGAGCACCCCCAGGTCGTCTACGCCGGCGTTTTTATTGCAGCCTGCGCCATCTACCCTGCCTTCCCGGGCGTCATTGCGTGGTTGTCCAACAATCTTTCGGGCTCGTTGAAGAGATCTGTGGGCATGGCGTTGCAGATTGGTATTGGGAATCTCGGCGGTGTAAGTTCAACCTGGATGAGTATCACTGCGATGCTGGGAGGTGCTGACACTGTAACAGGCCATGGCATCCAACTTCTACCGCGCGAAAGACGCCCCTCGCTACATACTCGGACACGGCCTCGAGCTCGGCTTCATCGGCTTGGGCATCATTGCCTCGGTTATCCTACTCATCGGCTACAGCACACAGAACAGGAAGCGGGCCAGGAAGATCGAGGAGGGTGCGCTGGATTCGTACACCGTTCAGGAACTGTCTGAGAAGGGTGATAGGGCTGTCACATTCCGGTATGTGTATTGAGCATGATACCCGCATGGTTAGGTGTGGTATTTTCGGGAGGAAGCGTGTATGGTATTTGCTTGGATATGAACTTGAAGCGTGTTTGAAAGTCCTCTGCGGAAGAGATGGTTGAAGACCGTCTGTGCTACCGCGCCCAAAGTGTTGTATTCAGGGGTTGCACGCTATTATGGCGGGATGAAGGTCTTATCCAAGCTTCAAGGCCATGACCGACCGATCACTGTGGGCTAATAACGGGCTTTGGGGGGCTCCGAACTGATTGGGCCTTGGAGCAGAGCACCGTTGGACAAAGACAGCGTAGGAGGTGACAGACGCAGCTTATTACTCAGCAGCTGGACCGCCCAACATGATCAGTAATCCACCACCCGAGGTGATCAGTAACCCAACCTCTCAAGAACAGCTGGCATTCCGGATGTTTACAATGTGCAATGGATTGTGTCAGCGGCAGCTTTTGTCATCATGCGTGCAAAGACGCGTCAAGGGAATTGTGAGATGGAGGTGAGAAGGCACGAGAACAAGCAACTGCTGGACATCTTAGTAAGGGGCATGATCTCTGAGACGGTATAAATGCCCCTGTTCCGCCTTCAATATCGTCCGAGTTCTGCCCGTCCAAACAACCACAATACCATCCAAAGTCTTACCCCTGAATACCCCTTCTGAATACCTCTTAAATTTCTACACTCCTTAATACCCCTTTAAATACCCACCTTGGATATTGACATCATTAACACCGCCTGCCTTCCTACAACAAGACCCGCGATCTTTACGCCATGGCAAGCAAAGGACTTGTTCTGGTCACCGGTGCCAACGGCTACATTGCCGCCCGCACGGTCGAGGCCTTCCTCAAGGCGGGTTACTCTGTCAGGGGCACCGTCCGGTCCCTCTCCTCCGCCAACGAGGTGAAGGAGGCCCTCTCCGAGTATGCCGACAGACTCGAGTTCATCGAGGTGCCCGATATCACGGTCCCGGGTGCCTTTGACGAAGCTGTAAAAGGTAAGTTCCCTCACCCGCCCCAATGCAAGACCTGCAAACCCTGACACAAAACCCAGGCGTCGACGCCATAGCCCACCTCGCCTCCCCCGTCTCCTTCGACTTCAGCGACCCCGAGCCCGTCATCCAGAGCGCGAGGAACGGCACCCTGCGCGCCCTTGAGTCGGCCGCCAAGGAGCCCAAGATCAAGAGCTTCGTCCTGATGTCGTCCATCACCGCCATGCTGCAGCAGCGGACGGGCGACTACACTTACACGGAAGCCGACTGGAACACATTCGCCGAGGCGGCAGTCGCTGAGCAAGGCAAGGCCACGCCGGGCCGCATCATCTACTCCGCGAGTAAGGTTGCGGCTGAGAAGGCGTTGTGGAAGTTTAGGGATGAGCAGAAGCCGGGGTTTAGTGTTACGGCTATCAACCCATGGTAAGCCCCCCCTTAATCATCGGGATCATCCCTTGTTGCGACATGCGTGGCTGACACGAGCAGCTTCGTCGCCGGCCCACCTCTCGTGACCCCGACCTCCAAAGACAAGATTGCTCTCTCCAACCGGCTCATCCCAGACGTCTTCTCCGGCAAGCCGCTCGACCAGGCCGGCATACCGGGGGTGCACAACGGCTACGTCGACATCCGCGACGTTGCCCGGCTCGTCGTGTTCGGCGTCGAGCATCCCGACAAGGCAAACAACGAACGGTTCCTCGCTGCGTCGTTCTACTCGCCGCCGCAGGCTGTGGCGGATATCCTGCGGGAGGAGTACCCAGACAGGGCGGAGATCATCGAGAAGGGAACGCCAGGGCAGGGCTATAACCCCGATTACAGCTTCTCGGGGCTTGTGTTTGACGGGTCCAAGGCGGTGAGGGTGACGGGGCAGGAGTATATTCCCTGGCGTCAGACGGTATTGGATACGGTTGAGAAGCTGAAGCCGGTTCTTGTGTAGTGCATCGGGCGTGGTTTCAGGTCAGCATCAAGAGCAGGTTGGTTAGTGTTGTGTTTAGGGCACCTGGCACCAATCCTAGTTAGAATACCGAGATGCGACGAGGGTGTCCACTACGTACACCCGCCGCGGCGTGGTCTAGCTGTCCGAGTACCATGGCCGTGACTTCGGAGTGCGCCGCAGAATCAGCGTCCGGGTTCTCCGGCGAGCTCGGTCGTTGTAGGCTCCTAGAGTTCCATGCGAAGCTTTCGACGAGGTCAACGATTGCAACATCACCTTGGTCTGAGTGGTCGATGTGAGTGCTTGAGCGGTGTTGAAGAGTCTGAGATTGATGCTAACGAGCAACCATCCGAAGATGCAATAGCTCATCACGCCTGCCGCTCCTTCTTCCACGCCTCTTGCTTGCGATAGATATCCCGGCGGAAAGTCTGCTTCAACCCCTCCACGGCTGCAGGATCAACAGGCAGCGAGGCCTGAACAGCAGCGAGCCCGCACAGGTCATTCTTGCGGTCCACAAACCAAGTAAAAGTCAAGCCGCCGCCCCAGGTCAGCGTCCTCTCGCCATACCATCCCTCCAAATCCTCCAGCGGCATCAACCCACCCAGTCCATGGCCGACCTTCGTCCCGGCCTGAATCCCCACGCGGAAAAACGGGGCCCACGGTCCCGCCACCGCAGCACGGAACCCATCCTCCGCCTCATCATCGATCCGGTTCTCAAACATCTTGTCCACTGTCTCCTTGCGCAACAACTTCCCATCA
The DNA here is from genome assembly GCA_023628475.1 of Chaetomiaceae sp. PF1801. Taxonomy (NCBI): domain Eukaryota; kingdom Fungi; phylum Ascomycota; class Sordariomycetes; order Sordariales; family Chaetomiaceae; species Chaetomiaceae sp. PF1801. The sequence goes on from JAMAKQ010000024.1 coordinate 101,226, forward strand.
TTCGCCAACAGCGACCTCAACACTTTGACATACCCCTCACCCGTCATAAACAGCCCATGCCCGCCAAAATCCCCCTTACTCCTTCTATTCATATCCCCTCCCCCGCCCAGCACCGCCTTACCCAACCCCTCGGGATCGTCAGGGTTCAGATCCACCAGCCTCGCCCGGATCTCCTCCCCCTTGACCGGGAAAAACTGCACCTCCTCCTGTGCAATACCCAACGGCGCGGCAATCCGCTTCCGGACGTGCTCACCCAGCGTTGTGCCGGTAGCACGCTCGATAACCCGGCCCGCCCAGTCCAGGCTGGGGCCGTAGATCCAGCCGGTGCCGGGATGGAAAGCAAGCGGGTAGGCAAAGGCTTCTTCCACGGGGCGAGTTGCACCCTCAGCGAGGGGTGTTTCATGGCGCTGGCGCCAGGCAGCGAGGCGGGGGACGATGAAATCGTATGCCAGCCCCGAGGTGTGAGACAGTAGATGGGCGAGGGTGATGGGCCGTTTGGGCGGGACGAGTGTGTCCTCCGACCCTTCTTCAAGGACCTGCAGGGCGGCGAGTTCGGGCGCGTGCGGGGACAGGTCGCCATCGAGAGTCAAGAGGCCGTCGTCGACGCATTGAAGGGCCGCGATGGTGGTTATGAGTTTGGTCGCGGAGGCTAGGTAGAGAATGTCGTCGAGCTGCTGCGGGCGTTTCTCGCCGGAGAGGAGGGTGCGTGTGCCCTGGGCGGTGGTGTAGGTGAAGTCGCCTGAGGAGGAGGTCGCGCAGATGACGGCGCCGTGGGCCTTGCCGGCAGCGATGGCGGCCTCAACGGCGTGTTCGATTGTATCGGTGGCCATGGCGGGTTGGTGGTTGTTGATGTGCTGGTCGGTTGTTTGGTAGACGAGAATGCGGGGTCAGGGTGTTGGGTTGAGCAGGCGGAGATGGGGTCCGTATTTATCTTCTGGTGTCGGTCATGCAATTGCGTGGCGTCTCGAACTCAGCCCCAAAGCTTTGCTGTAACATTGCATCTTCGACCCACGCGCTGGATCCCTCGAATCCTCCCTGTGCACCCCCGACCCGCGAATGCGATCAATCCGATGCTGGATATCGCGGGGTCAAGTCCGGATGACTCATCCGCCGAAAGTTGAGATACCAAGGGTACCTACTCCGGGAGTGGATCGCCCCATCATGCTGTGTCCACACGCATGATGATTCTGGCAGCCGCACAAGATGTTTGATCCTAGTTGTCTTGAAATGATTGCTTGATGTTTTAGTTGTCGTGATGTGGTTGGAAATGGAGACTGGGTGAGAGTCGGTGACTTTGGAGAGTTGGAAAAGAAAAAGTGGAATTGTTGGCCCAGCAGGTTGAGAACCCCCGTAGTGGGGCCGTGGGGTTCCCGTCTTGGCAGTTTCCTAATCGGGCAACCGCCCTCTCTGCCCCTGAATCGCCAAGCTCCCTCCTTCGCGCTTTCCAGACCAACAGCCCCAACAGCAGGGCAGCATTTCTGCCGTTAATCTCTTTTCGTCGTTGCTAATTTCTGCCGATGCAACGGAGGAAAATGCGGGAGATCTAGCCAGCTCATAAAGAACGCGTCGCGTTGCTTGTTTTTCCCACCTCCCCTTCACCATCCACAATCCCACCGAATTTATCGCTGCCGTCACCAATCGCCCCCCAAAAATGGCCAACCTGAAGTCGATCCTCTCCGCCCTGGCGCTGCTAACCCTCGCCACGCCCGCCTTGTCCGCATGCACAGGCATGCACACGTACGGCACCTGCGCCGACGGCATCGTGCACTGGTACGACCCCAACACGGGCGAGATCTGCGACCCGCTCAACTGCGGCGGCGACCGCGCCGGGCCCGCCCGGACCGACGTCCCCGGCTGCCCCCAATACAAGGGCACCCTCTCGCGCCCGACCGAGCCCTCCTACATGCCGTGCTGGACGGGGTTCAGCACCAATGTGCCGGCCAGCACGGCAGTCGTGACAACGACGACGGCGAATGGGGCGGGTCAAACATCCAAGGTGTCATCGTCCAACCCTGCGCCCTCGTCGAGTTCGGATTCCAGCGGGAACCAAGTCAGCTCGACTACGGGGGGCGCCTCATCCACTGGCACTGGCTCCGGCAGCCAGACCACCGCGCCGCCGTCGTCAACGCCTGCGAGTTCTGGTGCCGGTGCCAGCAGTGGGGCCGCGGGCAGCAGCAGCACGTCGGCGACGCCAAACGCCGGAAGCGTCCTGGGTGGCTCGTGGGTTGTCATGCTCGGAGGAGTCGCCCTCGGGGCTGTTGCTGTCATCTAGACGCTCTCTGGATGGATTGCCCGAGTCAGTTGTATTTGGATGTACCAACACATGTATTTTATTCAGGACCTCACGCACCGATGAACTCTCCGCCTCAGGACCTTTCAAGGGACTCCGGAACACCGGCTCGGCAACAGCCAACTCTGCAAACCGACAGGCACACGATCAAGGCAAAAGCATCACATAACATGTCCACCAGACAGGAAGTGCTCGCATACGACTATCTACACCGGCACAAACGGCAAAACAACATGACTCGGACACTCCCCGCCCACATGCACCCGATGCACCCCCTTATTATCATTATGCTCCGCCGTCCCAAAATTATTCACCGCCGCACTCCGCCCACTCACACGCACCCGCAGCCCCTCGCCCGCCTCATACTCGATCCCCATCGCCCAGATCCCAACCTCCAACTTCACCACCGTCCCCGGCTCAATCTTGTCCTCCACCTCATGCGGATGGAACGGATAATTCTCATGCATCGACCTCTCCGCATCAAAAGCGCGATGCGACGCCCTCAGGATTCCCTGCGGTCCTTTGTAGAGGACGACTTCGGTCGATTGTTCGGGGGTAAACTCGTGAAACGACTTGACGGGGATGCCCTTCCAGGGGATGTTGAGGTTGAGCATGGGCTTGCCGTCGCGGTCGAGTTTTTCGATCAGGACGTAGACGTCCATGTCGTTGTGGTCCGGGCAGGACATGTACAGGACGGCCTTGGGGATGCCCATGATGCGGGTTTTCTGTGGGAAGGTGACGGTGAAGGTGAGGGCGTCGGGGGATTCGGAGTTGTAGGGCAGGATTGAGGTGTTGTTGGGGGCGTCCTGGGAGAGTTGGCCGGTTGGGTGGAGGTAGAGGTGGCGGTAGTCGGTTTGGCGCAGGGGGAAGTTGTCGACCACGAGGTTCTCGACGGGGTCGTTCGTGCCGAACTTCAGCACCGCCATGCGCATCTTGGGCGTCTTCTCCCACCCGTTGTCCTCGCCCTTCAGGAAGTGGTCAAAGAACTGCATCAGCTCTTCCTTCGCCTGCTGGTTCCCCCATAGATCGTACCACTCCTGCCAGGGGTGCCATCTCAACCACTTATCCGGCGTGTCCACCTCGAGCCATCCCCGAATCGCGCCCATGCCGTGCATCGTGTTGGTCCACGTCCCCGTGATGTACGTCGGCACCTTAATCTTCCTCATATCCGGCCTCTTATCATTCCACCACGCATTCGCCAGCGGATGCTCCTTATACATCTCCAAAAAACTCTCCATCCCCCCATACCCCCTCAACATGTACTTGACAATCAACTTGTCAAACAAATCCCCCGCATAGATCCCCCCACGCATGAACTGCTCCCGAAACAAATCCCCACATCCCTCCCACGGCGCAATAGCCTTCAGATGCGGCGGCTGCAGCGCCGCAATGAACCACTGCGCAATCGCCAAGTGCGAGTTGCCCGCCAGCCCGACATTGCCATCACACCACGGCAGCCGGGCCAGCGCCTCGATGGTGTCGTACCCGTCCTCGGCCTCCTGCGTGCCCAGGATGACCATGGTCCCCTCCGAGTGCCCGCACCCCCGCGAGTCGACGTTGACGATTGCGTAGCCGGCGGGGACCCAGTCCGCTGGGTCGGGCGCCTCGAATTTTTCGAGCCCGCTCAGCGTGCCGTCGGGTATGCCGAGGTTCCAGGGCGTCATCAGCCGTAAAGAGGTAATACCGTTGAATTTCTTGCCGAAGGGGCCCCAGCAGACGAGGGCGGGGACCTTGTTGGTTGCGTCGGAGTGAGGAGGGCGGTAAACGTCGGCGTAGAGCTTGACGCCGTCACGCATGGTGAAGGCGACGTCGTGCTCGACGAGGATGGGGGAGGGTAGGGGGCGCGAGTTGAAGCCGTTCCATCCTGCGGGGAGGATCTCGGAGCGTGGATTGAGCGGTTGGTAGCCGCCTACACCGGGCTCGGGCGGGGGGATGGGCACGACGATGCCCTTGGGGGCTTTGGTGGTCATGGTGGTGTAAGGGTGGGAAGGAGGGTGCAAAGGGAGCTTGCCAGGGGCGGGAAAGTTGCCAATAGCGAGACGGGATCGGGGTTGAAGGTTGAGGTTCTTGGCCCATCTCGTAACTTGAGCTGGGGTGATATTGTACCTCATGATGTCAGGACGCGTGAGTGGGACAACTCAGGCCTCCACACACATCCGAAGCCGCTCCTCCACAAGCCGGAGTTATTGAAATGCTGAGGCATGTCTTGTGACCGAAAATGAGACACTGAAGGTGATGCCTCGGTCTGGCAGTTGGAACTGGAAGTCAACTTACACCAAAGATATCGATTCCGATTGGTTGTTGTTCCGGAACCCGAACCGAACCGAGCACCTGGGAAGGGGAAGTCGGCGAGCCGTAGTTATAGAGCTCGCTTTCCCATTGGTTGATCTCCGAAGCGGTGCGGGGAAGGCTCCGACCCCGAGTGGGGCCGCGCCCTCGGCTCCGGTCCGGATAGCTCTCGACGACACGAAACCCCGAACCGAACCATTGGCACTGGGTAACGTAGCCGAACCGAGTTTCCTTTCCTCCCCGACCAACTTGGGGTTCACTTCACGCCACTGAACTGAAGATAAAATACAGTCTCATCTAGCTCCATGAGTCCAGTCCATCCTCAATCAGGACACATACCCAAGTCCACAAGTTCACACCATCTCACTCTCCGTCTTTCGCCACTGCACCTTTTCGATAACGATTGCTCTTCACCATGGCGACGACAACCATCACCCAAGTCTCGCAGGAGACTCCCGCTGCGCCAACCGGGCTCACCCCCAAGCCCGCGGGCCCCAACAAGCTCTTCAACAAGCCCGATGCCAAGTTCGGCGACTTCCGCGACGACCTCCTTCGCGACGGCTTCTGCGTCGTCAAGGGCGCCATCCCCCGCGAGCGCGCCGACCAGTACGCCGAGGAGATGTTCAAGTACGTCGAGACCTTCAAGGGCGGCCTCGGTTTCAAGCGCGACGACCCCTCGACCTGGGTCGAGGATAAGATGCCGGTGATCAACGAGAAGGGCATGTGTCTGGGGTAAGATTCCCCTTTACAAGACTTCAGGATCTTTGTGAAATCCTTGCTGACTCAAATGCCAGATATGGCATCGCACACGAGTCCTTCGCCTGGGCCGTCCGCCAAGAGCCTGGTGTCATTGACGCCTTCGCCAAGGTGTACGACACCGATGACCTGATTGTCTCCTTTGACGGCGTCAACCTGGCGTTCCCCCGGACCGACCTCAAGCCCAACACCCCCTGGCCGCACCAGGACCAGGACCCCGAGAAGCCGGGCTTCCGTTGCCTGCAGGGCCTTGTCAACCTCCTTCCCAACGGGGACAAGGACGGTGGTCTGATTGTTTGCAAGGTAAGCCACCCCCCCTGACATCTAGAGCACCTCCATGTCCGATGCTGACCATTGCCAGGGCGCACATCTCCTCTCTGAGGAATTCCACGCCGCCTTCAAGGACGAACCCGACAAGATCTGGGCCTGGACCAAAGAATGGTACGGCTTCACCGACAAGGGCATGGCCTGGCTCGCCTCCAAAGGCTGCGAATGGATCAAGGTCAACGCGGAACCCGGCGACCTCTTGCTCTGGGACTCCCGCACGCCGCACTACAACCTCTCCCCCTCGGGAACCGCGCCCCGTTTCTGTGTGTACACGTGCTACATGCCCGTCGCGGATGCCACGCAGGAGGAGCTGCAGCGCAAGAAGTACGCGCTCGAGACGACGCAGAGCACCACGCACTGGCCGAATGCGATGCATATTGGCGGCGTGCCGATTAACCGCAAGGATGGCAAGCCGTGTCCGTATAATGACTGGAAGCCGAGGCAGCCGGTGAAATTGACGGAGCGGGGAATGAGGCTGGCGGGTATTCCTTACATCAAGGCCTGAGGGGAAGAAGGCATGAGATGGGGAAGATAGAAACATGACAGGTGAAGGCTTTGGCGACGTTTGAAGTTGGATCTTGTAAGGAAACCATAAGTTCTTGTACATATTGATAGCAAACAACCTGGAATTTATTCCTTCTTTCACCAAAACACCCATTCTCTTTATTAACCAGGTTCATCCGGTCTATCTTGCATTCGGGTTGCGACTTGATGGCCCATTCGTTCCATCTCCTGGAACGGAAAGTGTCGGGCTTAGTTTAACCACCAATCTTTCCCTGTCCCTTTTCTTCTTTCCTCTTATTTCTCTTGTGGCAACTTAAAGAACTCATTCCTTTTTCTGTCTTCTATGGGTCGCATCAACCCACAAACCATGCCTGTGTTGTCATATCTTGGCGTCCGAAGCCGCTGGCTTTGGACTGAGGAATCCTCAACATAGAAAAGACACAAAGAAGATGCCGAGCGTACCAGGATCGTACCAGGTAATCAGTTCATATTATCAGACACAGGCATCATCTCATCAATCAATGATCAAGCTTGTCTATCCAACAGTGTAACGTATCGTCGTATCCAGCCCAGCCAGCCTAAACCGGTGCCTCGTTGAACAGCTGACTGAAATCCCCCCAATCCCATCCGATCTGGTCAGCCAATTCAGGCGACCAAGCAATCTCCGACATTGACATTGGCGCCGGCATCGCCGTAGACAAGTCCACCAGCTCCGTCGACAAGGCGCCATGGCTTTGGTTGAACCCTTGCGGGGTCTGGGCCAGGGCAACACCAGCGTCATTGGACATGGAGTATGACCGGCCGGACGAGTCCACAGCACGTGAGGATGCCTCGCTAATGGAGGGTCGTGCAACGACCTTGGGCTGGGCAGCGGCCACGGTCCGGAGCACTTCATTCTCCAGGAGCTGCACGATCCCTTGCACCCTTCTCTTATCCTTGCCGATTGTCTCGTACTTTTCGATGGCAAACTCTCCCGCATTGCGTATCAACTAAGGACAACAGGTCAGCAAAAACCAGGCGTCTCAGAAGTCTTCGGAACACTCACGCTGATATCCGAACTAGCGAGCCTCGACGTCGGATGTCGGATGAGATGCACCGACAACACAGAGAGCACATGCAGCGGCGCCGTGATGGTATGCAGCACCGGCTGGCAGCTCCGATCGTGCCCCTCAATGAGGATCTTGACGATGCTGCGTGCCGAGTTGGCGGCGATGGTCTGCCCGTTGCGTGTGACCTGGTCCCAGGGCTTGCCCGCGGCAATCTCCTCGACCGCGTGGCGGATCGCGTCATCGTCGACTAGGAAGGTATTCCGAAGCAGCATGATCATCCTAACCGCCATGAAGTTAGCAGCGGATCTGGGTACACAGTCATGGTGGTTGAGCTTACGCGCTGTGGTACTGGATCGAGATGAATGCAGCAACTGGGAACTCTGCCGGTCCGCACAACAGATCCGACGTCGGTTTGAGATGATTGGGAAGACTTTCCGCCCACTGCATCATCAAGAGCACCAGCTCTCCTGATGTCGTAACCTTGAAGCGGATGGCATTCTCGAGTCCCTCGCGGCCGGCGCGTTCCTCCTTTGTGCGGGCCTCGATGCTCCGCCGGCTGACTTCGGATAGGGTGCGCGCAAGACTGATGACAATGTGAAAGAAGTCGGCGTCAGCCCCCTTGTCGAGGATCCGAGCAGGTTCCAGCTGATCATGGTCAGCGTCGGATATCGTGGACGGACGGCCCAGCTCAAAGGAGAACAGCTTCTCAAAGCTGTAGATGCACCACCACACGCGGCGTCTCTCTTGGTCCGCTTCTTCACCCAAAGCCTCGGAGCTCCGCCTCCCATGGGGCTTCTGCCGGTCTAGGCCGAGCACCTGGGCGATAGACGCACAGAGACCGGCCAGCGGCCAAGCCGCGGTGATTTTGTCGCGCCAGCGTAGGGCGAGTGCGAGGAGGAAGACGATGCGGATGGCGTCGATGGTGCCCCAACCGAGGACATGGCCGAGCATGCATTCGCAGAAGCCGATGTATTCCGTCGCCAGGTCCGAAGCATCCGCTCCAGGATTCCCTGCGGAGCCCAAGACAAAGGCCAAACAAAACAGGAGCAATTCCGGCAGTCTTCCGGCATGGACCATACCAGCTGAAGAGTACTTGACCACATCCTCGCAAATGGCGTCCAGCGCCGGACGGTCGAGGATGGGATACAAGACGTGAACGGTGGCATAGTAGGCTGCCAACGCTTCCCGACACTGAGCTGCCGGCGGGATCCGAGGCAGAGCCAATGGGATAGCCGGGATAGACGAGACCTCCTGCCCCTTAGACTGCAGACAGGCGCTGAAACCAGACGGGATCCCGAGGCGGTGGAAGGCCAGCTCCAGCCAGCCCGTCATAATCTCGAGCGTGTCGCCTCCGCTGATCCGGGGAGCCATGGGCAGGCGCCCCGCAAACCTTCCCGAGGCGTCATCGTCTGTGGAGGCACGGTGACCCGGTGTGGCGGTTCGCGGGGTTCGGTTCGTCGTCGGTAAGGAAGAGTGTGCAATGGGAGTGGTGGTTTGTTGAGAGACGTCAGGGGTGGATCGCGCCGGAGCGAGCGCCGGCAACAATTCGGCTTGGCGAGCCGGGCTCGGTCCGGGCGTGGGCGGCTGCGTCTGGGAGCCGGCGGGTCGTCGTTTAACTTCAACGCCGGGCCGCCGCTTGTCGGTTGTGATGCATTCGACGCCGGCGATGATACAACCTTGGCATGATGGTTCTTGCTGGTCGCAGCGGACCTTTTTTGCTCTGCCTGAGACAGTAGAGTTAGGCCGGGGTTGGCACCAAGATGGAAACAGAGGGAAGGTATCGGCATGCCATGTCACCCACGTCAAGGTTGGAATCGACCGGAGTAGCTCAACTCACAGTGGTTGCAGGCATAGTTCAGCCTCTTGCGCTTCTGAAGCTTGTTCGGTTCGTTGGCGTCCATAACTCGTTGTAGGCTTGTCGGCTCGGTTGGTGAGAAGTTGCCGGAAAGCGTTGGGGGCTGGAATGAGAAATAAGAGCTTTCCAGTTGGCCGGCTCCGCCAGCTGAAGCGGAGAAGTTGCCGAATTGTGGGGTAAGTCCCACTAAAACTGCGGAGATCTGGGGAACGGGATGTGGAGCACAGCACCAGGGGCGACTCCCGATTCCAGAACCGTGCAAGCGATAACGCGTCCTCAGATTTTGCAGTTGTGAATGTGCACACAAATACCTGGCACTCGAATGCGACGTCCAAACCATGGCCTTGTGTTGCTCATTCCTCGACTCAACCAGCAGTCGAGAGCTTCAATCTTCAGAAAATGGCGGACGACAAGCCGGAGAAGTACGACGACGACGCCAAAGTCGAGGCCCTCGAAAGAGTCAGTTCGTCTCTTGGGACTGACATCAAGACCGGCTCCGTGCAGCTGCTTGACTCGCACCATGTCGTCCTCGTTCCCACTCCCAGCCGGGACCCCAAGGGTGAGACCGACCTCTCCCTCTCAAACCCCAACCGCTCACCTCTCCCACTCCAGACCCCCTGAACCTGCCCCAATGGCGCAAGAACGTCGCCGTCCTCATCATCGGCCTCTACTCAGCCATCGCGGTCCTCGCCACCTCCGGGCTCGGCGCCATCCGCACCTGCGTCGAAGCCATGTACCCGCCCGAGGACCAGGCCCGCGTCGCCGACCTGCTCACCTACCCGACCCTGTTCATGGGCATCGGCAACCTCCTTGCCATGCCGCTGTGCGTCGCCATCGGCCGCCGCCCCGTGTTCCTCATGTCCCTCCTCATCCTCGTTGCCTCGGGCATCGGATGCGCGTGCTCCACTTCGATAGGCTCCCACATCGCGGCAAGGGATATTCTGTCCGTGGCGGCCGGGCAGAGCGAGGCTTTGGTGGCTTTTATGGTGCAGGAGTTACACTTTGTGCACCAACGGGGGAGGGCTGCGACGTGGAATGGAGCCATAGCGGGAGCCGGCACTGGGGCCATGTTTGTTGCTACGACGTACCTGGTCCCGGTCTGGGGTGTGAGGTGGTGGTATGGGGTCATCACCATTCTGAATGGGGTACTGCTCATCGCGGCCTTTCTCCTCGTGCCGGAGACTATGTATGACCGAGTTCTGGAAGATGATGGTAAGCTTTCATGCACCACACTCTGTGGATGGAAAGGGACACCACTGACGATGGAGTAGTCGACGAGAAAGGAGTTAAGGCGACTCGAGTCCCTACCACCGCGAACCACACCCTCGACGTCGACCGCTACGGACCCCGAACATGGAAGCACGACCTCAAGATCTTCCACTTCAAGCCCCGATGGAGCGAGATGTGGACGTTCTACAAGGTCGCCGCGCAGTCCTTCTGCATCCCCTCCATCGTCTGGCTGCTGCTTCTCAACGGCGCCTTCTTGGGTGTCTATGTCTTCCACTCGTCGACCTTTGCGCCCGTCCTGCTCAGCCCGCCGTACCTCTTCCAGTTCGAGTTCCTCGGCTACGTCCAGCTGGCCATTATCGTCGCCAATTTCATCGCCCTGCCCATCATCGGCCATGGGTCGGATTTCATCATCAAGTTGATGAGCAGGATGAATAAGGGGGTGTACCAGGTATGCGACCTCACACCCCTCCCCCCGCAAACACACATCTCTAACAGCTTGTGATTGTCAGCCCGAATTCCGCCTCCCCTCGCTCATCCTCCCCTCCATAATCGCCGTCATCTCCTGCGTCATCTACGGCCAGACCGCCCAGTACCCAGACAAATGGTCCTGGGCGGGCATCGTAATTCCCTACGCCGCGGGCTTCCTCGCCTTCCTTGGCGCCAACACCGTCGCCATCACCTACGTCGTCGACAGCTGGCCTGCCCAGGCGGGCGCCATGCTGCTTGTTGTTGCAGCTGGCAGGGGGTTTATCAGTTTTGGTCTGAGCTATGCGCTGGTTCCGTGGGTGGAGAAGAACGGGTATGATGGGTCGATGAGGGACTTGGCTATTGTTTGTGGCGTGTTTGCGTTGGTTGGGGTGCCGTGTTACTTGTTTGGGGGGAAGATTAGGGTGTGGTCGCGGAAGCGGTTTTGGCCGCAGGTTGAGTACATTGAGGGTGTTTGATGTGGCGGAGTTCATGGTTGTTTGCGGGCATGTGGTCAACCTGGGACATACCTCATTAATATCCATGATCAGGATGTGGAGTGGGCTTGGATGGCGTCTTTTCTTAGTAATGACTGCGTCTGAGAACTGCTGGCCCGATCAGACGGGTAATTAATACACTAACTATTACATGTATTTCCTGACACAGAACCCAACAGCCAGCATCCGAATGGTGGCATCCAAGCAGCGGCAGTACTCTGCCCAGTAGGCCTCCTGCCGCCTTTAAATACCGTTCTTCCTCTTCTCTTCTTTCTCTCCACACTCAATTCTCCCCAAACAGCCCAGACCGCACCCTCCCTCCCACACACAAAACCTCAACCCCCATATCAACCACCTCCCGCTCCCCAGACCCCTCATCCTTCATCCTGACCACCAACCGCCTGGCCGCTTCCCGAGCCCCCATCGCCGCGTCGTAGTTCCTCGCCTGGAGCTTGACAGTCTTGAGGCGAGGCCACTCCATGTCGCGCACAACCGACCTCGCAAACCTCTTGAACTGGCGGCAGAACACCGTGTCCGGTTCGATCGAGAAGAGAAAAATCCTCTCCAGGTTGCTGAGGCCGCGGAACAGGTCCACGAGTGCCGTGACGTGGTCCGGCGCTATGGCGCTGTACTCGAGGGCGATGTGCCGGAGGGCGGGGAAGTCGGATAAATGGTGGAGGTGTGGCTGGTATGCTGCCGCTTGGTCGTGGCCAAAGTCAGGGAGCCAGGGTGTAATGTACCTATAGACGCTGAAGGGTGTGTCTTGACGAAACGGCGAGGCACTCGAGGATGCTTGTGGGAGAAATCGGCGCGTAGCGGACGACGGGCGAGGCCTGGTCGTGTCGCAGGGCAAAGCTCACCAGGCCTGGGCAGCCACGGAGCAGATGCCTCAGACCCCTGGTGCAGAGGTGGCAGTCAATGAGCTTCAGGTCTGTGAGATTCCTTAGACGGCAGGTGAGTGAGGTGCCGCTTCTTGCTTTTTCGATATAAAGGGTCTCAATGTTGGTCACTGTGTGGAAAAGGCCGTTGAGGCGGTGTAAGTCGATGCCTGAACCCGGCCGTCGCTGGTCGAGGAGGAAGCGGATCTTGAGTTCCTTGAGGTAGTCGAGAGTGAACCGCGGACCGGTAACGCGTCCGTTTCGGCACTGGAGGAGGAAGTCGGTGTTCCGCCATTGGCGTGTTGCGACAATGTCGAGCGTCGTCAAGTTGGGACAGAGCCAGACAAGGGCCATGGTGTGCGCTGGCTCTCTCAGGAGGTGGCGATGGGTCGGATCGATGTCGAACAACTGCAGGCAAGGCGATGGGGTAATTGGGGAACAGCTGGAAATCAGCATTGTCCAACGTCACAAGCCGATTGTGCCGCAAAGTTAAAGATCGAACCAGGCCTCCCATGTGCCGGTTGGTAAAGAGGGTGCGGTAAAGCTCTAGGGCCCGTTCAGACGCTAGAGCCATCCGTAAAGCCCCGTCTTCCGGAAGAGGGCGGTCCTCGATTGTCGAGTAGAGCGCGACGACGGCAACCTGGTTTAGCGAGCAACAAGTTCTCGCCAGCTGGGCCAAGCCGTGGTGACCGCTGACGCGGCAGACCTCCTGGCAGATGGCGAAGATGATCTCGACGGGCAGGCGAAGAAGGGACGACGGCTGAACCGTGAACGTATCGGCGTCGGGTGTTGGGTCGCCCACCGAGCTGTCGCTGCTGGGGAGCGATGCTGTTGCCATGATTTCGAGTTTTTCCGGTTCAAAGACTACCTACGAAGCGTAGCGAGGGATCGCTGCGAGTAAGGGTACGCTGCGGAGGGTGGGAAGATATGCCAATCTCGTACTACCAGCCGAAAGAAGATGGAGGAGCAACAAAGTGAAGTCGGTGAAAAAAGCAACTTGAAAATTCGGTTGCTGAAAACATTTGGCCTGTCCTGCCTTCGCGGCGACGCGTCCTCGATATCAGACGGAAGCTTATCACGATGTCCACCACGCAACCATGAATATATCAGTGGCCTCTGGTGGGAGTCTTTCTCCATTGTCCAAAGCCTTCAGGTTAACAATGATGAACATCATGAAGTTTTGTTTCCCAAGATTTGGAATAGGGAGCTTTAGGGCTATATAGTGATTGTAGTTGCAATTCAGGATTTCTCCTTTTGCGTGCTCTGAGTCAAGTAAGGTGCAGCTGCTGTTGTAGGTCTCTAGGTGAAGAAAGGCTCATCCTTTGAAGACGGGAGCACAACTCACTACTTCAACCACCACCCTGTCCCATAAACCTTGACACTTATCTTTCCCATTACGATGTAACTACTACTTATCTCGATGCTATTCTAATGACTCCAGATCCAAGTTTGACAGATGCTTGTCAAGCTTGCCTATATAAGGTACGCTTGCACATCTATTGACCTGAGTTAAATGAGGCTCCAGGCTGTTTGTTCATTGCGACGGTCATTGTGTCAAGTTTGTGCTGTTGGTTGTGTGGTATTGACTTGGCGTCCCAAACAAACTTCTTCGTTTTCCTGCACAACTGTCCAGAACCAAAGAGATGGGAAGTTTGGCTTTTGACTCGCCATGGGCTTCCGATACCTGGTAGTTGAAGCTGATCCATGTCCTCCTGCCGAAGGTAATTGTTGGTGACGCCAACCCTCCGCTAACTAAGGTTCTAGTGCCTTGAGAAGTCCGTGTCGATTTCATGAAAACCAACGGGCTTTCACATTGTACTGTCCTCTCTTATTTCCGGGCTAATTTATTGGGTGCATGAGGAACGTTGTGTGTTGGAAAGTTCCATTCGCAGTTTCCTACTGCAGCACCTGCCGCTGGGGGAGAAAATACTCAATGTTGTTTTGGCAACCGCGCTTGCATACCTAGGTACTCTCACCAAAATCCCGACTTGCTGCTTTTCCAGTCTTCTACCATCACCATACTACCCACCCTTTAGCTCAATAACATCGTGACGCCTACCGGGCACGACCTTCATCGCCTGCAAGTCCCGGTGTTTCGCCATTTGTTGTTCTGTCACTCTCGGGCCAATTCCCAACTTCCTAAGCAACCAAAACAACTCCCCCCAAACCGCGACAATCGACCAACGTTCTCTCCAATCATCAGAGATTTCCTGCCACGCCCCAACGCTCGTCTTTCCCATTTTCATCACAGTCACACCCACCGCCGACCTCAACTTCGTCTTCTGTTGTCGTCTATCACTAGACACAGCTTGTCCACGATGAGTACGCCGCCAACCGACACTCAACCCGAACCTGCCTCTGGTGCCGCTGCAGCCTTCCCAACCGGCCAGCCGTCGTCAACGTCCTGCTTCCTTTTCAAACTTCCCCGCGAACTTCTCGACAGGATCTTTCTCGATGTTCCCGCTCCTTACGATGACACTGCGAGTCTTGCTCGACTCGGACGGACCTGCCGGGCCATGCACCAGATGACGACCGACCTGCTTTATCGGAACTTCAAGAACAACCCGCTCAACTTCGGCGTAAACACTGGGCACGAGAACAACTTCCGGAGGAATGTTCTGCTTCTGGTTACTCTGCGCAGCAACCCGAGTCTCGGTTCACGGATCCGGTCAATGCAGTTCGGACCAGCAACCTCTGAACTTGAACCCAGCCGTGTTCCCGAAGACGTGAGGGCCGCCTACCGGGCCGAAATACGTCAAATGTTTGACTTTTTCTACGGCACATCGTTTGCCAACCCCGTCACAGCAATGGCTCTGGTTGTCAAGGCACCAAACTTGGACAGGTTGGAGCTTACGATGGACGCCACTTGGCAGGACACCACTTTTTTGCTGAAAAAAAGCACCGGAACAAACCCGCGGTTCAGCAAGCCCAGGTTCACTCTGAGGAGCCTTCGCGACTTGACAGTCCAATACTACAGCACTGGCCTGCTCAGAAGCACACCCATGGGCGTCAATCTGGACAAACTCGATGCCTTCTTCCAGTGTGCCCCGAACCTCAGAGTTCTCCGCATCTTCTTTGCCGTCGGCGGAAGCTCCCTGAACGCGCGGCTCCCCAGATTGTCGACCGTCAAACTGCTGAACGCGAACCTTTGCGCCAAGGGGCTCGAAAACCTGTTGCAGCCATGCCAACGCCTCCGCTGTTTCGTGTACACGCACTGCCCGTATAGATCTGCGACGACGAATTTTACTCCCGTCCCCGCCGCCGCGGCGCTCGAGTGTCTCGCTTCCGCAAAGTCCACTCTGCAGATCCTCCACCTCTGCACCTGGATTCCGGATGACGGGAAGATGGCCGAGAGAGAAGACCTCACGTGCCTGAGCAGCTTCACCGCGCTGCAATACGTCGGCCTGGATTATCGAGCCCTCGAGGGACCACTGGCAGAACTTCTCAAGGGGTTGGACAACCTCGAGACCATCTTCCTCTACGCCATGGAAGTGTCCGTTGCAGCGTTTGAAACCGATTTCGGGTCGTTTTTGCAGGCGGCGAACACGCAGTGGCCGCGGCTGAGGGAAATCAAGCTGAGCACCTTGCGGGACGGGGAGCCTCGCCGGGCGCAGGATATGTGGAATGATTTGGTTGCATGCCTGGCAAGGCTTGGGGTGGCGGGAGGAGATGGGGTTGTCGCTGGGGTGAGGGTGAAGGCACTTCCGGATCGGAAGTAGGCAGGACGGGAGACCCTCTGTTGAGGGTGGCATGATGGGTTTGCATGGGCGAGAGAGCCTGAAGGGCTCTGGGGGGTCCAGAGCCTTTTGCTCGGCCGGTCTCGCCGGTTGACATGGAGGAAGGCACGGTGTTGCCGGCCACGGTATGATTATCGGCTTTGGTCTTTGTGTACTGCAGTTTCCTTTCTTGAGAGACCAAGGTGATGCGCTGCTGGGGCTTGCCTTCTCGTTACCTATTATTTCCAACCCCTCAACCTTCTTTGCCTTGCATTTACCCTTTCTCTTGCACTGAGTCAGTGTATTATGTTTCATTGTCTATTGCTAACTTCTTGCACTACGCAAGCCTGATCTCCATCCAGCTTCTTTTTTTTTTTTTGCAAAATACACTCTCCCCTCTCTTCAAAACATCGACTTTCGACAACCTCAACCATTCCACGTTTCCCACGGGCCACCATCATCGCAGAACCAATTCCGCTTCCCGGCGATATTCCCGCAATCAAGACCAAAGAAGGCGAACATCCTTACCGGCATCATGGATTTACTCTGGCATGCCGCGAATGAGCTGCTTCAGGCGGAGCTAGGCGCTGCCATGGCCGGGTGCCGAAAAAGTTGCTTTCTCCAGGCTCTTCCTGAGGAGCTGCTTCGCAAAATCTGCGAGGAAACGGTTGGCCCGCCGTGGGAAAGGGATACGGCTACTCTGGCCAACATCGCCCGGACCTGCCGCTTGCTGAATCGCGTTGCGATTCCCTTGCTGTATCGCGACATCCGCCGTGGACTCCCTTGGGGGAACATGAATCAACTCGACGCCATGTCGAAAGACGTCGGCTTGTTTCTCAGCCTCTGCAGCAACCAGGCTCTCGGTCCTGCAATCAGGAGCATGGAATTGGCATCCACCATTGGTTTCCCCTGGATGCAGTGCCACTTGCCGCCCAGCATCAAGCAGGCTTATCACGCTGCCATGGAGCAGATGTTTGGCCTCCAACCTGGCCTCGAGGGCTATTACGACAACCCGATCCCTTTCCTGGCTTTGGCCTATTCAGCACCGCGCCTCAAGAAACTTACTCTCGCTCTTGGGGCTGGTTGGGGGGCTATCGGCACAGACTTCCTCCTGGACAAGGTCAAAGGGCGCCCCGCGACACCAAAGTTCACCCTCCCCGAGCTCACCGACTTGACGATCCACTACGAGAAAGCAAGACTGACAAGCCAACTGGGAGCCAGTCTCAACAAACTCAACGACCTGCTGTACACCACACCCCGCCTCGAGACCCTGGCCATCGACTTCGCGCGAAGCGGCACCTCCCTGACCGCCCGTCTGCCGCACCTCACAAGCATCAAGCTGGCCGAATCCAACCTCTGCGCCACCGCCCTGAGCAATTTGACCCGCGCATGCCACAACCTCGTCCATTTCGAGCTCACCCATGACCGGGGAACCTGGCGCCCGGAAAGATCCCTCCCCGTTTCCCCGGCGCAGGTCCTCGACTGCCTCGCCCGGGCAAAGAATACACTTCAGAGACTCTACATCGCCACTTGGATTCCGGCGCCCGGCCTCGTGCTCGACAAGTTTCCCCTCATCCATCGGCTCGGCACGTTCCCAGCCCTCGAAAAAGTGGCCGTCGACTACCGCGCCATGACGCGCGACCAATCCAGTTTCGACACCCTTGCCGAGCTGCTGCAGGGTCTGGAAAACCTGGAGGAGGTTTTCATCTTTGGGGTGGAAGGGTCTGCGCGATTTAAGAAGGAGTTCGGGCGGCTGATGGACGCCGTCCGGCTGGGCGAGTGGCCGCGTCTGAGGAAGGTCACGCTGCAGACGCTGGGGTATCATGATGCGGCGACGACGGAGGCAGCATGGCAGAGGCTGGCGTCCTATCTCCCGAACATGACGGTCCACGGAAGCGTAGGTGAGGAGGTTGTTGCTGGGGTGAGAATAAAGGCTCTCGCTGGATCCGTCGCCACTGCGAATCTTGGCTTCGACTTGGAGGGGTTGGGTTATGACTGAAGGGAGGTTCCTGTCTCATAATTAAGTGAGACGGCTGCGGGCACGGCCTGGAGGTACATGGAGCGTACGGGAATGGAGGCGTATTTTGACATGGGGTCATGTATAAGTATTGAACCTGTACCTGACCTACGGTAGCGACACCAGTGATACAAGAGCGAAGAATGACTGAAGCCAAGCTTGTAATTAGGCGTCCGTTTGACGTGCCTGTGGGTCTACCTGTCATGGCCGGACTGATGATGTCTGAAGAGCGAGACCTGAAAGAATGGATCACAATTCGTCAAGTGTCATCGGTCGAGGGCCCTTAATCAAGGACGAAAATGACTTGGCTGCTGTCTGGTCGGGTTGTCGTCTTCCTTGTCACAATCCCTTTCTTTGAGTCATCATGTCCCTTTCACATTGTTTGCTCAAATTCAGTAACGTGTCAGCAAACGATGTGACTGTAAGTTGAACGTGTACTGAAAACCCATTTTGCGCTGTTTAGACCATATGTTTGGCCATTGGTTAAGGGAGTTGTTGAGTCAGAACCGCAAATCGATGACATGGGGACCTTGGTTACCTGGTACTGGTACTCAAGGAGACTTTTCCAGACTCACACACTTCAAGCACATGTCGTAGAAAAAGAAATATAAAACCATATGGAGGCAAGGGCTGGGCAGTTGATATCCCCTTATACCCTAACCGCCTTAGCTCGGTCTGCGCATCCCAGCCGTGGCCCAGAGTGAGTCTTTACAGTCTGGGATGAATCCTATCCCAGCCCCCGAAGCTCAGGGGCTGAAGGCTGAACGTCGATATGACACCCGCCGATGCGAAAGCGAATCCAAGCCGGACGCGAAGTCATTTGAACTTGCACCGGAAAGCCCTCCGAACCTTGTTGAGCTCCCCACGGAGCTCCTCGTGATGATCTGCCACGCAGTCCTTGAGGGGAAAATGAAATCGAAAGGGGGAGAGAAGACCCCCTCGAAGCCCATTCAGGATCTGCTACGGCTGGGCCAAACCTGCCGCGCCTGCATCGCATCGCGCAACCCCTTCTTTACCGGGAAATTGTTGCGGGTTACACAGGCAGTGGCTCTGACGGTCAAGGGCAGGGCATTGACCTTTGCTGTCTGGTACAGCCCCCTTCGGTAGCCCCTCTATCTGACTATCACCTACTGACAGCTTGATGATGCATCAGATACGTACACTGTGGAAGAATCCAACCCTGGGAACCCACATCCGCGAAGTCCGACTCGATTTCATGCGTTTCAGACCCCCGGATGGGACTAACTCCCGACATCCACTCGAGCTCTGGGTCAGTGGAGACACCATCTGCAACCGCTGGTACCTGTCTCGAGCCATGAGGCGCTTCCTTGACATGGGCATAACCAAGTCGTCCCCGCCTGTGCCGGAGAGCATGGGGGCGTGGTGTTCTAAAAGCGCGGTGCCGCTGTTCCTTTTGCTCTCGATGGCGCCGAACGTCACGTCAGTCCAGTTGGACATCGACAGATGGAAGTCGGATGACCTCCTTGGCTTCTTGCCTGATGGAACGTTCAGGCCCAGGGTGACCTTTGCCAGCCTGAGTCACCTTTGCCTCCGAGGTGGAAGAGGGGCGTGTGCTGTCATCGGTTATGGGTGCTACATGGCCCTCAGGGGTCTGCTGGCTGCCAGCCCAAAACTCGAATCTCTTGAGCTTCATGGACTTTACCTGACCGTTTCGCTCAGTCTTCCACCCGGGCTTAGGTCCCTCAATCTGGTCGACACCATGATGATCCCCGACGGCGCCGACATTGCAAGCATTTTTGGAGCCACCCCTGAGCTCAGGAGGCTCTGTACGTATTTCCCGAATGGCAGCTCTCACCTATCTGATCCGCTACGAGACGACATGACCGCCCTGCTGGGCCCTCTTTCGAAACTGCCAGCAGCTCGCAGCTTGGAAGTCCTGAGCCTCTGGGGTTCGAGGGTTGGCCCTGACCAGAGCTCCATTCTGGCTTGCTTCCCTGCGTTGAAGGTCCTGGCGATCACATGTGGGCCAGCTCAACAGCAGAACGAGCGTCTCGTCCTTGCGTTGCTTAGAGACTGCCGTCAGCTGCAGGGCTTGGTCTTGAACGGTGCCGAGAGGCTGGGCCGCGCTGGGCTGCTCAACATTGCCGAGGCCGTCTCAGACTCCAAGTTTCCAAATCTGCGGAAGCTCAAGCTGGTGCCGAGGGAGGTTTGTTTCCACGAAGAGACTTCCCCGAGACATTACAGGGCCCCAATCTCTGTGTTTTTGGGAGAGGCCTGGAGGAGGCTGCGCAAGATAGCTGGACCGCCGTTGACGGACCTCCTGCGTGCTGGGAATGTCGACCTGGAACTCCAAAAGGAGGACCATGAGGATCTGACGGGACCGTTTGAGGAACTGGAAAAGGAGATATTTCCGAGCTAGGTTGAGAGCATTCTTGTTGCATGTGACAGACAATACGTACTGGGGCAAGCACCGTGACGGGGGTGCTCAGACTTGACAGGCTAAGGGGAAGGGAACTTCACATCAGTACAGGCAAGGAGGGACCTGGAGATTCATGAAGAGGCCACCGAGAAGGGAATTTCGTACCCATTCAGTCTACATGTACTAGCCAAAGGTAGCTGGCAATGTACCTTTGTTAAATTCCTCATCACTATCAGGTATCGTGGCACAGGTAATAACCAACCCCTTTGACTCTTTGGCCACAGTTGAGAAGGAGATACAGAAAGCCAAGTTCCACAATCTGAGTCTTCTCTCCAGCCCATGCCATCACATTCCCGACCTCACCTCCAGTCGTGACTCCTGATCAACACCTCTTTTTGCATGGGTTTCGTGAATCCGACTCAAGATAATGGTTCCCACCCCTTTCTCATGCCGAAGGGGAGGAGCATCCTTTCCATCTCCTGAAACCGAGCTGGGCCATCTCTCAGCAGAAACAGGCTGATCTTGCCGGCGCGCAGCAGCCTCGGAACAGGTTGCCTCACGATATCCCGTTTCCAAGCCAACCCATCGTTCGATGAATCGGTGTCGCCGTGATAAGGAACCAAGCCGTTGTTCCAAGGAGCATCCACCGCGCCCCAGGGCATCAGCGCGAGGATCCGCAGGCTTGGAAACTCGTTTTCGGCAGCGGCCTGGGCGAATCGCAACAGACCTTCGCCAGAGAGTCCATCAGCGCCGATAATCATCAGACCCCGGAGGGACCGGCAGTTCCTGGCGAGGTCCGCGAGCGTGTGACTAGTATCCGTGGACCGCCCAAACGTCTTGTTATTGATACCCAGCGCCTGGAGCGCGCGGAAGCGAGCCATGACCGCCACTGGGGCGGCCAGAATGCGGGAGCGGGAAACATCCAAGGCGACCAGCGTGTCGGTGAGTTGCGACTGGGCGAGGTTATGCAGAAAGCCATCCATCAGAGGAATCGGGGGCTGTTGAGTTTTCATGGCCCACTGATGGAAAATGCGGACAACAATTCTCTTGAGGTTCGAGGCCGTGCGGCCGAGGGCTTGGAGCCCGGGCCTGGAGACGCAGGTCGAGTCCAGGACCAGGGACGCCAGGCGTGGCGGGGGCCGAAGGCCGTCTCGCAGACCTGCAAAACCCTCGAGTTCGAGGGAGACGAGATTTGGCGTGGCGGCCAGGAAGGCGTTGATCCCATTAACGGGGTGGTCGTCCGACGGCCAGACATTCGGGCACGCAAACCCATACCGGAGATGGAGCCTTGTCAGGTTGGCAAAGGTCAGCCTCGGCACAATGGTGCCATCACGACTCCGCTTGGCCACCAGGACGCCCGTCTGCCAGCGCTCCATGAGCCTCGTCGACACGGACACCACGTTTGGCGCCATGGCGAGCAGCAAGCAGAGCGGTACTGCGCTCTTGCGGCACCACGGCCCCATCGTGCCGGAAGGTGGCGACCCCTTGGGGCCGAGGAACTGCCTCATTGCCCGGGAGAGTTCCTGTCTCTGGTCGGAAACGTTGCCGTGGACAAAGAAGTCGCGACTGTGGCCCCAGTCCACGCCGTTATCCCGGCCCCATGTGTCCAACGTGACGTGGCGGATGTGCTGGGCAAGGTGTGGGTTGTTGACGAGCAGCAGTATCTCACCCATGAACTGTTAGTCTTTTCGAGATTAGGGGGCATAAAAAGCAAAACGCTGGAAGGGAACGTACGAAATCAGCCAGGTTGAGGCGACGGATTCGTCCAACAGGTCGAGGACCCGTTTGGCCCCCAATGATGTCTCGGAAGAGAATGGGCTGGGCGATGCTATGGATGCGCCTGCAGGTGAGGGCAAAGTTGATCAGACGCCGAGGATGGTTGGGAATCCTCCTCCCGGCCCGTACGTCGTCCAAGATTTCGTAGCAAATCATGACGAGGAGTTCAGTGGGGAGCTTGACAAGCATCGGTCGACCATGATATTGTTTCGAATGTTTTGCTGCTTTACCCGTCGGATCGGCCATTTTGGGGCCCCGACGAGTAACACGGGCTGTCGAAGAATGTTGGGAACCCATGTGGCGAGCCACATGAGAGAGGGCACGGGTCGTGGGGGGAAGATGGCAAGCTCAGGGGTGGGAGCAGAGGTATTTATCCTCCCGATACAATTTTCTGGTCTTTGATTGCAAGCGATGTTGCCGTACCTCCTTCAGATACCTCATTCCTCATCATGAACTCTCAAAGACACAAAGGCTGAACAGGATAAGCCACCTCAGGATTGCAAAGTTGCAACTAGTAATGTTGCTGCGCCAACTTTCATGTTTTGGCTTTGTTGCAACTCACTGGCTCCATTGACAAGTGAATCAGAGCCCTTTAAAAGGGGCCGTGATCCTGACATCCGAGTTACGATAATTACCTACTAGTACTGGGAAGTTTCCGGGCTGTGGAGGTTTCCTTGTCATTAAACCTTTGCATGTGGTCAAACTTTGGAAGATGATAACTCAAGATTACCAAGACTGTGACCTTATTCCCCCTCTAATACAGCTTGTTCCCAGTAAGCCCATGATAAGGTAATTGGTTTCGTAAGTTCCTCTCACCACTGCATGCTGATGTTGTTCCTTCTATCACGAAGTCCAAACCTGGCCAACTCCCAGACCCCCAGCTCAAGCACCATGCCCCCAAGTCGGCTAGGAGTGGTCAAGCAGAAAAGCCGACTCAACTGCCCCAACCAATGCCACAGCTCCCAGCGCCCAGAAAGGTATCTGTAAGAACCCGGATTGAAGACCGGCGGCAAACAGCTTGCCGCTCAAAAGCGGGCCAACTGATCTCGCCAGACATCCAAAGGATGCTGCAGCCCCATTGATCCTAGCAAGAGCCTGGCTCGAAGGAGATGTGTTCGTGATTCTGTATCAAGGGGAAAGATCAATGTCAGCAAGTTGAAAGCCTGGCCACACCCTTGGTTTGCAAACCCAGCAGAGTGTGAACTTGACTTACAAGACGGCAGAGCAGATATATCCCACCGATGAAAGAGCCACCTTCATCCACAAGTCCAGCAACAGGAGGACAATGTGAAAGGGCGATGGTAGCTTTGGTAGGAAAGGTGTCAGGATGTACATGGCTGGGTACACCCCAAGAACCCATCGAAATGCCCGCAGTGTCCCGAGCTTTGAGATGAACCAAGGGATGGCCGTGGGTTGGATGGCTGTCCTGAAGATGGCCTCAGAAAAGAATATGATGCCGATGGTTTTCGTGTCGAAGCCGAATCCGATGTTGGAGTGCGGAAAGGGAATGCCCCTGGGTGTCTGTGCTGTTTTGTCATCGCCTTCGGACTCCAAGGCGAGAAAGGTGCCCATGAGAGAGTCGGAGGCGACTTTGTGGAAGGCAAGCAGGGAGACTGCTAGGATTTGCAGTATCACTTGAACCGTGAAGGCGCGGGTGTCTGAGACGTCTTTGACTGATCCGCCGGCTTTGGAAGTCGCCGAATCTGAGGATGCCGGGGGGCGGTTCCCTTCTTCTGTGCTAAAGTCTTCAAGCGGGTGTGCTTCCACGGCGGTCTCTTGAGATTTCGGCTCCTCTGAATCCGCAGCCAACGGGGCGTATGCGGCATTCGTCGTAGGGAAAACCCAAACAAAGAGCCTCTTGAGTGGTTGTAGAGCAGTTAGCCCCGTGGTTGGGTGTCGTGATATTCCCGGATGCGTCTCCTGCAGAACGAGGATTGTGAGGATGAAGGTAAGGACCTGCAGCAGGCCAACTGCAAGATTTGGGAGGAGGTAAGGGTATCTAATCCAGAGGGAGTTCTGCGGGAATATCGATGGGTAAGAAGCAGCTGGGTTTGCGAGGAGTCCTCCCAGCACTGGTCCAATGAGGTTTCTGAGAGTGATGGTCGAGTTAGCTTGGCTCTGGTTGACGAGAAGACAGGGGGGTAATAGAAACCCAGCAAGGACAACACTCACCCAAGAGATCTGATAAAGGTGACGAGCGAGAATGCCTTTGCTGTCCCCAATGTCAACATGGGACTATCAATAACAGACGGTGGTACTCACCTCGCTGCTCTCGGCTCGCCAGCTCCCCTGTGCACGTCTGGACAATCCCAACATTTGGATTGAAGAGCCCGCCAAAGGCCCGGGAGGCAATGGCAAGAGCAACAGACCGTGACAGACCAAGGCTAAGAGACGTAATGAGACCGCAAAAGATGCCGATCAGTATGGTCGACTTTCGCCCGATCTTGTCACTGATCCGGGCCCAGATAATGCCGGTGAGGAACTCGCCAAGTGTAAACGTGGCTATCAGGGCTCCCGAGTAGAAGGCAATGTCTTGATCGGGGACCTTGAACGACTGAATCATGAAGTATGCGTATGGGAATATGCTCGTCCATGCGATGGCCTCGGTGGCGCGGATCAGTCCTGGTTGAGATCAGTCCACAGAAGCTTGTCAGCCATGGATGAGAAAGGTCCAATGCTCACCTAGGACCCAGAGTTGGAGTCGAATTTTCGAAATAGAAGACATCTTCCAAGCAGACGCCCAATGGCGAAAAGGGGTGCTGACTGTGGCTGGCCGGCGAATCTGCTGTGCTCCAGCGGCAGCGAGAAGTTGGAACAAGGCTGGAAAACAAGACCCCTCATTCGCAAGGGTACCTAAGGTTCAGGCCTCCCCTCCCTACCCCTGGTCCCAACTGCAGTCAAGTCAGATTCACCCCACCTGTGGACAGTCTCAAAGGGTGAGAGTGCCTTGCAGGAGCACAGTATGCAGACTGTCTACTTTGTCTGCGGTATCTGCAGTGCTACATTGGCCGGGCAGCCAGGGCAGGGTCTGGTACTCGACTGCGGTGAACAAGAGTTATGAAATCTTTGCTTGTAGCTACCAAAGCAACCAGAGACTGCACTTGTGGACTCACATTTGGAAGAACCGCCATGATTTCTGAAGCCTCGTTCCCAAGTTTCCCCGTCAGATCATCACCGTCCCACAGCAACACCAGTCGTACCCAGTCTCGGCCTGTCACCCTCAACAAGAGTAACACCATCGTCCCACTTATCGTCGACGTCCAAGCCGTATGGATTGGACCCCGCAATGCCTTCGTCTTCTTCCTCGCTCTCTTCCTGTTGTGTCTCATCTACTTCTTCTTCTTCCTCTTCTTCCTCGGCCTCCTGGTCATCCGAGTAGGTGACGGCACGACGCAAACCCAGGGTTGAGCGGAAGCTGGGGCTGATCAGACTGTTTTGCAAAACAGCCAGCTCGTTAGGGAAGAATTTCTTGCAGAGAATCGTCATGTGATCCTTGACGCTGCGGGTTGTCAGATCTGTGTAAACATAAACGGAGAAGAAGCCTGGAGATAAGGTAATTAAAGGAATAATAAAACTTGGACTCACATTTGGCGCTGGTTGCAGGGAATGAGAATGGCCGTCCCAAGATCAAACCGGAGGGAGTACAGGAGGTTCCTATCATCCCATTCCTCCTCTGCGTCAAACAGTAAGCTCAAACCCGTGGCAACAGTGTGTAATGCCGGCAGTGCTCGTCTTACCCGGTTCAGAAGCGCGGTACTCCCGAAGGTAGTTCCTCACATACGCCGCAGCGCTCAGCCTGTGCCTCGCTGCCCTCCAGTTCCCAATCTCATACTCGTTGTGCGCATAGAATGACCCAGCATCGAAGATGAAGGGCTCCCCTGTCGCCATGTCCGTGGCGGTGTTCTCGTCCCACAGATCTCCGTGAACCAGGCACGGCTTGATGCTGCGGCCGTTGGATTGGAGCGGCTCAAGAAGTCTTGGAATCACCTTGTCGAGGATGAGCTGGCACACGATCTTGAATTCGGGCCACTCGCCGTGCTTGGCCTCGTCAAGTCCAATCATGTGGGCCAGCTGCTTGCGGTAGAGCACCGCCCACGAGTCCTCCCAGCAATCTGTGATCTGCGGCAGCTTGGCGTGGCAGGTCGTGACGTGGAAGCCGAACTTTCCGGTTGGTGACTGAGACTTCTTGTGCATCTCTGCCAGCCGCTTGGTGAACTTGAGTGGATTAGGGGGTTGCTCGCCCACCTCACGAAACTCGGCGAGAAGGAAGTGAGTGTCGGATGCGTCGTATCTCCCCCAGGCGTAGGGCTCGGGGACAAGGTTGGGGGACACAGCGTGGATTGCCCTGAGGGACTCGTATTCTCCGAGGATCATGGTGCGTCCGGTGTCTCCAAGGTCCACGGTCTGGCAATGGGGATGGAGGTTAGACACATATTGCAACTGAGAAAGGAAACTTGAACGTCATACTTTCAAGAAATAGTGCTTTGTTGTCCCATCAGGAAGCTCGGCTTTGATCTTTCCCGTCTGTCCCCAGAGAGACATGCCGTAGTTATTGGTGGTCAACACCTTGGAGCCCGGATGAGCAAGAGCTGACTGGATTAGAATGGCGTTATGATGGGAGTTGACTGGTTGTTTGTCATACCCCTGACAATCGCACTGTCCAACTCAAAGACACCTCCGACCTGCGGTTTGGGGACAGGAGCAGTCGGGACTTGGTCTCCTGCATGGCGATCTACGTCGAGAACCGCGCCCTGGTAAATCCCATGCTTGCTGTTGTCTGAGAGTGCCATGGCTCTGAGGATCGAGGTTTGACCATACAATGAGCCGACAGGGGGCACGGGAGGTCAGGGACAGGCGAAATGTGAGGTGATTATCGACGAGACGACGACCTGACAAAGGGACTGGACAGAAAGGACAGCCAAACAGGTTGGAGACCCAAGAAGAAGACCCCTCATACACAGAGCGGTAATACTCTTCGTCGACGGCGCATGCCCCACGGTTTACCTCCCTAAGGTAGTGCCCAATCAGTTATCGACATTAGCCGCCTCTGCCCTTTAAGTTTTCTCGGTCACTGCACATGTGTGTAACACAGTTGAGGCACAGTACATCCAGGCATGTGCGCCTACGGCACATGTGGGGGAGTCTGCTGCGGCCTCATTCACCATTCCGATGCAGTTCCCCCTTTGCTTCCACGCTCGGCTGGCCTCAAACCAACGGGACTTCGATGGGACATCAACACTTGTCTTACCCGCTGGCTGGGCGCAGGAGAGTTGGCCGCTTGGTTTAGACCCGCCCAGCCAACGGGTAGTAACCTGTGTTGTGAATTTTAAAGTTAATGGGATTACTAATACTAGGTACCTAGTAACATTCCTTAGCCTCTTCGACCTGTGTTGTGAACCCTCAAAGTGCCCCGGTGACTTCTCGTACCCACCTTACACGTAGATCATTGTACCCAGTTGTTCCTTACATACCTCTGCTAACATGCTGCATTTACATCTCCACAATGCGCTATTATACGGTCCAAAGTCAAGGATTATCTAAACGCCTTGTCTAGCAAATCCATTGAGCTTCAGAGACAAGAAGCAGCAGCGGTTCAACAGTACCTGTATTGATTAAACGATTTCTTTTATTTGCTGGGGCGGCCTTTGGTGACGGGCCTCAGGCTTCTCAAAGGGCGGAAACAACATTGATACACACTCATGCAGCCAGCAAGCGCAATGTTGCTTTGCATGGTGACCCAAAGGAATGGCTGCTGGTAAAAGACGAAGGGGAGCCGGAAGGCCCCGGGTTACTTAAGGCAAATCTTGAAGCGTCCTGACATCTTCCTCCAGTCTCCTCCCGTGTTTACCCCTAGTTGGGGTGGTACAATCGTCAACTCCCATGAATCCACAAGAGCCCCTAATGCTTGACGATCCTGGCGAGCGCGAGGACATCGAGAGAGCCAGGACGGAGACAAACGGACAAGCACCGAACCCCAAGACAAGACCTCTGGATCTTGTACACCAGTCGCCCCCTCCCGTGGGAACTTCCTACCGAGCTCCTCGTCAAGATCTGCGAAGAGCTTACGAGCCATCGACAAGACCTGTTACACTTGGGGCGCACCTGCAGGCGCCTCCACTGCGTGGTCCAACCCATCTTCTACCGAGAGATTATCGCTGGCTCAAAAGGCCGCGGCGCTGAGAAAGACGAGATGAGTGTTAATCTCGGTCATCTGGTACAATCCCGAGTCTGGTCTCTCAAATTCCCATAATCTGTGGTTCCGATGGCTACCTTACCTTAGATTGCGTTGTAACTGACAGTCTTCCGCATCAGATACGGACTCTTTGGAGAAACGCAAGCCTCGCGTCGTCCATTCGCTACATTTCCCTCGGCTTATCCGGCCATAATGGGCAACTTAACCGCCCCTTGCTGCATGGGAGCACCACTGGGAACCGCTGGTACCTTTGGAGGGCGATGAGTCGATTCCTGGGCATGGGCATCATCAGGTCGGCGATGACTGTCCGCTCTAGTCCCTCGTCCATGGTCAACTGGTTCCGGGATGGCGCAGTGCCCGCTTTCTTGCTGCTCGCCATGGCACCGAACTTGACGTCGGCAAAACTATCCGTGCCGTACGGCTGGGACATGGCCGGGGTTGGCACCAGGCCGCCGGACGGCTCCTTTTCGTCCAACATCACGTTCCAAAGCCTCAAGCGCCTCGATCTCAGGAGCGACGTATTGCAGCTCTGGCCTAAGGGCGCGTTTCAGGCTGCGGTCGGCTGTCTTTTGGCAGCCAGCCCAAATTTGGAGTATCTGGCGGTCTGGGGGTTTGGCACAATCCAAGGCGAGTTCTGCCTACCGCCGAACCTCGCTGCACTGGTTCTAGTCGACACCATCATCTCGGGCGGTGATCTCCGTCACATGGCCGGCACAGCCCCGAGGCTCCAGAGATTCTCCATGCTTCCCTTGAGCAAGGGGCACTCCGGTGAAGTGCCGGATTTGGTCGGCGACCTTCTGCGACCCCTTTCCGAGTTGCCAGTCGCCAACAGTTTGGAAGCCTTGCGGCTGGTTGTTTCCACTGCCTCCCAACATCCGACGGGTACCGTGATGGCTCGCTTCACTGCCCTGAAGCAGTTGGTAATCAACTGCACCGCAAGCAGCAGAATCAGAAGAAACATGCTGGCCGACTTGATCACGGGCTGCAGTCTCCTTCGGATTCTGGTGATCAGCGGCGCTGAGAAACTTCCTCGGGACGAGCTGGTTCGGGTTGCGCAGGCGGCGGCTGGGCTCGAGTTTCCGAGCCTTCGGAAAGTCCTGCTGATTCCGCAGCTTCGGATCCGCTTTGAACACTCACACTTTGTGGTGAGGGCGACTGAAAGGACGTGCCAGGCACTGAGGGACGTCGCCAGGGAACCTGTTCCTGAGTTGTTCAGGGTAGGAAATGTCGAGTTGATCCTGCCCTGCACATCAGGGGAGGGTGGATATGCCCGGGTTTTGGATGAATGGGGATAGGATGTAAGGCCAGGATCTGAGGTTCAGTCTCGAGATGATGGAGAAGTTGGCCACTGCAACTCGCCGCTTTGCTGGGAGTATTGGGGCTCTTAAGGGTTGCTGTGGTCATAGAATCTGGGCGTCGCGGCCATGGGTCGTCTAAGGTAACCTTGCAGTACTAAGGTGTACTTTCGGAGGGGACAAGGAGTATGTACAGAGAAATCTAGAAACCCGCGGCCGCAACCCATCTTCCTCGCCCTAACCTCTCCTCTGGTACCTGGCCTTCACTCTCGCCGCCGCCGTCGGCGTTGCGCCACCAACAAACGGCACGGTCTCCGTATTCCTAGTAACAACCACCGGCGTCCCGTCCGCTCTCGACACACTCGCCTTCTGCTCCGAGTACGGCACGGGCGTCGCCCCAGCGGCAACCGTTGGCCCAGGAACAACATACGACTTGATTCCCGCCGTGACATTCACCAACACCCCCGGATCATCCGCCTTGTAAAACCCCCTCGCATCATACGCATCCATCTTCAACGCCCCACTCCCCCCTGAAGAGCCCCCAGTTTCCTCCCCACCATCAACCCAAAGATTAACACAAAGCGGATAATTCTGCGCCCCATTCTTCCTCCCCGCAAAATGCAGCGCAATCGCCTCCTGCCTCAACACATACGCCCCCGTCTTCAACCCACTCGGCACCGCCACCTGCCAGCTATTGTTGGCCGCAATCATCACATCCGTAGCCCACTTCTGCCCGGGCACGCCCCCATTCTTGCCCGCCCCGGTGACAAACTGCAACACCGGCAGCGAGTCATCAATCTTACTCCACCGCAACTGAGTCTTGTCGACCCCCGTACACCCCGTCTCCGATCCATCCAACCCCGAGCAGGGGGCGAGGTATGTCAGAACAGGGCCGACGTGCCCGATCGGCCAGCCGTTCCACTGCACATGAATCCGATCTCCGACTTTCACAGGGGCGTGGGCGGGCGGGCTGGCGCCAGAGACGTGGCAGATGATGTCTGGAGACGAATAGTTGGCGGGTGAGACGAACCCGTCGTCGGTGGCCGCCGAGGACCAGCCCACGCGCGAGGGGTAGTTGAATTGTTCAGGGCGAGGGTCGAACCCGTGGTAGAGTTGGCCGTTGATGAGGATGTGGGCGAGGTGGGAGTGGCTGTATGCCGGGGAGGTTAAGGCCACCAGCGCGAAGAGGGAGGGTAAAAAGGGCGCCATGGCGGCGGACGGATGGTGAGGGTGGTAGGCTGATCGCTGGGAGGAGGAGTTGGAGAAGGGTTAAGATGGCCGCTATAGGACGATGTGGGCGATCATCTGGGCGTATTTGACTGCTGCTGGCGACGGGGACGGCAGCAGACTGGGGCACAGACGGGAAGGAATGGCTTACATTTATCCTGATTGCCAGTTTATGTCCATCCTTTCTCCATACTGGGTGAGTCAAGGCTGCACAGCTGACCCGGGGATTCATCATCCGCATCAAGCACTGCCGCTCCGCTTGTCAGATCCAAATTGCACCGAACGCGTCCCTTGTCCTCGGGGCATGCCCAGCAACGGGCTCAGTCTTGGCCCGCGGGACCGCCGTCCCTGCCGCTCCGCGTGGCCCGGCCGTGGGGATCCGAGGCGCGGCTTCATGTCTCATTGGTTGGGGGCTGGTCCGTCCGGAGGTGAAACGCGAGATCAGGGGTCCTGCCAAGTTGATGATCGGGAGCGACATTTGACCGTTGAGTTTTAGGATCTTCGCCCGAGAAACGGTGCAGATCTCTTCCTTCCTCCAGTCGATTCCACCACATCTTCCGTTGATGAAAGGGGAAGTCTCAGAGTTGATCGCGGTGGAGGCTCGTGAGCTCGGGTGAATGTCTGGCGGAATTTCGTCAGCCCAGCCATTGCCGTCCAGACTTCATGGCATAACGGTTAAACAGCGCATTCCCGCGCGTCCAGGACGGTTCCAGAGTGCGGATGGTGCCGGCTTGGGGCGTTTGCCGGCATGTGGGGTGCAGTTCATTTATCTGATGTAGGTCATTCTCCCCATTCGTCCCGGAAGACGAGTCGAAATCCGCTGGGTGCTTCCAAATGATCGGCATATTCGGTCATCTGGCGACCGGGAGCGAGGGCCGGCGAGTGGTCCATCGTGCTGAGTTGACAAGCTCCTCGATGTCCTCTCGCGAGGGATGAAACGTGCGCCGCCAAAAAGTTCGGTGAAACCTTCGAGAAGCTTGGCGTTTCCCAGCAACTTGTTTGCTGATGTGCTGCATGGGGGTAACGTTAAAAGCTCCGGAGCGGAAAGGGCGTCGTTATAGGATGCGAGGCAGCAGGGCGGTCTTCATCAAACAGCACAAGGTCCGCTGGCTCAATGGCAGAGCGTCTGACTACGAATCAGGAGGTTCCAGGTTCGACCCCTGGGTGGATCGACTGCTTTCCTTTTGCCAGTTTCGCTGCTGTTTTTGCCAGCAACGGGCCGCTGATGAGACTGAGAGCCGAGTGAGTGGAAGACGGCGGATTGGGTGTTGTCAGTCGTCCGGAGGTTGACAACTCGAGAGAAGAGGCCGGTGTTATCGATTCATTGCCAAAAGCGGTTGATTGGGCGGCAGATGAGGTTGGCGGCAAAACGCGGTGAAAAGGAACAGGACCCTAACCCTTGAGCAGGTCTCATGTCAGGCAACACTGCAGCTGACCGCTCAGTGTGCTCACCTTGACAGGCCTTGAACACAGAAAACCATGGCAGCACGTACAAGAATCGCAGCAAAAGCCCTCCAAGCCGCAAAGGCAACAACAACCTCGCCCGCCGCAGAGGCAGCGGCAGCGGCACCATCGATCCAACTCTTCGAGGACGCGACAGCGTGGGAAACGTGGCTCGAAAACAACCACACCGACCCAACAGGCCTCTGGCTGAAGATCAACAAAAAAGGCAGCGGCATCGCGTCCATCACCTACGACGAGGCGCTCGACGTGGCCCTCTGTTTCGGCTGGATCGACGGGCAGAAGAAGAGCCACGACGAACACCACTTCCTGCAGCGCTTCACGCCGCGGCGGAAAAAAAGCATGTGGTCCAAGCGGAACGTCGAGAAAGTCGCCGTGCTGGTTGCGGCTGGGAGGATGCGCCCCGCGGGCCAGGCTGAGATCGATGC
Source organism: Chaetomiaceae sp. PF1801 (assembly GCA_023628475.1). Taxonomy (NCBI): domain Eukaryota; kingdom Fungi; phylum Ascomycota; class Sordariomycetes; order Sordariales; family Chaetomiaceae; species Chaetomiaceae sp. PF1801. Next base: position 133,859 of record JAMAKQ010000024.1, read on the forward strand.
CGCCAAGGCGGATGGTCGGTTTGAGAGAGCGTACTCGTCGCCGAGCGTGATGGAGGTTCCGGACGATTTTCAGGCGGCGCTGGATCGCAACAAGAAGGCAAAGGCGTACTTTGAGGGTTTGGGGGAGACGAAGCGGTATTCGTTTTTGTGGCGCATTGCGACTGCGAAACGGGAGGAGACGCGGAAGAGAAACATTGAGAAGTTCGTGGGTTTGCTTGCGGAAGGAAAGACGCTGTGAGGCAGCACTCACTTCAAGTTGGCTCAACCACCACATTTTGGAATCGGAGTGGGCAAGGAATAATCTCACACCAAATTCCTATACAAACAACTTCTAGGCCTCTCCGAGCTGCCAATCTGCTCTGTTTTCCAGTCCCATCGCTCTCTCCCTTCCCAACTCCCACTTTTTAACTCTGCATCTCCGACCTGCACGCCCGATGAGCTTTTCCTCCTCCAACAGCATCTCCCACAACCATCCTTCTTCTTCCTCGGCCATCTTCCTCCGCTTTGCTTGAGGCGGCCTCTACGCTCTGCTTGAGCCTCTTGCATTTGGTTCCGACGACTCGCGTTTCTGGAGACTCGGAGCTCCAATGGATCCGGCCGCCACCGTCAACCTTCTTCCTGGCGGAAGCCCCCCCCGGGTCCGTCAAGTCACTCCAGCGCCTGTTGCCATCGACATGGTCACCAACGAGGGCTCATCTCCTGCCGGCTCTGGGAGGTCTTCAACCTCAGCCAATCAACAAAACGCAGGTACCGATCAGCAGAACACCCTCGTCCAGCCTGGCCCGATCCCGCCCAACCCCTTGCGGATCTTGCCCCCCAACCTGCCCGGTGTGACCGTCCCCCTTCCAGCTGGAACGCTCCAGGTAGACGCCGAGTTCATGTGTGGCAGAATGGCCATCCAATGGATACAGAAGCAGAATACTTCGAGATTTCAATGGGGTCATGGGAACGGCATGACCCTCGACGACGTCACCTTCTCTACCAAGACGGGGCTAATCGACTTCCCCGGCCTCGACGACGAAGACTTCATTCCCCCGTCCGTCCGCGCAGTGGAGGCGTCCAGGCCTCCCTCGGCTGCGCGGATTCTGTGAAAGGATTTCCTGTCCTCGCTGGATCGGCTTCGCAGCGCTCCCCACTATTGGGATGGCCTTCGCGACCTGGCCGTCCGCTATCTCTCTGGCACCGAGCCAGTCAGCGACGAGGACATCAAGAACAAGACGGGCGAGGTACTCGCCACATACTTGGAGCACTTCATCCCGATCCACATGGCTCATCTGCTGATGGAGGCGGCTCCGGCCAACCCAGAGTGGCTCAAGGGCAGCCTGAAGCAGGGCACCATCACTCTTCCACGCGTCAAGGAGTGTCTCCTGTGGGCTTTCGGAGGTGCATGCGCGGCCGAGATCCAGCTGGACATCCACATGGTCATCAACGGCTGCACAGAGCTCGCCGCTCCCTGCATGGACAAGTTGGCCGGCCTCTTCAGGATGTCCTCGACGGAGGAGGTGCACTACCTCTTCAGATACCTGTTTGGCAAGGACGTCCAGTTCCGCCAGGCCCTGGCCAACCGGCTGACGGAGCTGTACGGGAAGTATGAAGAGCTGGACTTTGGCAACATCATCAATCCGCTGCCTGACGGCTTCGACCCCCTCAGGATGGATGAGGATGGGGGTCGCCCTTCCAAGCGCCAGAGGATGGGTGAGGCCCAGAAGGGCCTGCTCGTTTTCGACTGATGGCCACCGCCATGACGGATGGGGCTGGAGGGTCGATGAGGACTGGTATCTGGAGGGATATTGGGTGTGGATGAGGACTGGTATCTGGACGGGCCACATTGCTTTTGCTGACACCATTGCTATCACGGACATCATCAACGGGATATACAGGAAGGGCGGTCGCACATTCAACATGGACAACGGCATCATCAAAACGGGGTCGCGCATTCAACATCGAGTCTGGGGTACGGGGACAGCCGTTTCGCGTTTATTTCTGGCATCAAGGGTACCTGGAGCCGAGTGGGCTTCTTGATGGGTTGGGGCAGGCGGTTGGGCCTGCTTCGCAGGGCCATGGTCTGGCCACACCCTGAGGAATTGTCTTCAAAAACATGCTCCGGATTTTCTTTCCTGAGGAATTGTCTTCAAAGGCATCCTCCAAAGTTTCTTAGTTTAGACAGATATGCTTATGCCCGTCCAGTTTTATTACACGGTTATCCTACGTGCATGCTCACTGTGTGCCTTCTGACGGTGTCCATCATCCTGGCTGCTTGCTTCTTAACTGCGTTTGGCAATCAGTCTACTGCTGCGGTTGGAAGTCGGCAATTCACCCGCGATGGCAGGCACTAGTAAGTACGACCAGGTGGCCGGCCATCATAGTGCACAACCGAACGCGGAGGATGATGCTTTCTTGGTGGATGTGACAAGGGATTGACAACAAAACCCAGCGATGGCTTTCATGACAGGGTGCAGCGACTGGGCTTGGAGGTGCTTTGTTTGGCGAGAGCAAAGGTTGACCAGCGGGAGTTCCCAAAGCCATCGTGCAGAGACTGATAAGAAACAGCGCAAGCAACGAGGAAAGGAGGCGAGAATCGGCAACAGGTACGAGGCCGAGGGGAGTCAGCTACACCGGCAGCTGTAATTATTGATGACTGAGGTTGATAATGCTGCTCGCTGCCACTCAAGACGTTTGGCTTCACCTGGGCGCCAAGTTGGAGTATTTGGGGAGAGTGAGATTGTCCAATTTGTTGTTGTGGCTCCCCAGCAAAGCTGGGACAGTTTAAGTGTGGTGAGGTGGGGCAATTCCAGGCAGAACCACTCAAACGCGTGACGCGCTCCAACACGCGACTTCCCGTTAAACTCCTTCAAGCCTCGGAAAGCGTCACAGTCGCGCTTGCACGTGCCATGGACGAAATAATGGACTGGTACCTCGATTACGAACCGCGGCAGTTTCCACAGCGGACTGCAAGATTCGGCTCCCACTTCACCCGCGAAACCAACATCGTCCATCCACGGCCACCCCCTCAGTCATGGCCAAGCGCCGCAAGCGATATGAACCCAACAATGCCGTCTCTGAGGAAAAGGACCAGCGACATGGCACTCGAGCAGGAATCGCCGGACGGCGCCGGAGGTCCCGACTTTGACGGAGCGAAGCGACAAAGGGCCGAATCCTCCAAGACATCAAACGTCATCGTAATCAGCGACAGCGAAGGCGAGGACGACGATGCTGATGACGACGACGACTATTTCGAAGTTGCAGACATAAAGCCGCCTCCCAATCGTCAATCCGTGTTAGCCTCACACGACATTCCAAGTCCAGCACTGCCGTCGCCGATAAAGCCCCCCGGACAGTTGCCAAGTGCGAAGTCTCCGCCTCTCGATCACCTGGGACGCCCGCTTTCTGACGCAGCGCTCGCCGCAGCGCGGGAGTATTGGGACTGCCAGCGCAAGCTGGATGCTTGTCCCTTTGACGACAAGGGTGCTCAGGGAGGAACGGCCCTGCCCTTTGACCTTCTGCTTCAGCTCTCTTGGAGTCGGAGATCCTACACTCGGCTCGTGCTCGGCAGAGAGAGGCTTGAGCCTGGAACTCGCACCTACGAACCTCCATATATCGAACCGCTGCCGCCTGCTTCCATCCTCGCACCCGGCCAGGCGCCCGACTCAGCAGCAGCAGCGTTGCCCGATGGTGCGGCACCAGCGACAGCTCAAGTGAAGCCGAAAACCGAGCCCGTCCTGTGCCCGGAGCAACAGGAGCTCGTTGAGCTTGCCGCCTCTGGCAAGAACATCTTTTACACCGGCTCCGCAGGTTGCGGGAAGTCAACAGTTCTGCATGCCATTCGGACTCGCCTGAGGAACATGGGCAAGACAGTTCGGGTCATGGTACGTGAAACCCTCACTTGCTGCCGCTTGCCAGCAGCCGCAGTGAGGACAAACAAACACGATGTGACTGGATGGCTGACTCTCTCGAACAGGCGCCTACCGGCAAAGTTGCACTAGCCATCAACGGAAGCACCACTTGGACTTTCGCCGGCTGGACGCCAGACCACCACAAACGAAAGCTCGAGCTCCTCGAGAAGGCCGCCCGCGGCAAAACCGCCCGCAAGCGCTTCAGGCAGACTGACACCATCATCATCGACGAGATCTCGATGGTCGAGAACTTGCACTTCGAGAGGCTGAACGCCGTCATGAAGGTTGGCCGTTCCAACAGCTTGCCCTTCGGCGGCGTGCAGGTGATTGTCACCGGGGACTTTTGCCAGCTGCCCCCGGTGAAGCCCTTCCAGCACTGCATCACATGCGGCAGCGACCTCGTCTCCAGCGCGGAAGAGGAAGACACCATCCACAGGTGTCCGCGCTGCAAGAAGACTTACTTTGACAAGGACAAATGGGCGTTCCGGAGCAACGCCTGGAAAGAGTGTGGCTTCATCCACATCCACCTGAAGTCCATCCATCGCCAAAACGACTCTCAGTTCATCTCGATGCTCCAGAAGTGCCGTCTCGGCATTCCTTTCACCGCTGACGAGGTCGACATCCTGATGAAGCACAAGTCTGTCACCGCCAACGCAGTCAAGCTCTTCTCGACCCGCGAGGAGGTCCGCCGCACCAACGAGGAGGCCTTCGCACGCCTGAAAACCCCCCCACACCCATACCAATGTCTGGACAAGTTCCTCTGGGATTCGGAAAAGCACCCGCATCTCGAGTTCAAAGGACAAAAGAACCCGGACGGCTCCCTGCGCGCACTTGACGACCACCGCTTCGACAGACGAATCGAGCTCAAGATAGGCATGCTGGTTGTGCTGCTGGTGAATCTCAACTTAGAGGCCGGCCTCTGCAACGGCAGTCAGGGGATCATTGCCGGGTTCGAGGCCTACGATCCGAACAAGCTGCCCAGGAAAGTTGACTCTGGAGAGGGAGGCGGGATTGTCGGGCAATACGCGACCATCAAGGAGACGCTCATCAGGGAGTTTGCCGAACAGCAGCGGAAGGACAACGAGAGCCGAGGACAAAAATTGTTTTGGCCCGTGGTCAGATTCCTCAACGGCATGACAACAACCATCATGCCAGAATGCCAGGTCCACGAGCTGGGGGACAAGGAACCGTATTCCCTGCTCTGCCGGATCCAAATACCGCTGGCGGCTGCATGGGCGTTGAGCATCCACAAGTCCCAGGGCATGACACTCGATCGGGTCATAGTTGATCTTTCCCGCGCGTTCTCCGAAGGCCAGGTATATGTGGCACTTTCAAGGGCTACATCACTTCAGGGGTTGAAGATTGAAGGCAACCCCGAAGGGCTGGCGGTAGGGAAAGGGGGGGATGAGCAGGTGCGACAATTCTTGACGGAGAAGTTCGGGATGTGATAACTCAATGATAAAAGGGCGGCACGCGCTCTCAGGTGTCCGCGGCCTCATCTGCTGGCGGATATGTGGCTTGGGTTTGGCTGGGAAGGGAGCAGAGATGGTTCTTCTGGGCTGCATAGCATAATATGGTGCAGGATACTGGCCCTCAGAGTGAGTGTCAACACCCTCTTGCATCACTCTTTTCCGCTCTGAATGCTTGCACAGTTCCCCGTTTATCTAGTGCAATCATTTAACATGGGCTCAGTAGACAGTTCCTCGATGTGCAACACACAACCACCCCTGACCAGCTCACGCCGGCGCATTCGTCTCAACCCCCTGATACTTCTCACTCTCCGGCATCTTCACCCACGGCGCAAACACATTCCGCCCCCCATTCTTCTCCAACACCCCCTTCAGCTCAGGAAAATGCCGCCCCAACACATCCTTCATCCCGCTGTTCTGCACCCAGTCGAAACCGACCTTCGTATACGTCCCCGCACTCCACTCCCCATGCCCAGCGATAAACCGATCACTCTTCAGCCTCCGCGACGCCATCAAAATAAAAATCCGAAACGCCGTCTCGCTGAACCCGAACCCGGGTATCAGCGGCTCGGAGTGCATCCCCACCAGCGAATCGACGAGTTCCACGTCCCCGTTGTACGCCTCGCGCAGCTCGGCAGCAAGGACTTTGTTCCAGCCCGTGAGCTCCTCGAAGGTGTTGGGGACAGACATGCGCAGCAGCCGGCGGAACTGGCAGTACCGCGGCACGCCGCGCTCGCGGTCGCGGAGGATGTCGACTGTCCCCAAATCGCGGGTCTGGCCATCGGGGGTGGTGAGGGTGCGCAGGAAGGAGGGGTAGTTGTTGTTTGTGATGGCGCCGGGGTAGTTGATGCCGAAGGAGTAGAAGCAGTCTGAGAGGGTGAGGAGGTTGGTACGGAGAGGGGTCGAGGCTTGGGAGAAGGTTGTGGAGGAGACGGGGAGGGTTTGGATGTGTTTGCCGGTGGTGGAGGAGAAGAAGGCGATTGTGTCTAAGCGGGGTTAGTATCACTGAGCAGAGGAACAGGAGGGGATAGAGGAGGAGGAAAAGCACATGAAGCTGCAGAGGTTGGAGGAGCAGAGTGGGCGGAGCAGAAGGAGGGAAGAGGAGAAGGGGGAAGGAAAAGAAGAAGAGAAGGGGACGGCGGAAGAAGAGAGATTGTCACTGGACGTACCCGGCATCAGCGAGTGCATCCGGTACACCGACACAAACTCCTCGGTCAGCGCGTACGGCGCACCGTCCTGCTCGGCGCCGCTCCCGGGGATTCCGCTGATGATCTCGCTGTTCTTGGAAACGCGGCCCAGCATCTTGGTCAAGCGCTCGCCGACAACACCCCACCAATTGGCCGACATGCCGAACTGGACTGCCGGGTGCGCCAGAATGGCGGGCGTCCACTCGACCGTGTGGATCTTGGCCATCAGGGCGCAGTTGACGAGGCGCGCTTTGTCAAAGATTTGGTCGCTGGCGAGATCAGCCGGTTTCCAAACAAGCGTGGGATTGGACGGTGAACTCACCCCGTCATATCCGGATACGCCGCCTTCAACGCGTCGCAAATGGCGTTGTGCTCGAGCACAAACAGCGTGTGCAGCATCTCCATGCCGATCCACCAGTTATTGTTGAAGCCCGTCAGCGGGTTGCCGTCCTTGTCGCGCGGCAGGTACGACGCGGTGCCGACCTCGTCGAGCTCCAGCTTGCCGTCGGGCAGCCTAGTCCGCAGCTTGTGCGTGACTTCCTCGGAGGAGCCATAGATCTGCGAGCCGTCCCACCAGGCCGTGTTGTCGTTGTTGTACCCGGGACATTTGATGTCGGAGGGGTCGCGGACTTCGTCCGGCTTGGTGCGGAAGAGCTCCATGTGCGGGTGCGGCCAGGGGTCGCCTCCCTTGGGGAGGGGGACGTTGATCTTCTCTTCGCTCTGGGGTGCGTCAGCCACCGCGTGGTCATGGCTGGGACGGGGCAACTCACCTCCACATGGTTGAACCAGTCGTGGATCTGAAACTGGATCCATGCCGCCGCCAGCAGGTTCAGCGTCGTGGCGGGGATGAACCGCCCGTCACGACGAGCCATGAACCTGTCGCTGATCATACGCGGGTTGGGCGTCCAGAGCTCTTCCTCGGTGGGCTTCCCGGTCAGATGTCGCGGGAAGTTTCGTCCAAACCGCATTCCTCTGCAACCCATGAGGGGCTGTTCGAGGGAGTTGAACTTGCCATCGGAGTGCCGGGCTTCGCGGTATCGCTCGTCTTCCAGCGGCGTGTCCGTAGAGGTGCCCTGGACTTCGGCCGAGGCGTAGCCATCGTACAGGTTGTGCTGGCGGAGCTCGATGCGCAGGACGGCGAGGTTGAAGGCGCCGAGAAGGCTGGGGAGTTTGTGCCAGGGGATTAGCTTGTTCAGGAGCTTGAACCCCCTGACGCCGATGCGTTCGAGGAAGGTCGGCTGGAAGCGAGGCAGCAGCTCCTCGTCGTGGTTTTGCTGGTGTTTGGCGCCGTTGGTGGCCTCGCCGTTGAAGGCCTGGACTGTGGAGGATGCGCCGTTCTTCGGAGCCATCGCAAGGAATCGGGCACCGTCAGGACTGGAGAGGTCGGGAACGGGATGAGGATGCTCCTGGTGCCAGGGCACGGGAGATGGGCCCTACACATATACCAAAGTGCTGTGAGTCCAGTCCTCGGGGCTCAATCTCGCTCACCTTGATCCATGATTGGCGGTCCTCGCTGATGTTAGGAAATCCATGTTGGTTCTGCCTCTGATCGGAACTTCCGGATCGGGATCCCAGTCTTCTCACCAGTTGGCGTCCGCGTCACTGTCGCACAGGGACACATCGCGGGTGCAGCTGGCCACTCGCAGGAGCTGCAGTCTTCTGGTTTGAACGCAGATCCCTTTCCATGCAGAAAGGGGGCGCGGATCCGGTATCCAAGACATCTTGGACTGGTGGGCAATCTCACTCTTGCGCAGTGCATATCATGGTATCACCAACAACCAATGTTGGCTGCGTGTCGGAACGCCAGTGACACCCGACCATCCCAACGGGGCAGTGTGTGGCTTGCTTTGCAGGGCTGAATGCAGCCTGGACCCGAGTATCATCTAGCTGCAGACATGCTGACAGCTGCATAAGCTGCCGAGCAGGTCGAGATGATCCTCATATCTCACACTCACAGTCAGATGACTGGCCGGTCAACGGGGCTGATGTGAGACAATAGGACAGACAGCCGTAGGTTCTTCACAAAGTGGGCTCTTGTTTGCTCTCGAATCGTCGGTATGCTTTGGTCCAGTTTTGCCTTCTGAAGTTGTGCAGCAGCATGAAGAATGGTACGACCCTGAGCCTCATCGGATGCAGGAATTTCCAGAGAAAGACTTCCTTAAATTGCCTCGCGATGGAATCCCACGCAAACTCAAGACCTATCCGCACTGACGACCGTTATTGTACTACATGTTCTTCTTCCCATCACCCTTCATCCCCCCCAGCTCAAAAGCGTCGATCTGGCCCACGTCTCCTCGCATTTCCTCCATTTACTCTTCGGCGAAAGGAGCAGTAGCCGTCGTTCCCGAGACAGCCACCAGCTTCACTCCGGCCCGTCTGAGTTCGCTTGCATCGCTGCCAGGCTGACCGGACTCAAAGTCGTTCTGAACTTGATGCAGGATTTTGGAAGTGTCTTGCGCGCGCCGACCCATTGAAGTCGTTGCCTGGACGTGGGATGATCTGGACCTTGAACATCGATAGATGGGGCCTAACTCGTCGTCAAAGACGTGTCAGCATTGTACAGTGTTTAATGGGCAGCAGGGACTGGCCACATGAGCGCCAGCATTCGTGACTCGTCAGGCATGTGCCAGCCGCGAACTTACCACCGGTACTCGTCCACCACCGCGCGAGTGAAGCACGCGAACTCCCTGCCAGGGAACTCCTCAACCCCCATCAGGAAGAAGCCTTCCAAGGCCGCGCAGTCCAGAAGCATCCTAGCCAGCATCTCAGAGCCCCCCCTCGCACGCTCGATGCCCCGGCTATCGACAGAAAATTGCTTTAGAGCGGAGAAGCCGTCGAGAGAGGTGAGCAGGGGATACGGTTTCTGAAACACCGCCGGCCATCCCTGGCTCGGCCACGGCAGGCCGTAGACGAAAGGCGCCAGGTACAGTTTCTGGAGTGTTGACTTGCATGGCTCGAGACACTCGATCACCTGGGCGGGCGAGACGGGGAGGTAGCGCTCGGACCAGCCATTGTTGTAGTGCCTGTACTCGAAATGGGTGAGGCTGGTGCAGCCCCGGAGGAGGTGCTTCAGGCCGCGGTGGCAGAGGAAGGACTCAACCAGGCTCAGGGTGGTAAGGTTTGTCAGGCGCGCGGTCAGGGACGTGCCGCCCCGGGGTCTCTCGATCTCGAGGAACTGCAGGTTTGGTGTCGAGTGCAGGAGCCCCCTCAGTTTATCGAGGTTGATGCCACCCCTAGGGCAGTGGACGACGAGCTTGGTGAGGTTGTGCAAGGTGCAGGTCGGCCGTGAACCGATGACCCGCCGGTGGGTTGTTCTCTCGAGCATGAAGTCGGTATCGCTCCATCCGGACGCGGCGGCCATTTCAATCGATGAGAGATTGGGCGCGAGAGAGGCGACTGCCATCATGGTTGCGAGATTCGAGTTCCAGAGGAAAGGCGGAGTGTCGGCGAAAAGGTGCTGTCCGACGGTCTTCTCGAATTCCCAGGTCGTGACCGCTTCGGATGGCGTCTGCGAGTCTTGAACCACATACGGCCGGAAGAATTTGATTGAGCGGATGTACTGGGCGCGGGCTGGGGAGGCGGCGAGCGAGAGAGCGAGAGCGGCAACCCGGAGTGGCGACCGATGGCTGTCTCTGATCTCTGTGTAAAGAATCGGCACGATCGTGCTGTTGAGGGTTCGACAAGTCTGTGCCAGGCGTGCCAGGCTGCGCGTGTCGGCGAGTTCGCGGCAGATCATAGTCATGATCTCGAGTGGCAACCTCAAGATGGACGCCGTGCCGCCCGAGTTAGCTGCCATGGTCGATTCCATCTTGATGATGGAATGTCAGTCGGGAGTCGTTGTTGTAGTTGCGCAAATGACTGGAGGAGTGGTCGCGAAAGTTATCGGTGCAATGTGTTGGAAATGGCACTGCGAGCACTGAATTTGAGAAGTAAACAGGAAAACCTGGCGTCGACGTGCCGTCGCGTTGTGGTTTGCTGTGGACGTCACTGTGCTGCGCGTGTTAGGTGTGGCAGAATCTGTCAGAGTTAGGACGAAAGGAATCAAGATGAAATTGGATGAATCGGGTCGTGCTATTACTCTAGATTCATTCAGCGGACAAATCATCTGGCCTGGGGCCGGAGAGGCCGCTGCCGCAGTTGTCAACAGCGGTTTGGCTTTATGTTTCTGGTGATACCAAACTGGGCAGCCAAGTCTTGTAGGTCATGGCCACATGCAGGGGATATCCGGTATAGGTAAAGTAATGGTGTATACCTTAAGTAATTAGGTAGCGGGCGGCTTTGACGCCACCGCTATTACCTCTAAGCTCAATAAAAGAGTGAGGTTCGTAAGGTTGCCACTTTCAACGGGACTCGAGGTGCAGTCAAGTAAGGTATCTATTTCAGAAAGCGAATAACCTAAGCAGGTAATTAGGTACGTATTCATGGAACAATACAGTGTATTGCCACGGGCAATCCCGCCATCGGACCAGTTGGGGTCATGTTCCTCCCATAGTACAACTCCTCGCTATTGCAGGCGCCCTTCTCAGTTGTGGGCAAATGCACCAGTGGGCGTCATGCCCGAGACAGCCAGCAGCTTCACTCCAGCCGCCCTCAATCTTCTTGCATCACTGTCGAGTTCTTGTGACTGTAACTCGGTCTGCAGCTTCTGGAAGTTTTGATCGTACGTCGCGGAGTCTTTCGCAGGGTCAGGAACAGTTTGGAGCTTCAGCATCAAAAGCCGGGGCCTATTTACATAAGAATACCACGTCAGCTCTCCCTTTCACGTCCCTAGAACGGGCCTGGAGCGTTGAAGGAACTTGGAAGGATTGAACGATGAGGACAAAGGAGGCCCTGTCGCTGACTTACCATTGTATATTCTCAACCACACCGCGCGTGAAGCACGCAAATTCCTTGGCAGGGAATTCACTGATTCCCATAAGGAAGAGGCCCTCCATCTCCTTACATCCCCAGACCAGTCTTGCCAGCGCCCCATTACTATCCGGCCGGCGCTCGATCGCCCTGAGGTCGACAGCAACTTCCCGTAGGGCGGAGAAGCCGTCCAACGTGCGAAGCAGAGGATAGGGCTTCCTCAGCTGAAGGGTTTGGTATTCTTCAGGGATGAACGGCGCCAGATGGAGCCTCTGGAGGGTTTTCTTGCAGGAGGCCAGGCACTCCAGCACCTCGGCCGGAGAAACGGGCTGGTACAGACCGAGCCTGACCCAGCCCGCCCGCTTCGGATTGTTGGTATACTCGAAGTGCTTGAGGTTGTGGCAAGGTCGAGTCAACTGCCGCAGGTCGCGTTGGCAAAGGCTTGCGTTCGTCAGCCGCAGGGTGGTCAAATTCCGCAACCGCGCGGATAGGTCGCTGGCGCCGCCTTTGGCTCGGTCGATGGTCAGGGCCTCGAGGTCAGGGGCGGCGTGGAGGAGCCCGTTCAGCTTGTTCAGGTCGATCCCGCTGCCGTCCCACTCCTCTTCGTGGCTGTCGAAATCGACCACGAGAGTGGTAAGCTTGAGCTTGTAAAGGGGTTGGACAATCCTCATGCCGGACCCGGTCTTCCTTTTCTCCAACAGAAATTCGGTGTCCCGCCAGGCGTCAGAGGCCGTAATCTTCAGTGTCCGAAGGTTGGGCGCGAGGCAGACTATCGCCATAAACGTCGCAGGCTCCTTGGAGTTGTGGTGTAAGCGCAGCTGTGGCATCGCGAACATGAGTTCCAGGACGTCGGGATGTCTCAGACGGATGTCTCAGACGGATGTCTCGGTGCCAGGGGCCGCAGTTCCAAACCAAGCTCGGCTGGGAAAACTCCATCGAGTGAATGTAGCGGTTGATGCCGGAGAAGTGCAAGACGTAGCTGATAATCGTATGCATCGGAAACTTGGAGACCTCGACGTGGTAATCGACCCAGCGAAGGTTAATATGCCGGAAGCAGCTGTAGACCAGGGTAAGAAGGAAGAAAAGGCCTTAAAGACGCCGTGGATTTCGATCGACAATCCCATGGTAGAGAACTTGGATGGCGACACAGTAGAGAGCCCGGCATGTACGGCCAAGTCGTGCCAGGCTTGCTGTGTCAGGAAGAATGTTCCGGCAGATCTGGGTGAGTATCTCGAACGGTAGCTTCGTAATGAACGAAGTGTTAGGCGGGCGGCGTTTGTTCTTGGAGGTATTGTAGTCGTTGGTCACCATTCTCACCTCCAGAGGGTGTCTGTATGTAGGCTCTCGTGGTAGGAAATAGGAAGAAAAATAGCGAGGTAGCTAATCCAATGTTCAAGATGCGATATCGATAGTAGCAAGCCCTAAAAGAGAACAACTAAAATACCTGACTGTGGTGGTTTACCCCAGCAAGTGTGAAGCGGCGAAGCTTCTGGTCAAGCCACAACGCCACGCTTATGTAGTGTAACGTGGGTTTGCTGTGGTGACCAATCCTTCCTCGAGAAACTCTTGGAGTTTTGACCAGTAAATGAAGTGAGGCGTTCCTTCCTCGCTTCATCCGTGTTAACAAAATTCAGAATCATCGTCATAGAAGCTTCGCATCGATAAGGTGTTTAGTCGTAGGAGGATACTGCTTTTCCGTCTAAAGGTGTGTCATGGTCCTTGCACTGTATACTTGGTCGATCTTCTAGTACTATCCCTGAGAACTGAAGAGAGAGTGAGTGTTTTGCCCCTGAATGCTTGTTTCGAGATGTACTGCTTAATTACCTGATGTGATAGCTAGGAACTTGGACTTTGGAGCTCCTATTGTAGGTGCTCTGCGTCACAGCAGACAACCTCAAGCAGTATGTACGATCCCACGGGGAAGTGATCTAATTGCCTAAGACTCAAACTGTGAGGACATAATAAGGAAGAGGAACAGGGGCGCCCAGGGCGCGCGCGCGGCCGACACTCTTGACCCCCAAAGCCATCGTTTGCAATCCCAGCCTCTGATTGGCCGCATCCCATGCCGAAGACCACTTCCAACAGCCAATCGCTCCGTGCCAGGTGGACGGCACCGATCGGATCGGGCACCGAACAGTGGTTCCGAGCAGGAAGCCGATCTGCGGTGCCGTGCCGTCACACCCTGGCAGGCTTCTCCCTATAAAGTAACTCCTTCTGTTTGTAGGGATTGTAGGACGTTGTATCCCTTACTCAAACACCCCAGTTGACAACCCTACGTAGAGATGCAATCCTGTCCGTATTGCTGGCATAGGTGGTCTCTAATTTATTGGTCTCCAATGAATAGGAGCCCAATCTCAGTCCTTTGAAACCGGTCTTGACAGGCAGCAAGAGAAGAAGGTCTAGAAAATACCTCAGCCTACACAACAAGGTCGCTGGAGAAACAAACGCTCTCTAACAAACAGTCTCTTGCGACACAACCTCCCACTCATCTCGATCCCCCTCCTCCTCAGCAAGCGTCCTCTCATCCGCATCTGCATCCTCCCCCATCGCCTCATCCCTCTTCTCAGCACCTTCACCCTGCTCTCCACGGCCAGCCTCCTCAGCTCCTCCCCCCTCCTCGCCACCCACTCCCTGAGTCTCCTCACCCAGAACCAACTCCCCAACCCCAAACTCCCCCTCCCTCCCCTCCAGCACCCTCCAACACCCCTCCCAACACACCACCAACCCCCCCTCCGAAACAACCCACTCCCCCCATTTCCCTCTATCCCACTCCCTCATACTAGGCCACGCCGTCCCCCTGGGCATCTTCTCCCACCTCTCGCGTTCCTCATACTCGACCGCGCAGCGCGCCGCAAACCTGTCCTGGTCGACATCCACCTCCTTGTGGCACTCACATGCATGTTTTATCTGAGGCGGGTGGTCGTAGGGGTATAGAACGGGATAGCGGACCGGCTCTGCGCTAGAGTCCGGGAGGGGGAGGTCTGCGTGGCAGGGGCAGCTGTGGAAGTGTATGTATTTCTTGGTTTCGGGGTCGATGTAGGACTTGAAGACGCGGGGAGGGGGCGGTGGGGGGTTGTAGTCTTTGTTGTCTTTTTCGGGGGGGTGGAGGTAGTGCAGGACGAGGGTGAGGGTGTTGGTGATGTGGGGTTTTGGGAGGGGGGAGGTGGTGGTGAGGAGGGTGAGGTGGTGTTGGAAGAGGGGGAGGAGGGAGGAGCGGGTTACCGAGCCGGGATCACGGTGGGTTGGCTGGATGAGGTGGGCGTGGATGTATTTGAGGAGGTGGGCGTGGGTTGTGACTTCGGCTGGGTCGGGCGTGTGTTCGATAAGTTTGGCGGTCTCGAGGAGGACGGCTTGGTGGAAGTGGAGGATTTCGAACGAGGGGAGTTCGGAGACAAGGCCGAGCTTTCTGAAGGGTCCGGTCGGGTCCGCGGGAAAGCGTGTTGGCTGGGAGCTGAAGTTGGCCAACTCGATTGTGTCCGGGAGCGGCTTCCGGTCGGGCGGGACAAAGCGTGCGCGGGCCTCGACAGAGTTCCAAAGCTTCGGGGTGTAGTGTGTTGTCCAAGCTGAAGGCGAGATGCGGAAGATGTCCTTGAAGACGGGGTAGCTCAACTCCTGAACGAGCTCGCGTGTGCCGCTGGCTATGAGCTGCGACAGCGCAGCGTGGACCAACTGGATGTAAAAGTACGACTGCGTCTCGGAGAAAGGGGAAACCAGTGGGTTCATCGACCTCAGCTGCATCGTGTGCTTCTGCAGCGAGGCGAAGGCCAGGTTGATGAACCAGCTGCGGCGGCGGGTCTCGCCCGGCTGAAGGTACCGCTGCACTACAGCGAAGGCAAACCGGAGGAGACGGTCAGGGTCCTCGTGCTGTTCCCCGTTCGGCTCGACGAGCTCGCGCAAGTTGGGCAGCATCCAGAACTTCTCGGCGTCGGGAGACTTCAACATGTCGGGGCTGTAGTAGGAGGCCGGGAGTTTCTCGTCCAAGAGCTGGGGGTGGTATTCGAAGACCTCGTTCAGAGGGGCGGGCTCAGGTTTGTCTTGACGGTCAACTCGCAGCGCGTTCAGGGCCAGCTGGACCTGGTAGAGCCAGAACACGGTCATTGTCCTGGACAGGTCAATCCTTTGTGCTCTGCAGTGTTTCATTCCGGTCGAAAACAACTTACCTGGACTCTGGAAGCAGTTGAATCCGCGAGTTGCGCTGCTTAAAGCTGTTCATCTCGGCTGCGAACTTTGTTGCCACATCGAGAAGGCCGACGTCGCTGTTCTCGGTGCTAAGCAGCGCCAAGGACGCGGCGCGGATGTAGTCCTTGTGTTTCCAAGGGGTAATTCGACCGTGAAGAAAGGCGTGTCGGAAATCGTGGTCGGAAAGATCCTCGCGGGCATTGTCGGCGCGGGGCATCTTTGATCTTTCTAGTTTTCGGATCGATTTTTTCCAAAAGACTAAACAACTGAGGATACTCGATGCGCACAAGAAAAGAAATGTTCCCAGAGTTTTAAAGGCGGGTAAGACTCATGAAAACGTGTCTTTCTGTCGCCGCGCACAGCTTGCCAAATGGGGAAAGAGTCCAGCAGGCAGCAGGCCGGGAGGCGTTCTGTTGGGGTTGGGATTTTGGGGAAGGACACAACCCTAACCCTCTACTCTCGCCCTTTGTACTGCCCCTGAGCGAGTTCGAGAACAGCAGGGTTGTCATGCAAATGTCCTTTCTTGGTAATTATAGGTTTGTTCTAGGACATCCCCAATGTGAGATAATGCACATTGTTCCCCCGTGCTAGGTAACCTTGGCTCAGAAATGTCAAGTCAATCTGAGAAGTTGGCGCAACAACACAGATTCCAACATGGTAACCAGCCTTTGGACGCCTAGGTATCTGCTCCAAGGTTCTACCACAACTAGAGGGTCTGATTAAAGGTTAAGGAACAGCGGTAACACAGCTGTTCTATGTGTGTTTCCGTGCGGGAGTAAGGAACAGTCCGGCAGTCCATCCACAACAGCTCTTGCCTCGCAACCTGTCCTGTCAACACTACAACTTTACCATCCTCAACGACAACCCCTCTTCATCTATTTAACAGCTCCAGTCCAGCTCTACACTATGAGTCCATGCCATTACCACAACCTACAACACCACCACCCCCTGACAAACCACCAACAACACCAACACCCAACACCCCAAACACCCACCACAATGTGCAAAGGAAGGCGAGTCCGCTTCTTCTGCCCGCAATCCCTCGCCCAAAACCCCCTCTGCCCGCACTACGACCCCGTCGGCGTCCGCGTCCGCGCCTACGCCCACCTGTGGCAGCAGACGGACGGCCTGGGTCTGCTGCGGCGGGCCCTACCACACCGACTGCTCCGAGTGTCCGCTGCTGTGGTCCGTGCCGGGCAACATCACGTGGTACAATGCGTGCGCGCTGGAGTGTGACGATTGCGGCGCGAGGCTGAGGGTGGAGAGGGAGAGGGAGATGGCGGAGATGGGTCACGGTGGGCTTGATCATGATGGAGGTGAGTTGACTGGTGAGGTGGTTACTGAGATGGAGGAGGAGGGGTCTGGAGTTGATGGGGAGGAGCGGGTGGAAATGGGGGACGTTGAGAATGCTTCTGGGGAGGCGGATGCCGAGACAGAGTACGAGGAGGTCGATGTCCGATGAGATCTGTGATTCGTAATTGTGACGAGTGTAAGTGGCTCAGGTCTGAGTAACGTACCTTAGGGAAGGTACTGAGGCCGGACACGTATGGCCTGAGCTTGAGGGACGAGGTATGTATCATTCATTCCCTGAAGTAAGTTTACCGGACTGTATGTGACTGTAGGTGCCTACGTAGCTGAAGGGTTGGGACTGTTTGTGAGAGTGCCTTGTCATGACGATAGATGAGACAGGGGATATCTGATTGTAGAGATCCGAGCAATACGACTGCAATTCATAAACTTCCGTGATCAATCCTGGCTTTAATACGTTTGTGCTGTGACAGGAGAAATACCAGCTTGTGGTTCGTTGAGAAGTGATCTCCAATTGGAAAAACATCTAATAGGTATCATCTTATTGACGTGTAACTGAGGCGAGTTATCAATGCTTTTTCATGGACCACTGTGTACTTTATTACGTAGGTACATGTAGAGGTCATGTCCCCAAAGGTGATCTCTCGACTGCTCCGGATCATGGCAACAATATCCTTCTTTGGCCCAGGTTCTGCAAATGTTTCCCTCCATGTCGCATGTGATGACCTCATTATCCATAGCTTAAGTCATGCAGGCCGCGATGTGAATTCAGACTTGCATAGCCTCGGGCAATAATGTTGAAGGGAACAAACAGTGGCGTAATTATCTGAGCATCACAGACCGCCATCCTCCATCAACAAACATTAAGAAGCCTGTACACCCCACCCGGAGTCAGCCAATTCAAACAATATCAACCCATTGAACCACAGCTCTTTAGACGTCATTCTATCACCTAATGTTTACAGGACCGAGCCACCCTCTTCCGCTATAAAGCCCTCGTCCCTCCCTCCTTCAAGCTCGATTTTAAACTCAACTGTTGCCCTCACCCAAAGATCTCAGAAAACCGGTCACCAAATCGGCAACTCATCCTCCGTCCACTGCCCAGACAAGCACAGAAACACTTTCCTCCTCCACCAGTCAGCGTCACATACCACCAGTACGTCACGACCAGCCCCAAAACCTAGCCTGCCAACACTCTCCGCAGTTAGGGCAACAACCCCTGGCGGGCAGCTCCCACCCTTCGCAGCCAGCTAACACCCCCCCCTCGCAGCGCAACCCAACCCAACCCGCGTCGCCGTCGCCATGTGCAAGGGCACGCTCCTCCGCTTCTTCTGCCGCCGCGCCCTCGCTGGCGACGTCCGCTGCCCGTTCCTCCACACCGCGGAGACGGGCCGCGCCTCCGCCACCAGCCACCTCGAGATGTGGCTCGAGGACGAGTTCGACTGCTGCGGCAGCCACGCGGACGACGGGCGGTCCTGCGCCGAGTGCCCCGGGCTGCTGCAAGAGCAGCCCGACGAGGACGGCGTCGAGTACGTCGACGTTAGGGATGTGGTGTGCCCTCATTGTGAGGGGCGGTTGAGGCTGGAGGGGGGAGTAGAGGAGGAGCAGAGGGAGAGGGAGAAGAGGGAGGCGGAGAAGAGGGAGGCGGAGAAGAGGGTGGCGGAGGAGAGGGATGAGGTTGCGGAGATGATGCGCGGGTTGCGATTACACCGGGGATGAATTCTGGGGGCATCCCGGTCTGCTGTGCGCGCGCTCTAGGAGTCAGGAACATAGAAGTCCTGGCAGTCGATGGGAAGGAGGCGGCGTGGGCTTGGCGTCGGCTTTGTGACGGTGTTCTTTCTAGGTAATAATCAATGTCGTAAGAGAGGAATTGCCTGGTATGACTACAAGCTCTGGAGTTCAACTGGAATGATCAGTTCACACATATCCGTGCACCTGGGGAGTTGCTCAAGCTGCCATCAGCCACGTCGTGTAATCCAACCTGAACTCTAATAGCCAAGAAAATAAGCACAAATTACCTTTACCTCAACCCCAACATATCCAACCCACCATCATGACTCTACCCCCTCATTCGCCGGGAACTGATCCTCCCTCAGCTCCCCTCCTCCCCCATCCAACAACACATCTGCGTTCAACCTAACACTCTGCCGGATCATGTCCGTATACGGATGAACCCGCCACTTATCTCCATGGTCACCGCTATCGACAATGTCAGCCCAGGGTTCCGTTCAAGACATGCAAGGACAAAAGGGATGCCTTGGGGACAGGTTGCCTCCCCATGAAGGCGTCGAGAGAACGGAAAGAAACCGGAGGTACTCACATATCACTCATATCCCCCACCCTCCCCCTCACCCGATGATGCTGAAACAGCCCCGGCTGCGTCGTCAAGCACACCCTCCCCCGTCCCCTCCCCTCCTCCCCCTCACAAAAATACCTCAACAGCAAATCAAACGCCTGACTGACCTCCTTCAACCCAACCTCATACAACAACCTCCTCGCCCCCCTCTGCGAGACGGCATACCCCAGGGAACACACACCCTCCTGCACGTGGTGATACGCCCTCGTATGTTCCGGGTACTGCTCCTTGAGGGTGAAGGGGATGTTGTACGTCCAGATGTTGTCGTGCGGCGCGACGGTGGGGTCCTCGCGGCGGATGATGCGCGCTTTGGGCACGTGCGGGTGGTGCGGGAAGGGGAAGTGCATGCCGCAGTGGCCGATCCAGAGGACGTCCCAGTCGTCGCCGTAGGGGGACCAGGTTGGTGGGGTGATGGCGGGCAGGGAGTGGAAGGGGATGTCGGGCATGTTGGATGGGGGGTTCGCTGGGGGGAGGGGGAAGGTTGGGTCGGCGTAGGTGGGCTGTTTGGAGTGGCGGCTTCCTTTGAGGGGTTGGGTTAGGGCTTGGGAGGCGAGGGCGAAGTCGTAGAGTTGGTCGCGGATGAGCACGTCCCAGTCGGTGTCGTCTTCGAGGATGAGGGCGCTGGAGAGGTTGCGGTGGACGACTCTGCGGGTGGTGAGTGAGATGGGAATGTAGGGGGTGTAACAAGGGGTGCTTACTCTCTGATGGCGTTCATGTGGGCTCGCCAGGAGCCGATTGAGGCATCCTTGAGGCGCTCCTGGCCCTTGGCCATAGGAATGGCCTTGTCAGGGACCTCTTTGCCAACGACACCGTCGATGAACTCAATTTGCATGTCGCTCAGGGCGGCCTGCAGCACCATGCCATCGCGGCGGTCTGTCCTAGACGGCAGGCCGACAACAAAGATTTTCTCAAACTGCCGTCAAGTCATGATGTTAGCGTGGCACAGAACACAAGCTGTTATGTGTGTTGAACAGGGAAAGGTGAGCGAGAATAAGACGCATCGGATGAAATATGAGGGTGCAACCCACGCCGAGTGTCGTATTTCGGATGTCGCCCATGAGAGTGCCCCTGGACGAGGCCCATCGTTGCTGGTGCGAACGCGGACTCGAGCCGCTGTGCAACTGAAACAAAAACAGGAGGGCAATGACAGCGCCGACGACGATCGACACAATGCGCGTCGGC
This sequence comes from Chaetomiaceae sp. PF1801, assembly GCA_023628475.1. Lineage (NCBI taxonomy): Eukaryota > Fungi > Ascomycota > Sordariomycetes > Sordariales > Chaetomiaceae > Chaetomiaceae sp. PF1801. The sequence goes on from JAMAKQ010000024.1 coordinate 154,281, forward strand.
GGCTGTCGCAGATGCATTTGGTCAAAAGTTAACCTAACCAAGCGGCAACTCAACAATTCGTGGGGCCTGAGTGCTCGAGGATCTCAAATGAGGGAAACGTTCCCGTTTCCAGCTGAAGTTTGCTGAGGAACAACGGCTCTTGCCGCGCTGCCGCGTCACTTTGAAACGGCGTGGGGCCGGAAATTGTGGGGCGCCGCATACGGAAACGATCGGCTCCGAGACCCGATCCGTGCCCGGCCCGGGGGAGAACTGAGCTTCACAAGATGTTGGCATGCTTTGGCAATGTAGGGGTTAAGGAAAAGAACATTGGGCAAAAGTTGATGAAGAATGAGGGATTAAAAAATAAGGGCATATAACATCATGAAAGTAGAAGTAAACTTGACTTAAAGATACCTTATCACAAGTGGGAAGGAAGACGCGGAGAAAAGGGGGGATAATACGGGGAAATTATGAAAATTAAAAATATATCTTCAGGATCCAACCTGAACCCCCGTAGTGTTGAATTTAGATGGTACCAACATCCTTGGCCTAGACGTCGCTGGCTGTGTGGCCGCGTTGAACGAAAAGTGAGCTGAACGGACTCTTACAGCTGACCAACACACAGAGATACTCCACCGTGATGAATGGAACAACGGGTTGAGCATATGTGTATGTACTTGTCCCTTACTGAGTCACAGGACTGGGTCGTCTAGCTAGATACAGTGAAGTAAAAACGAGGGCAGCTCTAGGCCATGGTACATGTCGGGTAACCTTCTGCCCCAACCTTGTGAGAGTCGGACACGCGGGTCAGGGTATTTGGCGTTGACTCAGAGACACTGAGAGTAATAGTCGTTCTGGGCCTTGCACGTCGAGCCCGCAGCACACGTGGTGCAGCCGGTGTACGACTTGCCTCCACACTGTCCCCTGGAAATGTGTTTGTTAGCCGCTGCCTCATTATTGAGAGCTCGAGGAGCATTGGTTTGTGGTGTTGAATGTTCAAATAGATGGAAATAAAGTTAGAGTTAGAAAGGGGCTTGATGAATGAACATACCACTTGGCGACCTGGCACGATCCGCCGCCGGTGTTACCACCCGTGTTGCCTCCGGTGTTGCCTCCAGTGTTTCCGCCGGTATTGCCCCCGGTATTGCCCCCGGTGTTACCTCCTTCATCTCTGTCAGCCATCTTCCCACCACGATACCTCAACAGAAAACTCACCAGACCCGGCCCCCGGCTGCGGCCCCGAAACCTGCACATCCCCCGGCAAACTCGCCAACCACCCATCAATATTCTCGGCCACCTTCTTCTCCTGCCGGCACTGATTCGCCTGACTGATACTCTGCGTCTTAAGCGTCGGACAATTCACATCACAGTTCGCGTCCATCGCCCTCTGCAGCGCATCCCCCTTCCACCCAAACACATAATCCCCATGCGTGCCATACCCAGTATAATCGCCATACGACCACACAAACGGCTGGCTACCATCCTCGGGCCACAGGCTCTTGTCATTGAACCTGCGCGTATCCCAGATGACTTCGTAAAACACCTGCGGAATCCTGACGGGGTGCGTAGACGGGCAAGGGCCGCCGCTCTCGAAGGTGCCGCTGGCAGGGTAGGCGACGTGGTCCGAGTGGTTGGGCGTGTCGAGGTTTTTGCCGTCCCAGCAGGTGGGGAAGCGCACGTTGGCCATGATGCCCTCCTTGCAGGGGCGCGTGGGCATCGAGGTCGTCTCGCCCGTGCGGGTGGTCATGGTGTCGAGGCAGGTGAAGGTGAGTTGGCGGAACTTGGAGGCTTCGGCGGCTGTGCGGTACATCGGGTTGCCGACGATCATGCGGAAGCCGGGTTGGAAGGCGGTGACTTTGGTGTTTTGGTAGGAGGCTGTGTAGTAGACGGTCATGCCGCCGTTGCGGGCGTCTTCGAAGCCGACGTTGGGGCGTTGCGGGACGCGGATGTAGCTGCCGTTGCGGGCGCGGAAGAAGAGGGTTGCGGTCCAGTAGTTGGAGAAGTCCTCGGAGAAGGTGCAGGTTGTGCAGGTCGCTTCTTCGCCGATGTTGTGGCGGGTTGGGTCCATGGTGATGTTAAACATGTTGCCGCCGACGACTTGGTGGAGGTGGGGGGACTGCGAGGCGCCGGGGAAGACGAGGCTGGCTGCAGTGTTAGTAAAGGCCGACGTAAAATCGGCAAAGATAGCCTGAGGAGGACTCACGGGTCTAGACGCTCAGTGACGAGCTCTGAGCAGGAAAACCGCAGGACTGCCTCGGCGCTCGGTGCCCCGGCGAGCGCCAGGGCAGCGGCGAGAAGGCTGTGTTGCTGGACCTTCATACCTAATGCTTGAGCTTTGAGCGAGGTTAAGGGAACGGTGTAACCTGTCGAGACTGCTCTGTGCTTGCTGTCAACCTCGAGTGTCGATCACCCGTTGACGGCGGGCAGATCCCCTTTTTTATCCTCCCCCGTTGCCAGCTTGCCCACTGACAGCGAGGTTCTCTCCATGTAATGATCTTCGAGTTTCCTTGAGCCGACTTGCTTGCTATTCTGGTTCACCGCCGCCGCCAAGGTTGCAATGATTAGACAATGTCTCCCTCCGCCACCGGGGAGTTGGCAAAAGACTCAGCATTGAAGGTATCCAATGCATATTGAGTCCGTGGGGGTATTGGGTCCGGGTGAATTCACTGTTGCAATGAACCAATATTCTGGTCCCTGACCTGAGGGAGGCTTTGGTGTTGAGGGGGCGTATTCGTTAATAGTGCGGGGATATGGACAGGGGTAGCATCGAAATCCGGGGCACGGGGGCTTCGACCAAGTTTCCACGCGCCTTCGGTGCTTGTGCATGCCGGATGAGACCCTGCTGAACCATTGACGTTTCCAAGAAAGGGTAGGGATTTCCGGTACAGTGGTATCATCCCAAACGCCGTTCACCCGGCTTGCCCCTTTTCGGCCCTTGGCCTTCCTGTTTGGGCTCTGGAATTTCTCCGTCCGCGGGACGACCCCATCCCTCATGGCTTGTGACAGCCCAAAAGTTCCGAGCCGGGCCCGGCAATGGAAACGTGACCATGTAGAGAAGCTTCTGTATCATTGTTCCTCTTCCGAAGTCGTTGGTCTCCACGTTCATTCAGGCATTTCTTCCATTCTTCGCCGTAACCTGAGGGTGCATCAGTCCACCCCCTGACTTCTGTGGTCTTGGTATTTTCGGGCGTGTGATTTCTGCTCAAACTGGTTTGACTACTTCCAAACTGACTTCAATTTGAACGAGCCGCATCTAGGAGTGCCACTTGCCTTAGAAGGTTGTGGGAGTTGGGCCTGTTGGAGGAGCACTCGTGAAAAGGAGACTCATGGGATCACATGCCAAGCAGTGGTCTTCAGGCCGTCTCACCGACTTGCAATGACTCCGGAGGAGGGTCACGACGTTTCTAGAGGGATGCACTGCTGCTTCTTGGCAAGGACCTAACCCGGATTTCAGTTCAAGAGACGGTACGGGCAGTATCGGACCCTATTTCTATATACGAGGCAATCAATGTCCCCTGGGGCACGACTATTGTTCCACCAACGACAGGTGACGGTTGGAACAACCCATCACCCTCATCCAGGAACACCAGATACCGCCGCTCCAGACTGAGCCGCTGCCTAAATGGTTAATCTAGGATGCGGCGCTACAGTGACTTCATTGTAGCATTCCTCTGTTCTTCTGGAACATCTCATCGATCCATGGAAGCACATTTCAAGGAGTGCTGAGGACACAAACCGGGGTAGACACCCTTGGTACCGCAGAGGCGGCGGCGAGTGGGTTCTCACAGAGCCGGCATGGGGCAACTTTACAGAAGCAAGTGTTTTTCCCTTGTGTACCTAACTGGAAGAGTGAGTGGCAAGCCGAACGCTTGATAGCGACTCCAGCCCCCTTCTCGGATTTTGAGGATATACTACCTACCTCTGTTCGTCGAAAGATTAACCAAGTCATGGGACGAAAGCGGCAACGAAAGGGTGGGGAAGATGTTGGCAATTCCAGCTCACACGGAGGGTCGAGAACGGAAAGGAGGGCAGAATATGGCACGGTCACCACGCGGCCTCCACAGTGCCACTCGGCTGTCATGATCCAGCTGCCACATGTCATGGCTGTTCACAAGTTCCTGGATTACTCTGGTCCTTGCCTCCGCTCACGGCGTCTGGTAAGCCGAATGTCTTCCAAGAAACCCGCGGCTACTGGCCACCTATACGACCAACATGCATTCATCCCACGACGTCCGCTTGATTCGTTAATAAAACAAACTTCCCTCGAGAGGTCTGTGGTTCTTACCATGTGAACATTTTATTGATCCAAACCAGCGGAAGTTCCAACGGAATGGCACTTTAAAGGCAGTGCCTGATGTTTGGAAACCACAGGAAATACCTTGGTACGGGTACCTAAGCTTGTGAAAAGGTGTTGAGTTAAGTTTGTCGAGAAAAGAGTTCAACCTTGAGTGCACGCTTCTTGGAAAACGCCACACCGTACGTGGCTTTGCTATCGTCCAGTCAGGAAGCAATGGATGCTGCGTCCAGCGCAGCTGAGGCGCACCGCAAGGCAGCCCGCGGAGCCTGCAGGAAGGCTCGAGAGCCTCACGCAGCCCAATGCCATAACAGCGCTGCCCTGGCTCGAGACGGGACCAAACCCAAGTCTCTTCTCTCCCTTGCATCTGCATCTGGACAACCCATCAAGCGCTCTCCAGCAACATCAAACCCACAAGCCATCATCTCCATGGAAGTCGCCCTCACTTTCGGAAGCCTCGGCGACATTATCGCCATCTGCCAGGTCGCTGTGCAGCTGATTCGTGCCCTCGGGCTGGGCTGCAAAGCTCCTGGCGGGAGTGTCAAAGAGTACCAGGACCTACGAAACGAGCTGGATCTCTTCACCCAGATTCTTCTCCGAGTTGAGCCCACCACTCCCATCACATTGAGGTCAATCCGGTTACGGTTCTGAGCTGACCCTTCGGAACTACGCAGGTGGTCGCGACCTACGAAGGGCATGAAGGCTCGAGACACCTTTCCGAGCTCGACAAGACTACCAAGGTCGTCGTCGACGAATGCGCAGGCCTGATCGAGGAAGCGCTCCAACATTTCAGTACGAAGTACCAAAACAGCCTGCAACCTGGGGGCTCGGGAAGCAAGTGGCGAGATGCCCGCAAGAAGATCGAGTGGTCACTCCGAGAGAAGGACCGGATACAGGAGCTGCGGGATAAGTTGAGCCGAAATACGGGGAGGCTGAGCTTGCTGATTGAACTTGCGGTGAGGTGAGTGCCGTCGTCTTACTGGGCCCTGCCCACGCAGGAGCTTCAAGTTGTCAAGACGAACTGCTCTGACAGTCCCAAATTGGAACAGAAAGTCAGCTCGCGCCGACAACGCCACTATGCTTGCGAGGATCGACGAAGTAAACCGGCTTGAGGCCAGCTCTCGGGAGGAGCTCCTGCGGCTACTCGGGAAGCAACACGACGCGGCCAACACACAAGCCGAGCAACTCGAGACTGTCAATGGCCAGCTGGTGGCCCATTCCAACAGTCTCTGGGAGATACTAACGGGTGTGAAGCAATCTCTGGACGCAATAATGGAAATCAAGGAAATGCTTTCTCGGCTCGCCGCGGTCGTCGTTAGCATCCAATTCTTGGCTTCCGTCTCAATGTTCCTACGGTTCTTCGACCCGACAAAGGAACTCCCGGTTACGCTCGAAGATGCTTTGGGACGGCAGCTGACGATTCCCGCGGAATGGGTGGGCTGCATCCAATGGGGGGTTAGTCTACTTACGATGTTTGCCGCGTTTATTCCCACTCCGATGGCAATTGGGTGCTGACAATGGCTCTGTTCTTTACTCTAGACCTTGCATCGCATGCTCAAAGACCAGTTTAGAGGGAGGAAAGGGTACAATATGGTCCGCCGCCGCCATTACTTGCTGGAGGAGGATGTCACCGGAAAGGACCTCGACCGCCGGCTCCCACTTTCAGAATCATTTCGAAGGGGGATGAAGGTCAACATGAGCATGGAGTTTCGGGTCGGCAATGCGGTTCATGTTCCAGGAGCTTGCCCTCGCTGTGGTGCGTACAACCACGGTGCTGAGGGCAAGACAACACAATGGTAAGCGACTAAACAGAATCGCACATACCTGTGATTTCCCCCTTCTATCAGCCCTAGCTGACACCCACAGCCAAACCGGAGGTTGTGGCATGTGGTTCAGGTTTGCAAAGACAGGGCTCCTCGAGACAGAGGACCCGGGTTTTGTAAACACTGCTGCTGCTCCTTCTACCAGTGCCATGGACGACACCGATTCTTCAGAGGCTGGTCCACATGGAATCGACACGCGATATCCGACCGACAACGCCGTTCAACCGAGTGAGCCATCCGATTTTGTCCGAGTGCGGATCAGTGAAGTGTTGGGAGACCTGGATCGGCGATATAGTCGCCGGCTACAAATTCATCTCTCCCTGCTATCAAATCCCAACGGTCTGCTGGCCGATGTCTCGATTGTGGTGGCAGATGGCCGCGTTGTTGATCTTCCCAACGCATTCGTTAGCAGGGACTGGCCAACCAGTTTCATGCCTCGACACGTGGCCAAAGCGTTGGGACTGGCGCCGATGAGGCTACCTGCCGACAAAGAACGGACATTCTTCACGCCGAGAGGTCGCGTCAGGTGTGAGTGGTGCGCAGCAGCGAATTTTCAGTTGAAACTCTGGGACTTGCCGTGGCAGACGATGGTGTTCTCCATCGTGGAACGAGATTTCGGCGACGTGTCAGTAATCTTCGGCGAGCAATTCATTAGGGACATTGTGGGCAGGTCTGGTTGGCACATGGCCCCGACTTGACCAGTAACCTTGGGTCGACGCACTTCGTGGACGTGGGTTCTTATCCGCCCTTGGGTTGATTAGGACAAGCGATCTGGATGGAGGCGGGCACCATAAAGCAAACCTGATAAGCACATTGACCGCAGTGGGCAGTTCGTAATAAGACTTGGTGCCTAGCATCGAGAAATACTTATCATACGTGGGCTGGCTCCAGAATCAAAAAAAGCGGAAATACAGTCCAACCCTTTTGTTTGTTAGCACGCAACTTGCGTAAAAAAGAGAAGAGAGGATTTCTCCACTTCTCTTTTATCTTCCTTTTCGTCTTCCTTTTCGTCTTCCTTTTCGTCTTCCTTTTCGTCTTCCTTTTCGTCTTCCTTTTCATCGTCCTTTTCCTCTTCTCCTTCCTCTTCCTCTTTTCTTCTTCTTCCTTCTTTCTCCTCTTCCTTCCCTCTTTATCTTCTTCTTGTTCTTCATCTTCCTCTTCTTCTTCTTCTTTTTTCCTTCCCTTTTTTTCCTCTTTAAAAAAGAGGGGAGGGAAAGTATAGCCAATGACCAATACCCCTGATGTGCCGTGCTAACAACCAAACAAGGGTTGAACTGTAAGAACAATCCACTTCAAAATATGACCTGCTGTTGCAACTTGCAGGATACCGGTAAAGTTGCGGCTGAGAATTTGGGTCGCCTCATGGTCTCAGCTGCCTGGAGGTTGCCCCACTTCTTCCCCAAACTTTGAAGGTGGGTCCTGTCATTCCCCACCGAAGAGCAAATGGAAACCAACAAGCTGCCCACCCTGCCACCAATCTCAGCGGCAGAATTTGTGGGTTTGCCCTCGGCGTTGCCGTGAGGCTTCAACACAGCGAGGTTGGCTTCCGTCGCTAAAGCATCTCGGATTGGAAGCGAAAGATGCACCTCAAGCCAGAACGCTGAAACGACGATGGGCAGAAACACCGCTCTCCCATTGGCAAATACCAGGTGGTCTCTCTTTGAAGGGGCAAGGGTTCATTCCAGGGCGGGAGGTAACGTTAGGTTCATCCACGACAACCCCTGGTCTTGATCCAGCAGCATTGGAAATTTGGCGGTGCCGCATGAGCCACCAGCCTTGATCGCCGCAGTTGTTGTTCCTGGCCTCCCGTGCTTCCATCCATCCTTTCATCCCTTGCTACGGAGGTCCAGTTGCTAGAGCGAGGGCTTTCTCGTCGCATCGCAGGCGGAACGCTCTGTCTCCCGAGTCGCCGTCTCAACCTGCTCTGCCGATCCACCACGGCCGCCTGCATTTCGTTTTCTTCTCTCATTCGCCCCTCGGCTCCGCAACTCCTGCCACAGCAACGGTTTCTCGCTCTCCCCGGTCCCCACCGCGTTCCTTGCGCGGATCGATTCGACAGCCGATTGCCTCCAGCCTCTGACGGTCTCGAAGTTTTTTGCCTGTCGCGGTTCGCCCGACTCAACGCCACCCAAAGTTTCAGGAAGGGCGTGTCGGAGAAGCGCAGCGAAAAGGGGTATAAGGGGCCTTCCGCCGTCCTCGACAACAACGCGGGAGCGCCACAACGCCTGCTTTGACATACCGTCAAGCCGACACTCGTTCAGCCCACGATGGCCCCATTCGCCTCGACGGTCAACGCTCTTTTCGCATCGCAAGCAGCCGGACCGATTGAAGGGACATCCGCCACGGACGCGACCTCGCGCAGAATCGTGCAGATGCAGGACTGGGCTCCCGCGCAGGAAGCCATGTTTCCCGACGCCGCTGCCACACTCCCGATCCGACCGCCGCAAGGACAATCCGAACCTGCCCTTCCGCCTGCCTCGCGACGACTTCGAAGCATGAGCGTGTCGCTGCCCTGGCGACAGCGCCCAAAGTCGGCGTTCCTCGAGCCCACCCCCGTTGCCGCGTACCACAACCCGTCGAGCCTGTCGCTAGAGAAGAGCAAGAGCCATGGCTTCGGTAGCCAAGAAGACACCCCGTTTCCCCCGAGCTCGTCGAAGCACAACCACGGCAACTTCATGAAGAAGCTACGCCGGGCTTCCATCTCGCTCAAGTCCGGGGTGAAGGGCTTCGTTCAGAGACGGACGTCCGTCCCGGCGACAACAACGTTCGACAGCGATGGCCGGCCGGCGCGGCCCCAGTTCGTGCCAAGACCCACGACTTCCCACTCGACGTGGCACCGGCTGCGGCAGGCGACTAGCTTCCACCGACACTCGCGCATGCTCTACACGGGATACGGCGAGCACTCTGGCGACCATGACCTCTTTCCCATCGAGTCGCCGACCCTCCCTGTTCCCGGCTCCAGCGAGCAACCACCGATCATCCCCCGCAAGACCGGCGCTGCGGCCAGGCAAGCCGCTGCGATTGCCTGCAACGGTCTCCATGGCTACGATGTCATGGACACTTCGTTCCCCCGGCCTGGGTGGCTGGCTGAGGATGCGCTGGATGACCACGAGAGTGGCATCGGGATTGCCCTGACGAGCTCCGAGATGGAGGCCTATGTCCCCGGCGACGAGGTCGACTCGGATGTGGACGTGGACACCAGCCTGAAGCGCGACGAGACAGCCATCATCAAGATCGACTTCATCTCGCAGCTGCCGGCGGAGTTGGCCATCCAGATCCTGGCGCTGCTCGACGCGCCGACGCTCAACACAGCCAGCAGGGTGTGCTCCGGCTGGTACAATGTAATCCGGAACCAACACATCTGGCGTGAGTCATTCCTCCGGGAGAAGACGACCACCTACGCCACCAGCGGACCGGTCAAGCCGGGCACCGGTCTGGGTGTGCCGCCTGTCCACCCTACCAACGACTGGAAGGAGATCTACAGGGTTAAGACGGAGCTGGACCGGCGCTGGAAGGAGGGCAAGGCGCGGCCGGTGTATCTGAACGGGCACACAGATAGCATCTACTGCCTGCAGTTCGATGAGTGCGTTTCTCACTGTCCTAACTTTTATCGTCCATGCTAACTCCCGGTAGATCCAAAATCATCACCGGCTCCCGCGATCGTACCATCCGCGTCTGGGACATGCACACCTTCGCCTGCAAGCTCATCATCGGACCGCCCGAAATCGTCAACGACACCTCCTTCAGCCTCCTCTACGACGAGCACAACAACCCCGTCCACTACGCCACCATCCCCGACATCGACCCCTCCACAACCGCCGACGGCCACCCGCGCCCGCCCATCCGCGCCTACCACTCCATCCCGGCCCTCTACGCCCCGCCCATGCACCACAAGGCCTCCATCCTCTGCCTGCAATACGACGACCGCATCCTCGTCACGGGATCCTCCGACTCGACATGCATCATCTACTCCCTGACCGCAGGCTACCGCCCCGTCCGCCGCCTGCGCCACCACTCCGCCGCCGTGCTTGACCTCGTCTTCGACGACAAGCACATCGTGACCTGCTCCAAGGACGTGTCCATCTGCGTCTGGGACCGGGCCACGGGAACCCTTCTCCGGCAACTCCGCGGCCACTCCGGCCCTGTTAACGCTGTTCAGATGCGGGGAAACACCATCGTTTCGTGCAGCGGTGATTTCCGCGTCAAACTCTGGAACATCGACACAGGCAAAAACATCCGCGAGTTCCTGGGCCATTCCAAGGGACTCGCATGCAGCCAGTTCTCCGAGGACGGGCGATACATCGCCAGCGCGGGCAACGACAAGGTCATTCGCATCTGGGACGCCAACACAGGGGAATGTGTGCGCGAGATGAAGGCGCATGAAAACCTCGTCCGGAGCTTGCACGTGGATAGTGTGAGTGGGCGGTTAGTGAGTGGCAGCTATGACTCAGATATCAAAGTGTGGGATATGGAGACGGGGCAGGCGCTGTTGGATTTCCCCAAGTGGCATTCCAGTTGGGTGTTGAGTGCCAAGAGCGATTATAGGCGGATTGTGAGCTCGGGGCAGGATCCGAAGATTCTGATACTGGATTTTGGGGCGGGGGTGAGGGGGATTGAGATGTTGGAGAGTCGGTCGGCGGCGTCGACTCAGGCTGGTGTGGGGAGGGGCGCAGAGGGGGGGTATATTTGAGTGTAAACCATGGAGAGTAGGAGTGGGAGCGCTGCTTGGCCAAGTAATGGTAATGAAAGGAGGAGGCTGAGGCAGGGCTGATGCTCGCTGGCGAGTGTTGCTTGCTGTTCGGTCGAGGAGGAGACGGGTCTCAAGCCGGCGTTTGGCAGTATGGTATCTGGATGGGCATTATCTTGGAGGATTCGGTTCAGGAATTTTCAGCGCACCTTGGATGTGCACAGCATGTTGGGTGTATCTGTTTTCTGATTGTCTTTTTGCATTGCGGGCGGGCATTGCGTTCCTTTTCTAGATGTCTGGGCATTTAGAGCATCTGCATCATCTTAGGGTTCTTTCTTGTGTCTGAAACTGAGTAGATAGAGATAGTTGGGCCAGAGGGCCAGCTTAATTCATTCAAGGATCATCTTTCACCTTTTTCTCCGGACGGTGATGATAGAATGCGGTTTCGTGGCGAACGGTCGAGCCCGTTATTTCTACTGTCCCCCCCTAATAGTTCCGCGGTATTAACCGCTTTTGGCTTAGGGTAGCCTCAACAACTGTCATCAACGAAAACACATCGCAACGCGCATCGCCAGCCGCATTTGCATCGCATCGTATTTCATCGCATCGCATTGCACCCGGCCGCATCGCGGCCTCTGATGTACTGGGCTATCCGAGGTCTGGTGTTTCAAGGCGCCGGGCGTAAATACCTCTATACCTCAGGGTTAGGGCTAGCAATATAGTAGGGCACGCGGGGCGGGACACTCGGGGTGGGGCGTCTGGGGTGGGGCGCCAAACCCGAGTGGAGCATCGGGGTAGGAGGGCATTTGGTGCCGCCGGAACGGCGCGTTTGATCAAATTGACTAGATCTTTACATACACGTGTAGGTATGAGCTGGCCACGGTGCATGCAGATTGAATTGATGCATTGGGATGCAGTGGCATCTTGATGACTTTGAAGTGGTGGTGAGGCTACCCCAAGCCGAAAGCGGTTAATACCGTAGAACTATTGGGGGTAAACAGTAGAAATAACAGGCTCGCGAACGGTGGCCAGGCTCGCGGGGGTCCGGCTGGAGGTGGAGCTCCGGCCCGGATCGACAGTCCGAGGAACGGGTTGGCTTTCCGCGCCGTACCGTGTGGCCACAGGATCGCCGCATGAAGTGCCTTGACAGTTCAGTTAATGATCAGCTTTTCGATGATGCAAGGATTGTTATCATGGCTATACTGTGGTAAGATCAACATTGTTGTGCCCGGTCTGGACCATTATCAGGAAGATGTTATACCCAGCGGCAAGGGCTCGGTTAGCACATCGAGGCCCAGACCCAACCAAGACTGCGGTGGCACAGGAACTGGTAGTTGGACTCGGCTCGACTTCTTGCAGCTGGCACAACAGTATGGAGTGCACTGGAGGCAGAGTTGCTCGACAGAGATCAGTGTGATGGGCGGCGAATCAATCCTGATGCAAGCCCGTGGGCATGGCTTGGATCATCAACGGACAGTCGGCAGTGGCGGCCCGGGCAGGACGATACAAGCAAAACAGCAAAGGCCCAAGATGTCGAGATTTCGAACGAGTCTCGTCTGTGATGGCATGTTGCTCGGCTCAGTGGTGCCGAGCAGGAGTCTCGGCTCATATATGTGAGGCATCGTGGACGCAACGTGGCTCTGATGTCGAAACGTCCTCCTCGGCCACGGTCTGCGGTGTGTTGGTGACTGAGGTCCACGGTGCTTGTGGAGACATGGTCCTGCAGGCTTGCAGACACAAAGGTGCCAACTAGTTGACAGGTCCGTGGGATGTTCCACGGCGTTGAGACGGCCAGATATGGCAGGTTGACAGAGTCCGCCTGGGGAAGTGGACATCGGGGTCTTGGACGTCTGCCCGTCCAGCGAAGCATGGCCAAGCCCACTGTGACGGGTGAGGCGCTGCTTCACGCCGCTTCGCCGCGTGTCGTGGCGTTCGAGGCGTGGGTCTGCGATGCGGCTTCCCGTCGATTGGCATCAGCAAGTCCAAATCCGAAAACGAGGTGCCGTGGTATCCCTGTAGCAGCCACAGAAAGCCAACAGCACTTGTGACGGGACGGCATCTCTCAAACCTGCAGTTGTCGACTTGGAAATGGGAGGGGCAAAGAAGGGGGAAAACGGGGCAGCGATGAATGGCTGCGAAGAAACGGGGGATCGTGTGGGGGTGCCCCACTGTGTTTCGAAACCGGACCTTTGCAGCGACTCCTTCCTCTCGGAATGTTTTGCCGAGCTTGGCGATCCAAGCGCCCGAGCTTGGGTAAGTTGCCAAGACCGGGCCATTTTGACGATCCTCAACCAAACTTTCCGCTTGCCACCAAAAATCAACAATCCAGCTCTGCCTTGCTGAGCTTGCCAATCCAGCATTCCGCGGTTGTTGGTGAGCATTTCTGGTGATCCTACTCGCGCGATGCCCAGCACTCGAGATATTTGTATGACGTCGCAACTACCATTCGCAATCAGTCCTCGACCGCGGCGGCACTTTGTACGCGTCAACTCTCGGCGCTTGTCGCATGAACCTCACCCCTGGAGAGCCCCTTGATCTGGGCCAGGTCCGCCAACCTCTTGTTTTCTCCGTCTGATGTTCTGGCCCCGCACTCCACCAGCCCGGTTCGGTTGGTGAACACCCTCACGGATACGGGCGTTTGAGCCTTTGACCCTGTCGGCCAATTGCATGGTTGGCAAATCCCATGCCCGTTCCGTTTCTCTCGGCCCACTCCGAGCGACGTCGATCCTCAGCTGTTGCAGCCGCGGAGGCCAGGGATACCAGCTCTCCAGGAATCCACTGGGTTTCTGCCAAGTTGGGCAGAGTTTATCGATTCGCCCCTGGCTGCTACCTTACCACAGGCACGGCACCTTCGACCGCGCTGGCATGTCACAGGTTCACAGCAGCATGGTTCTTCAGCAGCGGGGGGTTGGGATACCATGCCGATCGTCGCGGCAGCGGCTCGCCACTCGGGAGCCTAACCCTGCAGCAAGGGGGAAGAAGCACAGGAAGCATGCTTCGGCTGCAACACAAGATATAAGACGGCCGCTGCAGCTCGTGATGCTTTCCTGACGTTGGCCAGCCTCTATCTCCTACACTCTCCGCGGTCCCTCTTCTCTTCTTTTGTCATTCTTTTCTTGCCTTTGCTGGCCAAGGCGTCTTTGGCTGGCACATGGTAAAAGTAAGTCATTTACTTTCCTTTCCCTTTCTGGAAATCCAACACAATGGGCGACAATGAACACTTTCTTCCCGTCTCATTGTCCACGAGGACGGTCGGCCATCGTGGCCTATTGTTCGAGTCATCGCTGCATTGTCAGCTGTCACAATTCCACAAGTTATTATTGGGATGTTCATGTCTATTCTTGATTCAAGGAGCGCAAGCATGACTTCAACAACACGTGTGGTCATGTGGGCCACCTTTGATGACCCGGAGATCTTCATGCCAGCTTCCCTTCTGCAACCTTCACAACAAAACTCGACCTTACTCATTTTTGCAAAGCTGCTTCTGGAAAGTCAAGCTAACTCGATAAACTCAAGATACCCCTGACCGACATCTGGAGATAGCTGGTTCTTCACCATGATGCTCAAGACAATATCAACACTACTCCTCGCGGCCCTGAGCCTGGGATCCCCGGCGCTCGCGGCGCCATCACCACAACAGGCCTCGGGCTGGTGGCTGGCCAGCATACAGCGCCAAGGCGCGCCGGCCTTCAACGACGACGCCACCTACAACGTGTTCCGCAACGTGCGCGACTACGGCGCCAAGGGCGACGGCGCGACCGACGACACGGCCGCCATCAACCAGGCCATCGCCGACGGCAACCGCTGCGGCGAGGGCTGCTCCTCGCAGACGACGACCCCGGCTCTCGTGTACTTTCCTCCCGGCACATACGTCGTCAGCAAGCCCATCCTTCCCTTCTACTACACCCAGCTCGTCGGCGATGCGGTCAGCCCGCCCACCCTCAAGGCGGCGGCCAACTTCGCGGGCATGGCCGTCATCGACGCGGATCCGTACGACTCGACGGGCAAGAACTGGTGGACCAACCAGAACAACTTCTTCCGGCAGGTGCGCAACTTTGTCATCGACCTGACGGCGATGCCGGTCGAGGTCGGCGCGGGCATCCACTGGCAGGTGGCGCAGGCGACTAGCCTGCAGAACATTGTCTTCAACATGCGCACCGACGGCGGCGACAGCAACCATCAGCAGGGCATCTTCATGGACAACGGATCGGGCGGCTTCATGTCGGACCTGACCTTCAACGGCGGGCAGTACGGCGCCTTCTTCGGCAACCAGCAGTTCACGACGCGCAACCTGACGTTCAACAACTGCAAGACGGCCATTTTTATGAACTGGAACTGGGCCTGGACGTTCCAGGACGTGAAGATCAACAACTGCGGCGTCGGCATCGACATGTCCAACGGCGGCCCCACGAGCCAGACTGTCGGGTCGGTGCTGGTGGTCGACAGCCAGTTCACTAACACGCCCATCGGCATCAAGACGGCGTACGACCCCGCCTCGCCCCAGACCAACGGCACGCTCATCCTCGACAACGTCGGCATGACGGGCACCACGCAGGCCGTCTTCAACAACGCCACCGGCGCCGTGATCCTCCCGGGCGCCCAAAAGGTCAGCTTCTTCGCGCAGGGCCGCGCGTACGGCACCGCGGGCGCCACCTCGGGCAAGGCCGTGCAGGCGCCGCAGCAGGCCGTGCAGAAGCCGGCCGTGCTCCTCGACTCGACCACCGGCAAGGTCTTCACCCGCAGCAAGCCGCAGTACGAGAGCGTACCCGCCAGCAGCTTCGTCAGCGTCAAGGCCAACGGCGCCAAGGGCGACGGCAAGACGGACGACACGGCCGCCATCCAGGCCATTTTCGACAAGGCGACGGCTGACCAAGTCGTCTACTTTGACCACGGCGCCTACCTCATCACCAAGACAGTCAAAGTCCCCAAGAACATCCGCATCACAGGCGAGACGTGGCCTCTTATTCTCGCCGCCGGCGACAGCACCTTCAAAGACCAAGCCAACCCGCAGCCCGTCTTCCAAGTCGGCCAGCCGGGCGACAAGGGCGCGGTCGAGATGTCGGACATCATCTTCGGCACCGCCGGCCCGCAACCAGGCGCCATCATGATGGAGTGGAACGTGGCCGGCACCACGCCCGGCGCCGCCGGCCTCTGGGACGTGCACACGCGCATCGGCGGGTACGCCGGGACGCAGCTGGAGCTGGAGCAGTGCGCCAAGAACCCCAACGCGACCAACCCCATCAACCCATCGTGCTTCGGCGCCTTCCTGATGCTGCACATCCCGTCGGGAGGCAGCGCATACCTCGAGAATACCTGGTACTGGGTCGCCGACCACTCGCTCGAGCCGTCCGCCAAGGACGGACAGATCGATGTGTTCAACGGCCGCGGGGTTCTGATTGAGGGCCAAGGACCCGTCTGGGGCTGGGGCACGGCGTCCGAGCACTCGGTCCTCTACAACTACCAGCTCAACAACGCGTCGAACGTCTACCTCGCCCTGATTCAAACCGAGACGCCCTACTTCCAGGGCAACCCCGACGCCACCAAGCCGTTCACCGTCCACCCCGAACTCAACGACCCCGACTTCGCCAAATCATGCGCCACCGACACGTCGGGGACGTGCAAACGCTCCTGGGGCCTTCGCGCCGTCAACTCCAAGGACGTGTTCATCTACGGCGCGGGGCTGTACTCCTTCTTTGATAACTACGCGCAGGATTGTCTGCAGACGGAGTCCTGCCAGGCGAATATGGTTTCGCTCGAGCAAAACAGTGAGGTGCATCTGTATGGGCTGAGTACCAAGGCGGCGGTGAATATGGTGTCTGTGGAGGGGAAGAGTGTGGCGCTGGATCGGGATAACAGGAATAACTTCTGTGCGACGCTGGCGGTTTTCCAGGCGGCGGGGTCTTCTTCGGCTTAGGAGGTTGGGGGGACCGGTGCTGGAGATGGAGGGTGTCAGGCGGCTGGTTATGGGGGTGGGGGGTATGGATATGGATATGGTGCTGAGGGGTTGGGGGGTGTTGGGTTCGGGGTTGGGAGGGTAAAAGGAGAATGATGAATGAGATACCCATGGGAGGATGATATACATGGTTGGGGGATTGGTTATGTCTTCTTTTGTCTTCTTGTCGTGGTTTGATACCCTTCGCTTCGATACGGCCGTCATGGCATTTTTGATGAAGATTTGGTTGCGCAGAGTTGGGATTGGGAATACCAGGTAGAGCTGGATAGGGACGTAGAGCTGGATAGGGACATATACATGAGGCCGGATTTGATAGAGAGAATAAACGATACTCTCACCACTCTTTGTGCATAAAGTGACCTGATGCCCTTGAAGTTGCCATTGTTGGCCCTGGTGTTGCTCGTGTTGGAAGGCTGAAGTCAGCGGACCTCGGATCAACTGCCTGCCGCCAGGGCGATCAGCGCCAAGACAAAGCTGCAACGTCATAGCTTTTGCCTGCCAAGATCTCATGACAGCTTCCACCAACAAATCCTTCTTTGCGCCTTTTGCGTTCCTGCCTTTTCCACCTCTCTGTCAACGACGACGCGGCTTTCACTCCGTTACCACGACCAACTTTTGCGCTCCTTACTGTTGCGATTTTCCAACCCGCCTTTGTTTGCCACAGTAATACTCTCGACACCTCGCTGCCATCGACCGAACATCTCGTTCTTCGACGCTGGAAAATCGAAACCAACACCACGACATCCCGCAAGCGCGACGCCCACCACCTCGATTTCCAAAATGGCCGACGACCACCCCCCAACCCGCCGCTATAAATCTCCCGCCGACCTCTCCCGCTCCCCACCCCCATCACCGTCTTCAACAACCCGCCACGCGCGCATAACCTCCTCCTCCACAACCCACTCCTCCCCGACCGCCCAGCGCCGAAACCCGCCCTACCTCCCCACGCCGACCGAACTCGCCCTCCTGACGCTCTACCCATCCCTCCTAGCCTTCGGCACCCTCTTCTCGCTCCTCTCCCCCGAGACCCGCGCAGCACCCTACGACCGCTCCCGCCAGGCGCATGTCCAAGATGCTTCGCTGGCGCCATCATATTTTGCGCGCAAGGATAACTTGTTCAATGTCCTGTTTGTGAAGCGCGGGTGGGCGTGGATTACCATCTCCTTTTTTGTGTTTATCTTGACCCATCCCGCGGTGAGGAACAATGGGGGCAGAATGATCAGGGCGGGCGTGCGCTGGGGCGTGGTCACGACGTGGTGGGTGTTTGTCACGCAGTGGTTCTTCGGGCCGGCGATTATTGATCGGGGGTTTCGGTGGAGTGGGGGGAGGTGTGAGGTTGTGGAGGAGCAGGTTTTTGGGGCAGGTCAGGGGCAGGGGGAGGTTGGAGTTAAAGAGGTGGTTACTGCTGCGGCGTGTAAGGCGTCGGGGGGCAGTTGGAGGGGCGGGCATGATATTAGCGGGCATGTGTTTTTGTTGGTGTTGGGGAGTTTCTTTTTGGTGCAGGAGGTTGGGTGGGTGGCGGCGAGGTGGGCGAGGTATCTGAGGGAGGAGAGGAGCGTGGTGATGCATGATGGGGCGGTGAAGGGGGCGGGCGTGGAGGTGGATAGGAGGGAAAGGCAGGAGGAGGGCGTGGTGTTGACGGTGTTGGATGCGTTGGGACATGGGGGGAGGCTGGCGGCGGCTGTGGTTGTGCTGTGCGGGTGGATGCTGCTGATGACGGCCATCTACTTTCACACGTGGTTTGAGAAGGTGAGTTACACTCTGCTGAGGTTCACTTTGTTTGGGACGGACATGCTGACTTTGCCAGCTCACTGGGCTCTTGGTCGCCTTCGCTGGGCTGTATGTCACGTACATCCTCCCGCGCTGGGTGCCTGCGCTGCGCAGGATAGTTGGGCTGCCGGGTATTTGAGGGCAGGACGGAGCGATGGGCATACGATAGACTGGTGACGATAGATCTTCGCAGCTCATTCCCTGACTCCCCGAGTCCTCACTCTTGAGTCCTGACAGCTGCCCCTGAATCCAGCCTTGGCAGGGGCAGGGGCAGCGCACGGGCCATTATGACCTCATTGAAGCTATTCGCACTTCTCCCTCTTTCTTCTTCCTCCTGCACCACACTTCGCAAACCCAGCGAACTCAACATGTCGGCGACACCAGACGGCATGGCGCCGGTCAAGGTCCCCGCCAACCTGCCCGAGCTCGTGCGCACCGCCTTCCACCGCGCGTGCGCCAGCGGCGACGTGCACTTCTTCCCGACGCAGGTCACTCTGATCAATGTCAACTCGATCCCCGTACGTCCCAGCAACTCCCTTACCTCTCTAATCCTCAATCACTGACAATGCTTGCCCTGTAATAGTTCCAACTCCGCTTCTCCCCCTCCCTCGCCTCCAAACCGCGCGCTCCTCTCCCACCCGCTCCTCACCCCGACACCCCTCCTCCGAACCAAACTGCCCCCTCGCAACTCGAAAAGAAGGAAAAGAAACCCTTCTTCGACCCCTTCGACAACCCCCCCGAGACCATGCTCATCACCCCGCTCCCGCCCTCCCACAACCTCGTCCTGAACAAGTTCGCCATCGTGCCCGAGCACTTCATCCTCGCGACCCAGGCGTTCAAGGAGCAGACACATTTGCTGGAGAGGGAGGATCTGGAGGTGGCGTATGCGTGTGTTGAGGCGTATCATGACTATCATGTCAAGAATAACAAGAGGGGGGACAAGAACAGTAAGGGGACATTAAGAGGGGAAGGGGGAGGTGCTGGGGTAGTTGATGCGGATCTAAGTCAGAATGGTGAACCAGGAGAATTGTTCGTCTTCTTCAACTCGGGCGCGGCGTCTGGATCGAGCCAGCCGCATCGGCATATCCAGCTGTTGCCTGTGAATCGGATGCGGGAGGGGTTGAGTGGGGAAGAGGGGGCCGCGTGGGAGGTGTTGGCTTCTCAACTAATGGATGAGGGTGTGAGAGGGCGGGTGCCGTTTCGCACGTTTGCGGAGAGGATTGGGAAGGGTGTGGATTTGCTGGGGGTATATCACCGGCTTTATCGGCGAGCTTGTGAGGCTGTTTTTGGGAGTGAAGGGGGACAGTTAGCTGAGGAAGACATAAAGAAGGGACGGGGAGAGGCCAGGATGGATTACAACCTTGCCATGACGAGGGATGTCATGGTTATTGCGCCGCGGGTTGCTGAAGGGGAGACGGTGACTGCCGTCGGGGAGGACGGGGAACGGAAGGCGCTGGGACAGCTGGCGCTGAATGGGACGGTGCTGGCCGGGACGGCGCTGGTGAAGAGCCAGGCGGAGTGGGATGCCCTGCGGGCTGAGCCGGCGCAGGTGCTGCAAATCCTGGGGCGGATTGGGGTGCCGGCGGTCCACGCGCCGTCGTTGCTGTAGGTGCGGAGCGAGAGTGCTAGAGTTATAGAAAGACATTAGATCTGTTACTATTATTTCTGTTTACACACTCTATCCGATACTCCGTTGCCCGAGCTCGCAGTCACCATTAACTCCTCCTTTTTTTCCCTTTTCTTTCCCTTACACGCACCCTCCGGAAACAGTCATCTGCCATCCCCTTCCTGCCCTCCCTTCCGTTCCAAAAACCACCCCGCTGTTGCCCAACCCCTTTCAACGCCCAAGCCCAAAACACAACACACCATCCTCCCCAATATTCCAGTGACCAAGATGGGTTTACATTACAAATAACCCTGATACTCCCCCACCCCCATCCCCATCCCCTCACCACCCGTGATACCTCCAGAAGAGAAAAACCACTCCCTCGAACTCAACCCCTTCCCCCGATCCGCCATCTCCCTGACAAGGTCATCCCAGCGCTTGCGGCAGGTCGAGTTGCCGAAATGGTACGACCCGCCGTGGGCGACAATGTACTCGGCGACCTTTTTCCAGGGGATCTTGGAGGTGTTGGTCAGGTTGTCGGGGGCGAGGGAGAGGGTGCGGACTGCTTTTTCGAGGAGGTGTAGCTAATATCATGAGTGTGTTAGTATTGTGGTGTTTGTGTTTGTGTTTGTGTTTGTGTTTGTAAGTAAGGTGCTTGGGTTTGTGGAAAAGGGGAAGGTGATGGCTTGATGGGGATGTTGGTTTGGGCGAGTGGAAAGCGGTTTGGTTGGTTGGGGGTGAGGGTGTAAGGGGTTTGAGGGAAAGGGGCATCTGCCAGTGTCAGGGGCTGGGGGTGAACTCGGGGGTAAGGGCAATCAAGGCCAAGGGGAGAATGGCATCAAGGGCTGATGATGGTGGGATAAGAAAAGGTTCACCCTCAAAAGTTGTCGTGAAGAAGGAAATACAAAAAAAGTGAGAGATGTGGCAATGCCACTGAGACAGGGAAGGATAAGGTACTGAGTGAAAGATTGGACTTACATCCTTCTCACTCCACTCCGGCTTCCTAACCCTCGCCTCCCTGCACTTGGTCAACGTCCGATACCGCCCCCTCAACGTCGACTCGGCCTCGGTGAACCCGCCCATCCGCCGAATCTCCTTGTACGTCATGCCCAGCTGCTTCTGTCTCACGAGGAAGTCATCCTTGGACACGCGGTCCGGCAGGTCAACCACTGGGACGCCGCGCTCCTTGGAGGAAGAGCTGGACGACGAGGACGGTCCGCCGACCGTGAAGGGCGCGTTGGAGGGGGAGGGCGAGGGGTGTTTGGGTTTTGGGCGGAGGCGGGTTAGTTTCCTGGTTGTGGGGGAGGGCGGGTTGGGGGTGACGGAGGGGTGGCGCCGGGAGCGGTCAGGGAGTTGTCTGCGGGTTTTTTTGTTGGTGGAGGTGGTGGAAGTCTTGCCGGTGCCGGCTTGGGAGGGGATGGGCTCGACGACGGCCAGGGGTTGGTTGTCTCCCATGAAGCTGGTGTGAAGGGACTCGCACGACGAGGCCGGGCTGGGGGACTGAGTCGGCCGGATGCGCAGCATGTTGGGGGAGACGGTCTTGCCGCCGTCGGCTGGGGCGGAGGGATCGGCCCAGGAGCTGCTGGTGACGTCCGACTCGGGGATCTCGACGCAGCGGCGGCCGTAGCTGCTGGTGTGAGTCCTAGATGAGGAGTTCCACGAGGAAGTGCTGGGGTTGTCATCCAGCGCCATGGCCTCCATCATGTCGGACGAGGCGTACAGCTTGGAGCTGGTGCTCGAGTCCCTGTCGCCAGCCATCGACGCCAGGGACAGGTCGTGGAGTGCCTCGGTGCCAGGGCGGAAAACGGTCTGCGGGAGCACGCTGGCGTGGACGCCCAGGTTGTACTGGCCGTAGTCGACGAGAGGGGAGTTGAAGCCTTGAGAATGCTCCCACGCCGGATCGCCGTTTGGTGCAAACGGAGGCAGGGCGGTAGGCCCCGGCGGAACCACATGCCAGTAGGGCGAATCCAGCAGCTCAGGGGCGGCCAGCACGTTTGCCACCGACGGGTAGTGTGAAACATACGACGACGTGGAGGAGCGTGACGTGCGGTTGCTCGAGGTGGACTGTCCTTCTGCGGTCTTTTCTCGGACTGTCAGTTTCGAAAAGTCTCACAAGACAAAGGAAGATCTGAGTCAACCTACCGGGAGACCGTTCCCTGCACTCTCGGGGTAAAACCCGGAGCCAGACACTGGCAATCCGTGCTGGGGCGGCGGCTGTTTGAGACCGTGACCCGGCTGGGACCACCCGCCCTTCAGAGCCATGTTGTTGTAAGACATGTCGTGGAGCCGCTGCTGCTGATGTAAGACGAAGGCCGCGTTGATCTGGTTCAGCTGGAAGAGCCAAGGCGCAAACTCGGCCGCGGCAAAGGTGAAGACATTGTCGCGGAGCGAGACCACATCTTTCCTCTGGGGCTTGGGCGGACTGATAAACATGGCGAACTCCCCTCGTCAGACGTCGGCCGCGGGGCAGCCCAATGCTCTGATCCCTTCTCTCGGAGCCCGGATCCCGGCTTTCTGGCCTCTGCTTGGCTGCAACGAACTTCCACCGCCTCCTGATCTGGTGTTCACCGCTTCAACTCTACATTGACTGCAGTGAGGAGATAGCAGTGTTGACCCCGCTTGACGGGAAGCTCGTCGGATCGCCAGGTGCCTGACCCGGCAGTGGTTCGTCGGGCTGCACCGTTGAGCGGTCAAGGCGGATGGGTTCTGGTTCGTATGCAGGCGTGTGTAGGTTCCCGGGAGGGGGAACGCCTGGGGCAGGCAGAGGAGCAGCTTTGGGCAGTGGTTCGACGACTGAAGAGGCCAAACGGGTCAGTCCAGATGCCCAGTCCGAAGCGGTGTCAACCACGTACAAGCTTCTCAGTCAAGGTGGAGACCACGACGGTGTGTTTCGGGTACGCTCGTGGAGTCTCGGGCGGTTTCGAGGGAAGAGAAAGACTGAGACAGACAGAGAAAGGTCAAGACAAAGAGTGAGATTGCGGAGAAAGAGACAGGCGCCCCTTTTGCTCAATGGCAAGTCTGAGTCTTTCTTTACTGAGACAGAGGAATCGAGACACGGGGTGGCGACGGGCCGCCGGCGGCTGGACTCGAGATCCCCGGGGATGGGCCATTGTGTCCTACACTCCTCACTCTGGCTCAGACCATGACACCGTCCCAGAACTCTCCTGGCATTTCTCGCGGGAGATTGACGAGGAGGCGTTGCTCTGGTCTGGACGGACACCTTGCTGAAAAGGGACGACAGACTTCCAGTTCTGGACGAGCGTGGCTTGCCTCCCGAGCAGATCCCGCGCGGGATCGAGCCGGAGGTGGGCGGCTCTGGTCTTCCCCCTAGTGACTGTCGGCCCGGTCGTATGTGCTTGAGTGTTTTGGGAAGCCCGGCCGGCAGGTGCCGGCCCAGTGTTCGTTTGGTGTCACTTGTTAGTGGGAAGAAAAGGGAGATGTTCGTCAGGGTTTGTCAGGCTAATGCGGCCAGCTGTGACCGGGTTACCTTCCGGCGGGAGGACAGGCCTGGCCCACGGTCACTCCGCTGTGGCAAGTCCTGAGATCATGGGCTCCAATGTCCCTGACTGGAGGCTACCGCGGCTAGCCACGCACAGGGTGAGAACTGTCTCGGCAGTCAAACCAAGGATTCCATCCACGTGGGTGACCAATCATGTTGTTGTGGGCGTGTTCAGGCTGTGACTGCGAACTGAACAGTCACGCTGCAAACACGGCACAGGTCATGTCTGCCTGTCCTGTCGCTTTCAAGCTGCATGTCCCCGACTCGGCTATCTGTCTGATCGGGCTGGTGCCGGTCGATCTCATGCCAGCCTCGGGTGACGTTGCGTTGCAGAAGCAACCATGGCCTGGCCGTAAAAGTTCAATCTGAGTGACAGGACGCTTTGATTGGGGGCCCGGCTGTCTGGGCGATGCTCCGCTGCAGAGACATCTACGCCATGCATAAGTGCCATGTACGACACCAGTAGTGGCCCAGTCTCGGCATAGATTTGAGAACGCCACGAACGCCAGTGGGTCTGAGGGGGGCTGCTTCGGAGCTGAGCTGGCAGCAAACAAGAGAGGTGTCGCATGTGCTTGTCGTCTACATAAAATCTTCACCAGCCCCAGAGATTCCAAGCTTCCCTTCTGGGAATCTCTTGCATGCCGCCGCGGGATGGAACCGGTTCGCGGGGGGGAAACCATGGGTGCAGGACGGCTTCTTTGGGACAGGTTGTATGTGCTTTCCCGTGGGCCCATCTCGCTGGGATCTGCTTGATGATCAGATGCACGGCGTTGTGGCTCTTGGGCTCATTGGTTACGATGTGCGGGCATGTCATGGTTTAGTCACTTTAGTGTTGAGGGCATCATGTTTCTCCAGATGACCCTTGCCATTGTCCAGCAAGAAATCACACACACAGCCCAACGGCAAGACGAGCGTAAAGACAAAAAGCTTTGGGGACGGTGGATATTGAACTTGAAGTGAATGGCAACTGATGGACACCGTGGCACGAAGACCCGCTGTTCCCATGTTCATTTTTCCGTTTGTTGCGGAGGTACCCGACATCAGATCAGGCGATATGCAACCGGCGGCCGGCCATGATGCAATATGTATAATGTAGAGAGAATGATGCGCCATCTTGAGCCAATTTGCCGGGCGAGGGCTTCTTACATTGCTCAAACCCTTCCTTGTCTGTGAATTCTGGATCATGGGAGGCGTAAGATGAACCTGGACACGGTATTGTGGCTGGCCTAGGGGCTTGGGGCAGTGCAGTGGATGGTTCCAGATCTGGTGGCAACAAACTTGAAGTGCATAAAAAAGGGGGATGGATGGCCCAGATGGGATCTCTTGAGCCTTGACACTTTTCAAACCCGCTCGAAACCTGCCGTGGACAGTGAAGGGCCAAGATGATTCATCCATGATTCGCACCAGCACTCATTCCAATCAAACGCAGGAGACCTGGGTTTTGTTCTGGCACGGGGCGAGTGCATTTCTTTCAAGTTGCACATGTCTCCCCACTCGGTTGTGTTTTGGTAGCACCCATGGGCCATCTGGGAGCCATCCATCGGGAGGACCGAAATTGCCTGAGCAAAGAGCCGCGCGAGACCAAGAGAAATAAAAGGGAGAGAAGTCATTGAAACATGAACCCAAAGAAGGTATACATAACAACACATGCCTTGGGCAGGCCCGGCCATTGCTTGCACAAGACATAATTGCCGTAATACTCGACATAAACTGGGAAGTCCCTTGTGTTTCTCTGTCTCTATACTCTCTATGTAATTACAGGTATTCAAGGACTTGATGAGACTAGAAGTTGGAGGACACCAATGAATAAGGTACCCGGTGGGTAATTACCTGAATGATGTGACTGTTGTGACTCATGATTTGCATCTAATTAATTAATTTTTTTTCCACTTTTTTTTTCCCTTGCGGCTGCATGAAAGGGCATATTGAATTCACTCCGCACTAATAGGTGGTTTTCATCGATGCTGTAACGGGAATCCTGATCGTCAGCAGAATCGGGTGTGTGGCTTTTGAAGTTGCAGTCTGGTTCGCATGAGATGAGTGGATTGCTGGCAATCGGCAGGGCCACGCCACGACAAGACCAAGCCAGATACCGGTAAAGGCTGGTGGAGGCCTCGGCCTGCCACTCAACCTTCGAATTCCCATCTCAGCGTGCAGTCACAGCGCGGCACTTGCCAGCTGCCTTATGCCAGTTCTGGCTAACTTCCAGAAACAGTCTTCCAAGGTCTGTAATTTGCTGGTCGCGGTTGCCCGGGTTACCTCCCGTTTCGGCTGTTGACTTGTTGGCGCCTGGCTTGGTGCCTTGTTGCACGCTCGAGCGAATCGCGGAGCGCGTCCGCAAAACACAGCCTGAGTGAGTGCATCCCGCTTTGTCACCATCATCAAAACTCGGCAAACAAAGCATCCTTTGTCTTTGCGCCTGCGCAATTGACCAACCACGCATTTTCCCTGATTCTTCAACACCATTTCCTCTGCCTTGTATACAGCTCGCGAGGTCCGGAATCCGACATTTCGATAACGACGCCGACATCTGCCACAAAATGGATGAGCGTAGCGAACCTGAAACGGCCGATTTCAAGCGCCAGTGCCTCGAGTACCTCGATGGCGTCCTCGAGCAGATCCGCGCCTTTGGCGACGACGTCTACATTCTTGACAACGACCACCTCGCGACGCTCAACGTACGACGGGCGGAGCCGCTCGACATCGAACAACAAACCATCGACTTTGGGCGCCGCTTCTTCTACCCCCGCTTTGCCCTCGAACAGGCGCGGCAAAAGACGACCGACTTCCTCGCCGATCACGGGGAGCATGTCAGCCGCGCAGTTTGGCGAAAGAGGTGCCGCCGCGGCTCCTACGTTGGGTGGCTCGAGGAGACGCCGGGCCCCTACGACCCCGAGGAACCGCATCCGCTTTGCTCCCCGCAGCAGTGCGCCGAGTTCAGGCTGGATTGGTTCCTGGCTGCCTCGGGCTCAGAGTACTACAGCCCCTGGATCGATTCGCCCAATCTCGGCGTTTGGGAGGGCTCAGAGTGGTGTTACATCAAGTGGGTTGCCTCCGTTGGGCGCTGCCGGCCTAGCACCAGCCGGACGAGGACTGAGGACTGAGGACTGACGCCGTTCTAGTGAGGTTGATCTCGTCCCCGGATACGGGGGAAACCTCCCCCAGCACGTGCCGAGTGTGCGCGTGGGAACCCCGCCGCGCCTCTACGCGTTCCACGTGAGCAAAGCGTTCCTGATCGAGGACCCGGCCGCCGACAAACCGCACATTGGAGGGGCTGTGGTGGACTCGGCCGAGCCCGGCGAAGGTGACGTCCTGCGCAGTGAGGTGGCCGCTGCTGTTGGTCTTCTCAAGCATCAGTTCCGCCGAGGCGACTTCTGCCAACACCACACTTTGCCGGTGAGTCCCTCTCCTCCCAACAGTTCCCTCCCCCCCGCGAGCCGCACTCTTTCCGAACAGATGACTGACTCATTCTGGTCGTTGGTAAACAGGCCCTCGTCTTCGCTTTCCACCACGACACGTCCGGGCGCATCACGCAGTTCCATTTTGACGGTCGGTCCCTCGTGCTGCGCCAATCCCGTCTCCTAAACTTCCGAAGCGACGAGCCCACGGCCGACGCCTACCACATGATTCGCTGGATGGCCAACCGCCCAATGGGCGAGACAAGATTCCGGAAAGTGATTGCCGAGGAGCTGGAGAAACCCGGGGTTCCAGATGCCGACAAGAGCAGCGGCAAAATGCCCGTCGACGTGAGGGGGACATAAACAGGATGCTAGCCGGAACCTCCCCTTGTACAATACAACATCTGTCTCTTCCATGTTGGCACAGCCTCGAATCAAGCACGAACCGACTTTTTCCCGCTGTTGGACTCACAAGGGTTAAAAAAAAGAAAGGAAGAAGAAAAAAAAAAAAAAAGGTCAACACATGATTCATGACGGCGGTGCCAAGCAGGAAAAAGCACCTCTATCATAATATTGAAGCAAATTCAACAGATTCACGTCACATCCAGCCTAACAAAAACGGAGAACAATCTGCGCAAAACGAACAGAACGCCGCACACTGATCCCTGACCATAATAATCCAGGCAATGAACCACCAACACCACCCACGACACTGATGATTTTACCTAGCGGAACACCTTCTAAACTTCCAACCCCAGCCGGCCCCCGACCAACCTTTCAGTCCCAAGGAGCCGAAAGCTCAAGCATCAACGCCAGCACGTTGCGCAGGAACGCGCCCATGTGCTGGAAGCTGTCCACGCTGTAGGGCCCGTAACAACGCATGACCAGGAAGTTGTCCTCGTCGAGGTCCTCCTTGGTCGCGTCCCTCTGCTCTGCCGGCCCGGCGGCCTTCGACGGCGGCTGTTGCTGCGCGCGCTCCGGTGACTGGGCCTTGGTCTGCGAGGGCGGCGAGCCGGCCCTGGTCCGGCCCGGAACCTGAAGCTGGCCTGCGGGCCTGTTGGAGGCCGAGGCGGCCGCCCGGGAGGGGCCAGTCGTGCTCTTCTTGGCCGGGGCCAGCGCCTGCGCCTGCGCCTGCGCCTGCGCCTGCGCCTGCGCCTGCGAGGGGAGGCTGGCCCTGGCTTGAGGTTGTCCGGGCCCCTGGTTGGGTGTGTGTGGCCTGGACGGAGACGCCCCTGCTGCTGCTCGATCGGCGGGTTTGGCATCGGCCCGGCCGCGGTTCTGGCTTGGCGAGTTGGTATTGGACGGCGGTGTCACGGGCCGGGACCCTCCGTGGAGGTACTTCTCGTATCCATTTCCCCACTGGCCAATGGTGATGTACAAGGCACGGTAGTCCTGGGAGATGAGAATCCGACTGTGTCGAAGTGAGAGAACTTGTCAGCATCACCTGCTTTCGTCAAAGCGAATTCCCCCTCCCCCCAGAAAGAGAAGAAGAGAAGAAGTGAAAGAAAGACAGAGATGGGATAAGAGATGGTGAAACTTGAAGGGATGCAGATAATTAGTGAGGGACATTCGAACGTACCGGTTCTTGGAATTGTCGCTCGTGCGCAGAATTCCTTCCCTCCGCTTCTCTGGCGTCTTCTTCCCCAGACTGCTCGAGATCCAAGCGGCCATCTGGCAAGCCTCCTGCCACTCGATCCTTTGAAGGCTGGATACGCGTGTGTACGGCTTGACTTCCAAGATGGCAAGAGTCCGCTTGGGGTGGCGCAGGTCTCGCAAGATGCCATCTGTCCGGGCCTCGCACACGGGGTCGTTCGCGGGGCCGAGCCGGAACGACTCCCTCTTCGGCAGCCACTTCAGCGCTGCCCGGCCCTTGATGGACCAGAGGCCGGAGCAGAGGGTTGTGCAGACGAGGAGCTGCACCAGGGCTGTATTGACAATCTCTTCGTCTTCAGACCTGTCCTTGTCAAGCTCCCTGCTCTCTGGGCTGATCACGTCCAACTCCTTGGTGGCGACCAATCTGGGAACCGAATAGCCCATCACCTGCGCGGACGGCGTCTCGGGGGCGGCTTTGGGAGGCGTCGTCGGGCGCTGAGAAGCTCGGGGCTGAATCGCCATGGCGCCCATCCTCTGCACGAGGGAGGCGTCTTGGGCCTTTTCGGCGGCAGCCCTCGCCTCCCTTTGCTGCTTGAGTCTCTCGGACCTCCGGATCTTTGGCGCATCTCCGCCAACATGGGTACCCCCGTTGTTGACGGCTTTGGTTTCTTCAAGGGACCATCTTGCGGTGAGAAATGGACCAAGCTTGGCGTTGCCGGCGTCGCTGAGCTTGAATGGGGTGTTGATGGTCTGGAGGAAGGCCACCAGGTTCTGCCTGGTCGAAAGGAGAGGTTCGGCTTGCTCGGAGGGAGGGGCGGCCTTCAGCCCCATGAGTTCCTGGGCCCTGGCGACGTATTCCTCCCGTACGTACTCGGCGATGTGGAACTCGCCCACCGATTTGTTCTGCCATACTGTCTTGAGATAGACAAAGTCGGTTTCGTTGAACTTGGACGCAGAATGGGCCTCGTACGTGGTTATGTCCAGGCGTGAAGGGTCAGGGAATCCAATGTCCTGGGCTTTCTTCCACCAATCTCTCGGCGTATCTGGATTCGCACTCTTCGCCGCGGTTGGGGCCATTGTCCAAAGGAGATTGGCGATCTGACAGAAACGTGGATGGATACCTTGATGTCGTAGCCCAAGAAGTGTTGCAGAAAAGTCGGTGTTCTGGGGGCTGGGCCGGGCTGAGGCAGGCTTAAAGAACGACTCGGGAAGGGAGTACAATACAAGTAGGTACCCAAGGTATTCGCTTCTTTTTGAGTATCCGTCTCGAGTAGCAAGACAAGACCCAAGTCCCTGCGCGGCTCTGCGGGGAGTCAAGACGGATTTATCCCCTTGATGCCAGCGCTTGGGCATCAGGCACCCGCAGACGTGCCGGTTCTCATGGCCCAGTGCAGGTGGAAGTAGAACCAGTGGCTATGGGCGGCGCCCGGCGGTTTCGGGGCAGCCAGGGACGTCAGAAATACCACCCGCCAGGCGTCCTCGTGCCCGTCTCATTGATGGAAAAGGCCAGGAAAATTGGGCCAAGGCATCGCGCTGCCCGACGGTTGGGCGCGGCCCACGGCCCGGCTCGTCGGGTCCAGGTTTGAGACGAGATCTTGGAGGCATGAGAAGCAGATGACTCAATGGCACGCAGTTTCTCAGGCATGTGCTGGCCTGTGGTTTGCGGCTGACTGCTGAACTGCAACCAACAGACTACACTAACAAGCTTGGCTAACCAGTGGAATGGCGCCATGGCGCAGGCCGGGTTGCCGTCTCATGTTATGCGGCCATGTGGTGAGGCCGTGACTCGTGAGGGCAGCTTTGTTGGCCCAGAAGCCGGCTCCCCCGTCAAACTCTGGTTTGGGGGTTTCCCACCCGGCGAGTGTACCATGCATCAATCATGGTTGGTTTTGGGCGAGGTGTGACCGTAAGTGAGACGGATAAATATCGCAGTATGATAAGGTAGCATACCCGTTTCGGCACTGGCGCCTCTTCCAATTGCTCTGGACATCGTTTGCCCCCTTACACGTAACTCAACTGTGCATGGATCCGGATGGAAAATGAGAAGCGCGTCACGTCTTGTAGACATCGGATCCTTTGATGGAGTGGTTAATAGCCGCTGGGGACTTCAACTTCTTCAAGGTAGGAGACGCAGTCATGTCTGGTCTGGTTCGAAACTAGCTGGGTTAACAAACAATAATTACCATCCATCCATGTCTTCAATGTTGCCAGCTGTAGGCGAGGCTAGACCCTTGGTTCCCCAGTGATTAAATGTTCCGCGGCAGATTACGCCCTGCACCACCTCTGTGTCCATACCTACCATTTACTATAATGACAATGAACCGCAAAATAAAGGCACCTTGCTTCTCACACAAACTGTGTCCGCCCTCAAATCGGTTTCCTCTCCAACTTGGGATTCCCGCAACCGGTGCCGAGTCAGGTAGTGAACATTCACCTCTTTCCCCTCTGCCCACTCCCTCCCCGTCCCATCCCCCCGCCACCCCCTAACCCACATGCACTTCACTTCCCCTTCCGCCCATGCCTCTCCACCCACTGCTCGTAGTTGACATAGTCCCGATTCACCTTCCCCTCCCTGTGCGTCCCCAGCGTGCGCGGCTCGTACTTGTCCGCCTCGGCCGCCACCCAGTAGTTGCGGCCCTCTTCCCAGATGTACCACGTCCCGACGAGCATGGAGCCGGCGGCCAGCGTCGAGATGCTGTGGCCATCAAACCCGTAATGACTCAGCGTCAGTCACACCTTATCTATGTGTTGAACAACAGCCACAAGATAGAAAGGGGATGGGGATAAGAGAGGTTGGTATGGATGTGCATACGTGCTCGGACTCCACGTCGATGGCGGCCGCGTCATGAGCCGGTTGGGGGCTGCCGGGCTAGGGCGGGTGCCCTTTCCCGCGCCTGTCGTGAGGAAGGGTTTGTAGGTGTTGCCCTTGGCAAAGGTTATCGGGCGGGCTGAGATGGTGGTGGTGGTGGTGCTGGTTGGGGGGAGGGGGTGCGGGAGGAGGGCCCGCCGGCTGGGTGGGAGGCGGGTTGTTCGGAGCATTTTGAGCAGCATTGTTGAACCTGATTGGGGTATGTACCTAGTGTTGGTGACTTCTTTGGGGTTGGTCTCGGTGATTTCAGGTTGTTTGTTACATTCTTGAGCTCGTGGATGAGGTGGTTGTCTTAATTGTTGGCGCACAGTCTGGCTTGACATCACACAAAGGGGGTGTGACGCAAGACCCGAGTCATGGTCTCCTTTTCCTTCTTCTAACTGATTCTGTCCACTTTTCTGATAATTACTTGCATGCAAGAAGCCTTTTCCAATGTGGCTCAAGTTCTGTTCAATGCGAACTTGATTGCTATATTAAGGAGAGACAAGCACGCCGACGTTGACCAGAACGTGTTTCGGATTCCGTTGCAGCCATGTTTCTGGACTCTGTAGCCAGGTTCAACCATTGACCGCTTGCGGCGCTTGGAGAAGGACAGTTTAACTGAAGACTCAGAGTCCCGATTCACTTCATCTTGATGACAGATTTGAGCTTTATCAACTGGTGATAGCCCAGCCGTAACCAGCTTGTGAAAGACTGATGGTGAGGTTGGCCAATGTTCCAAGGACTTGCCCTTCACCTCTTACCTGAAGTAATAATCAAGCTCCAGTTCATGAGAAGCCCATTTTTTCAGTTCGCAGAGCCCTGAAATTGACTGCCAAGATTGAGATGAGATCTTCAAAACTCGAAACTTAATTATGATCTGCTCCTGGAAGCCCCTGTGGCCACCTTTTAATCTGTTCAGCCAATTCCTATCTTCATAATTATTCAATTGATTCGCCGAATTATGTGCCGTCTAAGTTCACGAGAAGCACTCAGGTCGTCTGTCCATCAATGTAAAGGACGAGATAGGAACCTACCAGTTCACCAAAGCCCCGGCCCGGTGGAACCAGGAACTGGTGACAGGATGAAGTTCTGTTTTGTCCTCTCGAATTATGTAGGCAGTTAGTCAGTCCATCATCCAGTCTTGAATCCTTATCCCTTCAGAGTGTGAGTGACACAAGTGGATGATATCGTACCTGTCAGGCAGAAGCAGGAGAAGCAGGAGAAGCAGGAGAAGCTGAGACCAAACCTCTCACTTTGTTTAACGCCTCCCCTGACCTGACCTTTACATGTCAGACAGGACACGACGGAACCACCTTAGAACCCAACGACATATCCCGGCATAGGTACCTTACGTGAAGGCAGAAATCTCTTGAAGCAGAAAACCTCAGCTTCCCCACCAGCCATCCACCAACTCCACCCCCTGCCCCCTGAAGCTATCCACAACTCTCAAACAAAATGCCTCACTCATGAGAACCTGAGCATGCACTGGTCGGATGGTGTAGTTGGTCATCACGTCAGTCTAACACACTGAAGGTCCCCGGTTCAAACCCGGGTCCGATCATAGCAGAGGACTCCAGCCCAGGAGCTCCATCTCTTTTGACTCTGTTCTTTTTCCCTTTTTCCTCCCCTTTTCTTTTACGGTGTACTAGCTAGTACTACTCGCGGATAACTTCAACGGGGTGTATCTTCAAGTTTTACCGACTTTGTCCTTGCTTTAACAAGTCTCGCTGAGTCGCTTCCGGCAAGGAAGGAGAAGACCCGAGTAAGCTCCTAACAAACCAGAGAGAATGGAAGGTCTTTATCCCTTGGCGAAGAGCCGATTGTTGACCCAAGCCCCTGAATCAACTTGGACTTTGTCAAGCTAGACGGATTCCGAGTCGGGTTACACAACGTTCTTCCAGAGGTAGGACAGCCACAAATTCATTCCCTCAATTCTCAAGTAAGGGATGAGTGAACGCTTGGTGCACCTGGTGTAACAACGGTCCGTCAGACTGCACTTCGAGTTGTTCCGCCAGTGAGGTGAAATCAGGAGGTTGTGAAACAGCGAGAACCACAAGGCTGCACATGTGCTCCATGGCTTCATTAGTAGCCATCAGAAAGTGAGAGCGAATCTACTGATCTGATTCACACCGGGCCACAAACCTGCCCGTAACATGCACACGTGGCGTAGAGTTGAGGCAGACCCTCGCGGTATTAATAAGGATCATATCCCACACCCCAGGAACAGTCAAACTCGGCCAGACTTCGAGTTTCTAGCCTATGTTAACGATCCACACAGTTTCGGACCTAAAGTTCGGACTGAGTACATGTACGTGTAAGGCACAGTGTCCCAAGTGGATGGGAGAGAAGAGCATAAATACAACCCTTGGACTCCTCTCGCTCAGGATCTTGGCTGACGTTCTGCGGGCACCCAGAACGAGGTACGAAGCCAGCCAAGCCGGCCAAGCCGTCGCACTGCATCCCCGCGGTGGATGTGCCCGAGACAGACCCAGACCCCATTGATCCCCTTCTTGGCGTGGGCATGGATCGGCAAACCTTAACCCACCCAACCCATCGTAGCATAGCGTAGGATTGCATGATTTGTTTCGTTTTTCGTTTAGCGAGTTGCGTTGCAGCCGGATCATCCGGGGACCACTGAGGACGAGGGATTTGTGGATTTGTAAGGCTGGCTGGCTGTCAGAACTTCAGGCAGGCATGAGTTGTCAGCCCGGGACGCGCGGGACACTTGGGACGCGCGCCGCCTTGATTGAGAGGAAGCGGGACTCCCTCCGCAGTGCTGGCGCCTGGCCGGGAAGGTGCCAAATCGAGCACTGTGCTCGGGGACGCCGCTGCGGTCAGTCCAGTCATCACTCGGGTCCCGCGCGACGCGCTGATTGATGCAGGTTGTCGAGGGATTTCCAGGGCCCGCATGAGAGAGAAGATGCTTGCCAAGATGCTTCACTCGATAGGGACTGTGCTGCAAGTTGAGTGGAAGTCGTCAAATATCATTAGATATTAGGCTAGCCCCGCTAGCAAGCGTCGTGTCGTAGTTCAGGATGTGGTGAAGCCAGTACCTCATGGCAGCGGCGCCGTATCCCAATTTCCATCCAGAAGCAGGATGAGTATTCTGTATATGCAACGCCAAAACGCCAGTGCCATCCCCACCCAGGATATCATTAAAACCATTAAACCCGGTCATGAGGAGAAGAACATGCTACCCCTTGAGCATGCTCCGCCTCCGCATCCTCCTCATGAAAAAGAACGTGGCGCCCACAGCGCCGATGAAGATAAGCGGTAGCTTGCCGCCGTGGTTCCGGCCTAGCGAGACAATCATGGCCGCGTCATAGGAATGCCACGAGGAGCTGCCGAGGTGGTTGAACAGCGGCGTCGAGACGTGCCCGTTGAGGCTATGAAGCCTGGGGTTCTCCCTGGGCCCAGCGAGAATCTTGAGATCGGTGCGGTTCGGCTGGAAGGCGTGGATCGTCCTACCCAAAACTCGTCAGCAAAGGATTCCTCGCAGCGGCACGTTGCATTAGCCGGAAGACTCACGAGGCGTAGTGGCACCCCGTGCTGAACATGACGGTGGGGTACGGCAGGCCGAGCCAGTGCCTGTTGTACCGCCTGAGGTTCTCCACCAGCTTGCCGACGTATGCGTTGCCCTTGCTCGCCATCATGAAGCCGATCGAGAAGCCGGTGGGGTGGGCGGCCGGCGCGACGAACTCGAAGCGGCGGAGGGGCCCGAAGCCGCGCTTGCACTGCAGGTCCATGTCCAGGATGACGCCTGTGAGTCACGGGGTTAGCTCATGGTGATCTCATGGGGTGGCGGTGAAATTGCGGCATACCTCCATAGTGGTACAACACCATGTACCGCAGGGCGTCAATCTTCTGGATCGGGTACCGGTATGTCGTCCACATTTCGAGCAGCTCGGGAAAGTGCTCGGCGACGAGCGCTTCGGCGGTCTCATCGGTCCACAGGAATGAGTCCCAGTCTGGGTGCATCTCCAGGCAGCTCTGCCGCACCTCGGCCCATTTCGAGTGACTGCGCGCGCCGGAGCCGAGCGAGATGTGGTGGAGGACCGGTGGCACTCGGTCGGGGAACGGAGCGGCGCTGGTTTGGTGGATGCTGTAGTTCGCAAAGCTAAGGTCGAAGCCGTCGTGCTCGGCTGAGAGGTAGAAGCGTTCGGAATGGCGCGTCCATATTAGAGGAAGCGCCGCGAGTGTCCATGCATCGTAGAGGAGACTGCGCGCAAACCAGAAGCCGACGAGGAGCAGGGCAAGACCGCAGGCATAGAAGCCAGGGTGCGTTCGTCGGGCACGTGTTTGGAGCGTTTTTACTCCCATGTCGGTGTCGTCAAGGAAAGAAGGGGAGGTTGAAAAGAGAGGATTGCGAGACAGGCCGTTTTCAACGGCTGCATGTGAGCGGCCACGAGACATGCTTAAAAGAGGTTGCTGGCTTCGGGGTGGAACCTTGAAAGAGCCCGGCATTCTTTGAGCCCCGAGGAGGGCGAGGTCCCGTTGGCTGCTGTGCGTCTTGGGCACTGTGTAAGCTTTGTTCTCTTGCAGGGGTGAAGCGAGGAGATCATTGGCCAGTCGCTGCATGCGACGCAGCCCAATCCGTGCCAAGCCGAATTGCCGTCCTTTCTCGGGTCCAGACCAGGCGGGTCGGAACAGGGGAGAAAAAGCTTGTGGCATGACGGACAACGGCCTGTGGCCAATGGGTGAGCTCAGTGAGTCGCAATCCACTTTTCGCGACCGGATGCGATTTGCAAAACCCTTGCACCATCATCCTTGCGTCCAAACGCTCAACCTTAGCTCAGCTCTGGGTGGCACAGCAGGAAGGATTGCGGAAATGGCTGAACGGTCATAATCATTGATGAGTTTGTGACGTCGTCTCTGACCCTGCCGCGCGTTGTACCCGCTTCAGATCGTTGAACCAGACGTAGCGGCTTACGATCATGTACAGATGGCGGTCCCAGGTGTACTGGCTGGGGTGCTGCGCAAACGCATGGCGGGTCTTGAGGTACCGATCCCATGTGTTGGCGACGAGGGCTCGGACGCCGTCCGCGGGATCCGCCGTCGTCGCGGGGTAGGAGAGTGCGCTAATGATGCGCCACGTGAAGGGCAGCGCTGTGAGGGGCAGATCTCCGAGGAACGTGTATTTGCGCAGCAATGATGTCGTCGTCAGAGTAAAGGTGACTGGCGCGTCAGGATGAGTTGCGGCATAATGGCTTGAGATGCGTCAGCGGCAGCTTCGCGGACGGGCCAATGGCCATGGGCGTCAGTTTGCTTACCTGACTGCGGCACTGACCGCTCTGTGATTGATGTGGCCCGACACTCCACCCTCGTCGAAAGTCACGATCTGTCAGCAGTGGAGTCAGCTCAGGGTTAAGCTCAAGCGTTCGGCCAGGGATCGCGACGGAGTCCGAGGAAGTGGGGTCGACGGAAAACCACGTACCGCGTCAATCTTCCATTTTTGCACGTGCTCATGCACGATGGTTTGGATGAGATCGGTGTTCCACCAGACTCTGGGGTTGTCCTGCAGCTCCGGGTGGTCCATGGCGATGCATCGCTTGGGATGGATGCCCAGGGCGTTGCAAGAGCCCTCCAGCTCGTGGATGCGCGTCCCACCGAGGCCGTAGTTGTTCCCTTTGATAAGCAGCGTTAGCAATGCGCACTGATCATGTCTAGGGAATGCTGTCTATCTTACCGGTGGACATGACCAACAACCCCCCCGTGATGTCCCTGTTCCGGTCCAGGACACCCAAGATGCTGGGCGAGAAGAAGAGACACTCGTCGTCGGGGTGTGCCGTCACGATCAACAGGTTCTTGGCGGCGAGCAGCTGTGGTGGGAGGATCCGGGCGTCGCTGCCGACGAGGTAGGCGATGACCCACTGCAGCAGGACGGGGAGGAGGACGGCGACCACGGCGGCGCGGAGAAGCCAGCGCCAGGCCCGGCGGGGGACTCGGCTGATCATCTGGGCCGGCTTTGCGTGGAAGTGTAGCATCTCGATCGTTGGTGGATTTTCCAGATCTTGTTGGTGGGATGGCAATGCGCAGAAACGGATTAGACGGAAGCCGAACCCTGATAGAGTTACCTGATAAAGATGTTTGACCCAGAATCCGACGCAGACGGCACGGTTGCTTTAAAAGCGCACTTGGCCAGTCCTTGGCTGACCCGTGGAGCGATGGAGCAGCGGCCAAGCTCACGGATCGGAAGGAAAAAGCTTGACCGGACCCCAAATTCCACACCGTAAGGGCAGAGCTGATGCACACTGTGTACCGACAGGGATAGTAAGCCTCTGCCTGACGCTAACCTTAGCGCCGTTCGCAAAAGGCAAGATCTCGCCTGCGGTCATGCCAAAACTTTCCGCCTTTGCTCCGCGAAACCAATGTGCTTGCCCGACCTTTTGTGTTGGCCGCGTGATTGCCAATTGCAGTCACTGGTTGGAAATGCTCGCTTGGGACATCGACCCCTGTCAATGTTTCTTCAACACCCAACCAAGCACTTAACAAATGCCGGCGCCTCCCGCTCTCCCGGCCTCGGGCGCATTGGAACCCCGATCTGAAAGCCTCAAAATGCCGAGCCGATGACGCCCGGAACCCCGCCGGTACCTTCGTATCTTTGCTTCAACCTCATTTTAGCTCCTGCATCCTCACCAACAAGGCTGTCTTGCACGTCGCCCCGGCACCAGTCCCATAGGCATGCTCGGCGCCGTTTACAGCAAGACGCAGGACGAGCCCGGTCGGGCGCCAGCGGGAACCGCCATGGCCACGGCCTCTCGTCCTTGGCGATGGCAACTCTCGGTGCAACGGCTGTCCTTGGCCTTGGTGAGCTCACGTCCGCTCCCTTCTCAATGTCGCCGGATGCCGCTAACAGATATGGCAGTTGGTCATCCAAAACTCGGTGCTTGTGATGGTGCGGCCTCTTGCTCCTTCAGCTTCCTCGGCCTGTGCTCTGCCCCGGGCTTGGATCGAACGGATAAGCTGACTGTGGCCCAGGTCATGCACTATTCCCGCAACAGACCAACAGGAACACAGCCGCGATATCTGGCCTCGACCGCCGTCTTGCTCGTCGAAGTCATCAAGCTGCTGACAAGCCTGGGTCTTGCCGCCCATGACACATGCACATCACACCCAGACACTTCGCCGTCCGCCGTCGTCCTGCGCCTCTACCACCAGGTCTTCGCCCCAGACTGCTGGAAACTCATCGTGCCGGCCGCCCTCTACACCCTGCAGAACTCGCTGGTCTACACAGCCATCAGCAACCTCGACGCCGTGACGTTCCAGGTCACGTACCAGCTCAAGATCCTCACCACCGTCCTCTTCAGCATTCTCCTACTGCGCCGATCCATCTCGGTGCGGCAATGGCTTTCGCTGGTCCTCCTCACCTTGGGCGTCGCGCTCGTGCAGGTCTCGGGCCAGGACCTTTCCGACGACTGGCTGGAGCGGCTCACGTCCCTCATCCGCGGCGGCTCGCTGCCCGCCTCCAACGCCTCCAAGGGCCTCATGGCCGTGGTCGCCGCCTCGCTCACCTCGGGCCTCACCTGCGTCTACTTTGAGAAGCTCGTCAAGGACTCGATGGCGTCTGTGTCGCTGTGGATCCGCAACGTGCAGCTCTCCTTCTTCAGCCTGTTCCCGGCCCTCTTCATCGGCGTGCTCTGGCAGGACGGCGCCGCCGTCGCGCGGAACGGCTTCTTTGCGGGGTACAGCCCGGTCGTCTGGGTCACTATCGCGCTGCAGGCGCTGGGCGGGCTGATCGTCGCCGTGTGCATCGCGTATGCGGACAACGTGGCCAAGAATTTTGCTGCGAGCCTGAGCATCGTGGTGAGCTATGCGGCGACGGCCTTCATCTTTCGGACGCCCATGCCGCTTCATGTGAGTTTCCCCTCATCATCGTTAGGTTTCCGAGGCGGACGCTGACTTGAGATGCAAGGCCACGGCTGGCGCTGCCGTCGTCATCGTCGCCATGTATCTGTTCAACAGCCGGCCCGCACCCAGGATGGTGCTGCCGATGATCCAGGAGAGAAATGTTTCAGAGAAATCGAAGGCTCTTCGGCATCCGAGCTGATGCCATGCGGAAATGACCATACCGACGTATAGATAATGATAATGCCACGCACACTTTCACCTTAAATTTCCCCATCATTTTGTGTAATTATTCTTCCGTCTGAAGTCGGGTCCCTGGTGCCAGGCTGCTGGCTGAGTGAGCTCGCAGGCCCGGCGCTGCTGCCAGACGTTGTTCTGACCTTCAATTGCACTGCACCGATTTCGTTGCCTCGTTCAACCTCGCCCGGTTTTTCCAACAACAATCGACAGTCGCATACCGCGAACCACTCACGACTACAGCATTGCGACCATCGCGCGTTCAAGTTGGTCAAGCAGGCATTATTGCAGCTCGCTTTTTACCTTGCGGCACAAGCTTTTATCAAATCCTCGATCACCTGTTGAGGTCGGTGGTCGCGATCATTGACAACCCACATCGACGCCGACAAGACAGCCATCGGCATCGCCTTGTCAGAACCCGGAATTGAGGCACGAAAGACTTCAAAACACTTCGCACAAGGATCGCACAGCAGCCAAGATGGAGACACCGAAACCGAAACTCCTCCTCCTCCACGGCTCCGGGACCAACGCGGCCATCTTCCGTATCCGTATGTTGCCTCCCTTCGCACTCTCACCACAATCCATATTCTCAATCCATTCCATTCCTCTCCTATTCCTTCAAGTGTTCGAAGGTTACATCATATCACTTCAACAACACCTCTCCGCGAAAGAGCATCTTTCTACCCAGGAAACCCTCAGGTGGAATAATAATCACTAACGATTCATGACAACAGAGTCCCGCAAACTCGCCCACCTCCTCAAAGAAAACTTCGAGCTCATCTACCTCGACGCACCGACCCCCTGCCCTCCCGGCCCCGGCGTCCTGCCCTTCTTCGAGGGGTGCGGCCCCTACCTCACCTGGCTCGACGATCGCACCCCCGAAACTGAGCAAGCCTACTATGAAGGCGAGGACATCAAGCATCTGACTGAGGAGGCCAAGAAGTTGGGAGTTGTGGGTGTCGTGGGATTCTCGATGGGCGCGAAGGTGGCTATGGAGGTTGTTAGGCGGCTGGAGGCTGAGGGCAAGGGCAAGAGTAGTGTTGGGGTTGTGGTTACTGTCTGTGGGACTGTTCCATTTGGGGGTGGTGGGGAGGCGGATGTGGAGAGGGAGAAGGGGTATCAAGAGAGTTTGGCGAAGGGGGTGGTCAAGGCGGAGAGCGTCCACCTCATTGGAGAGGAGGATCCGTGGAAGGGGGAGAGCGCGAAGCTGGTTGAGTTCTTTGGGAAGGAGAGGAGGACGGTGATTTCGTTCAAGGGGGCACATCACATGCCGGCTGACGATGCCGTGAATGAGCAGGTGGCGAGGCATATTCTGGCGGCGGTGGAGGATATATAAAGGGGACTTGTTTTTTTCAAGGCAAGTTCTTCCAGCCTTGGTTCACATCAGTGGAGGGTCACTAGGCGGACGGGTAACTTAACTACCTGAAGGTCGGTCCTACTAAAGCGATAGATCCCAATTGCCTGTACGATACCTGTAGATTGCTAAGGTGGGAATACCACTTACTACCTTTACCTAAGAAATCCCTCTATGAAACAGGCTCAGATTTCCTGGTTGCCTGGCTAGCCTGGGTGAGAAGCAGAGAACCAAGACGCTCGGCCACCCCTGGCCTGATGTTTTATCTCTTGGCATTCTTTGCATTGCTTGTGGCCTTTGACCGGCGGTTGGATTTCACATTCGCTGCACTTTTCACCCGGCAAACTCCAGTCCTCAGGTAGTTTCTGCACCGGAAACAGTACTTGTGCATCGTTGTTTCCATCCGTCCTGCACAGGGAATGCACTTCCGCTTTGATGTGTGCACCAAAGCGCCGCTGTGGCGGTCAACTCGCCAGACTGGCGGCCGCAAAGCCTTCGGGAGCTTGTCGCTGACTTTGTCCTTCTTGTCGCACGGAAAGCACACCAGGCAGCCATACCTTCTAAGGAGCCTTTGTCTGAACAGACCACAAGAGCCACAAACCTGGACATGCTGACAGTTGCCACATGGCATTCCCGGTTCCTCGACGCAGGCCGCCGGCTTTTGGCAGCACCGGCAGAACGTAAAGTAGTCACACACAAGCGGCCTCTCCGATATCAAACTGCGAGCTAGCAGGTAGCGTGCAACCAGGAAGCTTTTCCGGGCTTGCGGGAAAGACGGAAATTGTTTGTGGTGCCTCTTCATCAGGCTTTGCTCCGCCATCCTCCCACAACACTCAAGACAGTAGGGCTGACGCTCACGCTTTGGAGCATGCAGCTTGAGACCGTCTAGGTTAGGAAGGGGTTGAACCAGCAGGGGTTGTACAGCAACGGGGCCGCAGGTTGTGCATCGAAAGCGGAGTCGGGAGGGCTCTTGGTCGGGGTATAAGACTTCGAAGTTGATGTCTTCGTCGGTGATCTCGTCGTCGTCTGTCTCGTCTTCTTCAGCGTCGTCTCCTTCCGTGCCCTCGCCCTCGTCCCCGATACCGAACTCCTTGCACAGTCTCTCATACTCTTCGTTGAGCTCTGCCCAGTCCTGCCCCTCCCATGTCCGGCTCCTTATGACTCGTGCCAGGTAGGGGGTTCATGGATCCTGCAGGGCCCATGGTAGCCAACCGGACAATGAGGAGTTGTTCGAGTTCTGGTTTGGAAATGGAGTGCTGTCGGTGAAGGTGCTCTGTGGAGCGTGTAAGGTAGAGACTGTTATCTACGACACGGCAACTCTGTGCTTAAATACGGGAGAGTGCTCCCATCCCTCCCAAATCAGGGCTTGCGACACAGGGGCTCTCAATGCTGTACCCAGCTCGAGATACAGGACAACTTCCTTCTGAAGCCACGGTCAAGTGGAGGACAACTCTTCCACAATGGCATTGTTCACTTGATAACGACCACTGTGTCAGAGATACGGACCTGAGGGGTGTGACATTGTTCTTCTTCATTGTCCCTGAGCACCCCGTATAGTAGGTACCTTAGCTTCAATTTCAACAAAGAATGTCTTCATGTTCTCCCTGTTCAACCGAGGCATCTCCAGTCGGTGATCCGTCCAAATCTGCCCCAATGCAAAGCTGTTTGATGTCCACATGCCACAGTGGCTAATGGTAATGGGTGATGGATGTTCGCGTCCCAGCTCTTGGCGAGATGAATACGAGCAGCAAGACTTGGTTCTAACGGGAGGTCTGCCCACTCACGACGCATCAGGCCACACTCACGGCAGCAGCTCGCCCAATCCCAGAGGAAGAAAACCGCCAAATACTACCTAACTTTGAGCCCAGATGCACCCCTCTTAGTCACTCAGGGGACAGACCATCCGACCTCTGGGACTTTTCGGTCAGAGGCCAATATACTTACCGTAGGGTTGTGAAAGGTGGACGCAGAAAAACTGCCAAAATGGAATATAACCCCAACAAGGCCCACCACAGCCCGTGGCTTAGAACGTTGACCTTTCACTTACACTTGTTGGACAAGACAAACCCCTGACGAGTGAACGATCCACGATCCGCCACAGCCACAATGCTTCTCCAGCAGACTATCGCCCTTCTCCTGGCCAGGCAAGTCATAACTCCCCTTACCTCCATCTCACTCCAAATAGTAACTGGCTAACCTTCCTCCCCAGCGCTGCCTCAGCACACACAACCAAGCCCAAGGGCTGCCATCCCCCCTCCTTCACCACCATCACCACCACAGTGCCCCCCACCTCTACCAGCACCAGCACCAGCCACACCATCACCAGCTACCCCGACTCATGCACCTACCGCCCCACGCAAACCTTTTACTCGCTCACCGGCTGCCCCCTCACTTGCGCGACAGGGTTTTGCATCATTGACGGTACGTCTCTCCTCTCTCCTTGGCAATGAGTTAATTGTCCATGCTGACACATGAACTAATTGTGAACAAACAGCCCCCGCCACCATCTCGTGCGGCTGCCCAACCGTCTTCATCGAGACGCAGACCGTCACCATCTGCCCGACCACGACGCCATGCC
Source organism: Chaetomiaceae sp. PF1801 (assembly GCA_023628475.1). Lineage (NCBI taxonomy): Eukaryota > Fungi > Ascomycota > Sordariomycetes > Sordariales > Chaetomiaceae > Chaetomiaceae sp. PF1801. The sequence continues at coordinate 197,748 of JAMAKQ010000024.1, forward strand.
ACCAGTGTTGGACGGGCTGGGGCACCTTCTTGTATACTGAGCCGTGTGCGAGTGCGACGGCGACGGCGAGGCCGACTTAATATCTCCTCGCCTTACTCAGGGTCCCAGTTCCCTGCGGACCATAGTCGGGGTGAGGATGATGTTCAGGTGGAGCTCTTGAAGTGGATACAGACTGTTGTTCGTGTTGGTTCTGAGGAGGGATGCCTTAGCACAGAAACATGGAGCCTGGCTTCAATGTTGCTGATGGTGACTGGAGTGGAGGATGGGTCGGTGGCAACGGGACGATGATGGGCTATTAGATGTTGGTAATGAAATTACTTGGCAATGAATGATAATGAGGTGGTGATGTTTGTTGTTAAACCTGGAGTGTCTTCCGCAGAGCCCAGTGAGAGGTGAGCGTCATCTGTACTTCGTAGGAATTGACTGGGAACATAGTCAGTATTGTAGCTTTGGTTCGGTTCAACTGTGCTCGGCGATCTGTCGAGGAATACCGCTACTCGCTTTGAAACAGGGTGCTGCCGCTGATTCTACTTCCACCAAGTCCAGTCAGCAAACAGCGTCATGCTGAGAAAGAAGACATGCTCGCCCTTATAGCCTACAGGAATCTCTTGTGCCGGATGCCCTCGTTTCCCTCCTCCGGCCCTCAATACCCACCCTTCTCCCAGCGTCTGCATTCCAGCTCCCCCTCAAGACACGGCATGCAAATCCTGAACCCCCGATCATCGAGGGTGCCACGGCACAAGAAGCACTTACGTCTTCTCTGACGTCTGCTCCGGTTGTAGCACGAGCCGCATCTGTCCCTCGCCGTGATGGGCTTGACTTGGTCGCAGTCGATGCACTTGCGCTTCCTTGGTCCGCGACCGGAGCTCTTTGTTCCCAGCCGGGCTTTGTCAATCGCGCAGCGGCCTCTGAACCGGCCATATCCGCAAGTGCTCCCGAACCCTTTAGATGAGGTGCACCGGATCTCTCGGACGAGGCTGGCTTTCCCAGGTTGGACACTCGCCGTGGCCGGTCTGACATTCCGGGTCGGGGGCGAATCCTGCACCGAGCATCCTGAGTTTTGGCGCCGTCTTTCGTCGCTGCCCATGGGCCCCTAATCTCCAGCACTTTCGGACCCAGCCGTAGTCCCTAACTGCTGCGACTTGCCGCCCTCGTAGCCATAAATCCAGCGGTGGAAGGCCTCGACGTCGAACTCAAAGATGGGGGAGTTGCCTGTAGACCCAGCACCGTCACTGTGCGTGCTCCCTTGGCTCCCTGCCCCTTCCAACCCGAACGTAGCATCCATCTTATGTGGTGCGCTGTCGCCACAGTCGTTGAGCCAGCAGTCGAGGGCGGCCATGTCGAACTCCGGAAAAGGTGGCTGTTCCGTGCCTCGAGTGGTGTCGGGAAGCACGCGGGCGCTGTCCTACTTCTGTGCCTCTCCTGACTTGGCCTTTGTACCCATCTCCTGCTCCATGTCGTGGCTGAGACCGTAGATCCAGCGGCCGAAGGCCTCGGCGTCGAGTTCCGGGAAAGCAGGGTGGTCGACATTTCCGGGGCTGACGGACGAGTTGCTAGCGGTCATGTCCCGTCCGTCCCGTGTTGGTAGAATAACCACTGACGGCTCCAGCAACATGGCTTTAGTCGCAACCACCAGCTGAGGGCAGGACCACGATGGCTCTGCCGGGACAGGCACGCTGGTGCTGGGTGCGAACTCCGGGTATGAAAGGGCAACGGGGGGCGCTGGTGGTGCTGGTGAAACCGTCATTCCCAGACCCGCGGGGGCCTCTTCCACGCACATGAATTCGAGGAAGCTCTAATTCGGGTCGAGATCCCAATTCGCCCACTCAACCGGGTGCTGGTCGTGCAAGCCGGTCAATCCGTCGAACACCGGCAAGGGTTGAAGTCGAGGCGCCTTTTGGGTATCCATGTCGGGGTTGTTGGGTCTTTGATGTTAGATGCTGCTTAGCAAAATCTGGGGACGGTGTAATTGAGTATCGGTTTTGATGTCTGTAGGTGACGAATGCGGCGATGAAGCGATGTGAGGTTTCCCGTCATGTGAGACTTCGAGTTTGAGTTCGAGTTGCTTTGAGTTGCGCGACAGGGACTGAGGAAGCTTTTGGCAAGGGTTAGGGTCTTCAGCTCTCAGCGGCCCCTCCTGTGGGCTGCCCCGCTGATTTTGCAATGGTGGGGCATCGAACGTCGTGGGGTTTCTTGCATTTTCCGCGCTGCATCAAACTTCATCAGTTCATCTCAACCACCAGACCCTTTCCGGATTCGCGATTCATTTCATATCCTGGTATCTTGCGTATCGATAGTTGGACAGAGCCGCAATTCGAGGCGATCATCACACTCGGAGGAAGCGTCTGACGACGGCGCGCGACACGACCGAGCGACGCCGGCGACGCAGTCATGGTGGATGCGGACAGCAGTCGCACGCCCGCGCGTGGTCTCGACACCATGCCGCCTGAGATCATTGCGCTGATCCTCGACTACCTGGTGCCGCAACCGCCAGAGATTGGCGAGACCAAGCCCGTCGCCTACAACCAGCTCATGGTCGACGAGCCCTGGTTCGACTTCACCCGATGCCGGCGAGGCCTGCACAGCCTGTGCCGCGTCTCGCGCGGCCTCTCAGCCATGGCCCGGCCGCTGCTGTATCGCATCGTGGCGATATGGGACGAGAAGGCCATGCTGCTCTTCTTCCGCACCCTGTGTGCCAAACCTGAATACGGCCTCTGGACACGATATCTGTCCTGCCACATCACCCTGTCAGACCTCGCCGTGATACGCGAGGTCCGCGAGCTTCTTCCCAAGTACCTGGACACTTTTGAGATGGCCAAGGGAGATGGTATTCTTATCCACGCCGTTCATGTAAGTGCAGTTCCAAGCCCGTTGGGAGCATCCTGCATCCGAGGTAGTGCCTGGCATCACGTGCTGACTTGTCGGTAGCACTTTGTCCACATGTTTGAGAGCTTCCTCCCACACATGATCGTCAGCGAGGGAGACTTTGACCATGTCCCACAAGCACTGCTCTGCTTCATCCTCATGTTCCTCATCAAGGTTGAGACGGTGCTCCTGCAGGTCCCGGTCAGCGATGACCAACCCGAGTACGAGGTCTTCTGCGACCAGGTCGCCAACGTCCAGACTCTGTTTCTGGAAGACCCCGAGGCGATGCCCTTCCAAAACATCCACACTCTCCTCCTGCAGGGCGACCCGGAGCTGCTGGCGCAGATCGAGGAGGAAGACTGCGAGTGCGAGATCCCCGAGGTCTGGGGCGCCCAGCCGCGCCGGTACGCCACGATGTTCGCCAGCTTCCCCAAGCTCACCACGCTCGAGGTCAGCAGCGACGACGGCGTCTGGACAACCGAGCTGGATGAGCCACCGTTTCCCTTCACCACCATGGGCCCCAAGCCGCCGTTCCTGGCACGCATCCGGCACATCTACCTCCACAACAGCGTTGCCTACCCAGGCGACCTGCACCACCTCCTACTCAACGCGCCGCAGCTCGAAACCCTCTACATGGCTCCCCGCGGCGACTTCCCCCACGAGGCCATCGACGACAACAACACCCACAACGCACACCCCGAAGCCCTCGACATCGCCCTCGCCAACCACGCCAAGCACCTGCGCAACCTCGACGTCAGCTGGGAGGACATCACCGGCTTCGAGAGCCTCGTCGGCCCCGAGGGCCGCCTGACCTCCCTCGCGCAAATGACGTCCCTCCGCACGCTGTGCGTGCAAATGGCCCTCCTCTACGGCAAGCCCTCCGCCGTGCTGGAAACCCCGCTCGTCGAGCTTCTCCCGCCGAACCTCGTCGAGCTGCACCTCGAGGACTGGTGGTGGTCCAACGTGGAGCTGCTCGACTCGCTGCCGGAGTGGGACGCCGCGAGGAAGGTCAGGCACTACCAGGCGCAGCACCACTACCGCGTCAGCGCGCTGCGCACGCTGATGCAATTTGCGCGCGACGTGCGCACGCGGCTGCAGGGGCTCGAGAAGGTGGTGCTGCTGTGCAGGATACCGTGGACGTGGGTGCTCGAGGGCGCGGTGCCGCTCGAGTTTCACTTTGAGAATGTCAAGAGTTTGTTCCTCGCGCAGGGGGTGCAGTTTTCGGTTCGGTCGGATGAGGTGTAGGTTGTGGGTAAGGAGGAGGGGGGAAAGGGGTAGAGGTTGGGTGAGGGATCTGGGAGGGAGGGTAAGGGACGCGTCATGGTTTAGGGGGTTGATGCACGATGTAACTTACTGTGCAGTCGCAAGATTACCTGGTAGCTTTCCATGTAGTGTATCATTGGGATAGCGCAGCATGCCACCATGAGAAGAATCTTACCCGCCGAAAGGCCCGAAACAGCCCCGGAGACCCCGGCGGTTGCGTACGGATCTAATCTGATCTTCCCTACACGTGTGCTGGACTCGGAGGTAAGACGGGAGTGTTCGGGCGGGAGAGCCCACATCCCGCACGCCACGCACCAGACTCTCTCAGGAGATATCACGCACACGCAGGCGCTGGCGTTGCCGCGCTCCAATCGCGTCGTCTCCGAGGACCCGTGGCTAACTGAAACGTGCCCGTGAACCGGGGGCCTTCAACTGCCTGCCGCGTGCTTGCCGCGTGCCAGCTCGCGGATTGGTTCCTGTGGTCAGGAACTTGCTCACAAGGATCTGGGAGGCTTACGAATGCGTGGACGTTTTTGGTCATCTCCCATGGGCTTCCAAACGTCCAATCGCTCCTCCTGACTCCAGGGTTCTGGAGTCGAAATTGATGAGGCTGCGCTGCGCTTAAGTCCGAGCCTTGAGCGTCAACGTGGGGATTGATGGACTCCTATTGGAGCTGTAATCTTCCAAACTCGGCAAGGTGGGTGGTCTCGGACGGCAGTGTTGTGGGTTTCCGGGCTGCTTCACATTCGCCGTGTACGTGTAGTAAGACGGCGTGGGCACGATGAGAGCCAGCCGGAGGTTACTGTGCTCGCCCTTCGCCGGCGGGTTTCGTTGCAGGGACTGACGTGACAGGTTTGAAGCTTATGGTGCTTGGAGGAATCGGTTCATGGCCCGGCCTCGTGCCGGCCTCGCGCGGATGCCCTCCGAGTCATTAGCTTCGTCAATTGTAGCAATTCCCGGCATGTTGAACCGTTCACGAACGTGAAAGAAATAACATCGGGACGCTGGAGTCGGCCGAATTAGGATTTCGAGGGCCGATTGCATCATGGGAAGTCATTTTCTCTGGTTGTCGATGGCTTGTCGAGAGTTTGTTGGTGGTCAGGGCCAGGTTGGCTCTCCAGTTGTGGAGAAAATTGGTCTCGACTTCTGCCAGCAGCCTCTTCGCATGTGACGTGTTGCCATTGTTGGGGGATCGGCGAGCCTCGACTCAGCGCCGCCGAGGGTCCCTGACGATCAATGGATGATCCTTCGCTTGGCTGGGAGGGTACCGAACCTCGAGCGAACACTGGCAGGCACGGAGTTTTCGAGTAAGTCTGAAACAAGCGGGCGGATGCGGAGCAATTCCCCATCTGAACGCGAATCCTGAGATTCTTCTGGTGCCTCTCAAGCTGCTGTCTTCTTGGAGTTGCGAGTTGGCTGGCGAAGGTGATGTTGTGTTTCCGAGACGGAATTCCGCTCATTCCCCTCGTCTTGGCGAGCTTGGAGCCGAACCTAGAGGCCTTGGCAGTCAGCACTTTATTAAAACTCGGGAATTGTTCACATCGCTGGTCGAATCTGAGGTCTGCCCATCAAGGTTCGTAACACTCGAGGTTTTCTGTGCTCCCACAATGTCACGGGAGCGCTTTCAGGGACATCGCCCAGACCAGCACGTCAGCTCGGCCGAAACTTGGAGCGAAGGCGACGAAGACGGGATCGGACCGCCGGGCAACAGGGGGCAGGCAGACATCAGCCGGGCTTCGCGAGAGCCGCCTTGGCAGGGGTAGCATCGATAAGGAGACGTTGGATCCACGTGATGCCAACTTCAAGAGAGCCACTGACCCAGATGAAGCGCCGCCGAGGGCCAGGGCGGGTAATTTCGCGAATCTGCAAAGCCAGGATCGGGTCGGGAAGCTTGCGTGGCCTGTGGAACGGTAGCAGGAAAAATGACGACAGCACATTGCTGTTGATGAAGAGCGGCAGGGTTGGCGAGACTTCATCACTGCAATCGTTTGGAGGCTCAACCTGGGAATAGCATTTGCTGCTGTTGCGAGAGGGCGTCCGTGGCTTTTCGGAACACCATCACAGGCTCGCAGCAGCTCAACGCCGAGAAAATGCAGCGTTGAAGTGCGCTGTTGTTGTCGTGAGAGCCCCTTCCACAGAAGAAACCTGGAAGGCACAGAACAATGGCATCCCCCACAATCTCCTGAAACTCCAGCGGCGCGTCTTGGCGCGCTTGGCAAGGGCCAGTTCCCATCTCCGCTGCAGGGATGCACAGTTGGCACACCTCTTGGCTGGGAAGCTGTGACCCCAGAAACTGCACAACTCGATTTCCCTGGCACACCGCGAATCGGCCAAAACTGCCACGATGCCGCTTTTTTGTTCTCCCAGCTGTTCTCAACCACTCAGGTTGAACCAAGCCCGTCTTCCCTCGAAGCCACCTTGAGCAAATCGACAACTTCCACCCCGCGAGCCCGCCGACCTCTCGAACCTCCTCCAGTTCGACCGTTGCAAAGCCCAGCATCGCTGCCGGGACCAAGTTCCACCAAGCTCAGCACTCCCCGCCAGATGCATCGGGCAATTGCTGTCGACCCCTCGTCCCTCCCAGTCCGCGCGTAGCATCCGCTTCCACCGTCGACGAGCACCCTTGGCCCCGCCGGCGTCGTCACCCTGAAGGCTTGCTATAATACAACACCCAGCTCGGATCTGCCCTTGGGACTCTCTCGGCCTGTGTTGGGGATTTTCTACTGGCTTCCATACCTGTTCCGTCCGATCCAGGAAGCTATCAGCAGGACTGTCTTGTCCTACAGTGTTTCGTTCCCTCTTGGCTTGCCGTTGTTGGACTGGATCCGCGGTGGGTAGACAGACAACATGAGTGCAATGCCAAACCAACGAAATATCAAATGGGTTGAGGTGTGTCCTGCCGGAGTGATCAAGCTGCCCTTCACATGTCGCTGACACGTCCGTCCGCAGGGCCTCCGCGGCGTCACCTCCGTCCTCGTCATCGTCACCCACATCTCCCGAGCCTTCGACTTCGCCCTGTTCTTTCCCGCCGACACCAAGGATGGGGTCCCAAGACTACTCCAGCTTCCATACCTGCGGATACCATGGCAGGGGCGCATCGGCGTGCCCATCTTCGCCTTCCTGACGGGCTTCGTGTGCGCCTACAAGCCGCTCAAGCTAGCATACCAGCAAGGCAACAGCGCCGCCGCGCTCAAGTCGATCGCCCGCAGCGCCTTCCGCCGCCCACCGCGGCTCGTCCTGCCGGCGCTCATCGCCACCTTCATCAGCTTCGTCCTGTCGGTCCTGGGCGGCTACAAGGCGGCCAACCACTGCGACAGCTTCTGGGTGCGCTTCGACGCGCCGGACCCGCTGCCGTTCCGGGAGAACGTCCGGCGGCTGTTTACCACGTTGCTGACGACATGGACAAACACCGAGAACATCTTTGACCGCCACCAGTGGGCCATGCGGCCCCTGCTGATCGGCGCGTTCCAGGTCTACATCGTGCTGGCTGCCACCATCGGGATGCGCTTCAAGTACAGGATGCTGGTGCACGTGCTGCTGATCGTGTACTGGTTGTCCAACGTCAACGCCCTGACAGGTAACATCCCTTCCACCTCTCCCCGTCCCCTCCAAACCTACTAACTGTTCCCTCAGAAACATTCGGCGCCATGCTCGCCCTCGGCACCCTCCTCGCCGAGCTCGCCCAGCACCGCCCCACCCAAACCTTCTTCACCACCCACCAGCGCCTGCTTACCTTCGTCATCGCCCCGCTCCTCCTCCTCATCGGCGGCTTCGTCGGCTCCTACCCGCAAGAACACGAGGACTGGTCCGCCTGGTCCCGCTTCCTCCACACCCACCTCGTCGACCCGGCCGGCGACGGCTCCCGCGGTAGTCTCATCGTGCCGCACGGCACCGACCGCCAGCGCCGGACCTCGGCTTTCTTTATCATGTGCACTTCTGTGTCGTTGATGCTGTCGCCGGTGTTGCAGAAGATGCTGTCGCATCGGTTGCTGATATGGTTGGGGCATCATTCGTTTGCGGTTTATCTCGTTCACGGGACGATTTTGAGGACGGTTGCGATATGGATTGTGTATGGGATTAGTGGTGAGCCGTGGGAGGAGGCGGGGAAGAATGAGGATGGGACGGATAGGGAGCAGGTTTGGATTGCGCCGAGGGGGAGGGGGTGTAAGGTTGTTGCGGTGGTGGTGTTTGTTGTGCTGACGTATACGGCGGCGTGGGCTTGGATGAGGTGGGTTGATACTGCGTGTGCGAGGGCTACGCAGTGGTTGGAACGGAGGGTTTTTATGGAGGAGGAGGAGGAGGGGGAGGGGAGGGAGGGGTTGATGGAGAAAGGGTATGTCACGCATTCCCACGTTAATGGGAATGGGAATGGGTACGCAGGGGGGGTGAATGGATATGAGGGAGGGGTGGGGATGAGGGAGCATTATCAGGATGGGGAGAGGAAGGTGCCTCCTCCATGAGGGCCTCCTCCCTCCCTCGTCTTGTACTTCGCGGGACTGGGGAAGAGACGCGGAGATGTGAGCAAGGAGCGATGTATTCTCATTTTTCTTTCTGGTCGCATATGGAGTGAGGCATTTGGGTTGGATACATCTACAGCATGCTGAGGCATTTTCGCATTACAGCGGTCATCACCTGGTTCTCCTAATCTCCTTTTTTCTCCTTTTCTCTGTCTCGTTTCCTTTCCCGTTTCTCTAACTGGGTTTTTGGCGGTGCACACAGGAATACCCTTGTGCAAGGTTAAGCTCACAGTATTAGAGGGAGAAGGAGGTGGGAGTCACAAAGAAGAGCAATACGGCAGACAGATAGATGGTGGCATTTGATGGCGATGGGGGCGCGAGACGGCGGGGACTCAGTCTTCGGCAAGACAACTTGCGGTTTGCTGTTGGCTGCTGGGCTGTTTGTACATAGCTGGGACGTGTACATAAGGGGTTTGCGTAGCTTTGACAAGGCAGTCATTGCAGCCGTTTGAGACCTATTGTTTGTGCTGTTGGTGTTGTTGCCGTCTGTGTCATGTGTGTCGTTGAGTGAGAGTCTGGGAGAGTTGTGGAGTCAGCCCCTGAGTGGTTGTCTTGGCAGCCACGGAGTGTCAGCAAAACCCCTGAGATTGTAAACAATCCGTGTCTTTCATCAAACTGAATCGATAAATAAGTCGCATAGCCAAATCATGGCATTCAGGCGCCTGAGTTTGTGAGAGTAGTTGTTGTTTGGGTGGATGACTCCAACTGAGCGGGCGTAAACCAACTTGAAGAGTGACAGATCCAAATTTTAGTCAAATCAGTCACTGGTGTTGTTTGCACTTGGAGTCATCTCGTTGGGCTTTCAATATGGGAAGATGGCTACGGTTTATAAGATAGAGCAGTATTCTCTTTCGTTTTTTTTTTTTTTTTTGTGTGTGTGTGTTGCCGGCATTCTAAGCGTGGGCGCAAGTCCCTCATGCGCTTTGGGGAAACCATTGGCAAAACCGCCGTGCATGTGGCTTTGTCCTTTTCCGACCTAGACCGGTCATCGTTGCAAAGAACAATGCCCGTTGAGAAGGAGCTTCAAGCTGGGAGCTAGGCTCCGTCCTTTGTCAGACGGAGGAAGAGAGCTTTTTTACTCTTCTTGGAAGTTAACAAACAAGGACATTACCCCTAGCACTTCGAAGATGTTCCTCGATCACAGGAGAAACAGTGTCTTGGCTTCGAGCTTCGAGCTTTCAGTGTTATATTGCTTTGTCTCTGAACCGGCCAGAGCCTATAGATGCTTGACAATGAGGTTCCTCGACTGTGTTCGATGGCGGAGTGCATCGGTCTCTGGTTCCCGCCAGCTCGGGGGTCTTCTGTTTACTTCGTTCTTCTATTAAGTTCGTTTCGCGGTCGGAGCTTCAATGGTCTTCGAAGCTTCATTGAATAGCATTGTTGTTCAAGATTCTGTGTGCGAAAATGGAACCATTTAAATTGGCAGAAATGCTGGTGAGGGCACACTTTCTGGCGTTGACTCTCATCCCAAGTCTGCCAGACTTGACCAACCCTCTTCAAGCCCTTCTCATCGCTTCCACCAATTTTCCACACACCTTCACTCGAGGAATTCCGATTCTTCCACCGCCGACGGAAAACGACAGACCGATCCTCACAAAGCTGCGACGACAATAACACACCATGGCTTACAAGACGTGCCCCAACTGCGAGGTCATCCCTCTTGAGCGTGACGACCTGCCCCCATTCATCATTCAATGCGACGAGTGCAGGCGGCGCGGTCAAGAGAGCGGCACCACCGATGCCGACTGGGAGTGGGACCTCCCAGGCGGCGACGAGATGGAGGCTCCGCTCGAGGCGATGATCGCGGAGAGGGCCAGCCAGGAATCGCAACCCCAACCGAGCCAAGTGCACGCTCCGAGTACTTCGAGATTGCAGCAACGGGGCGACAGCGTCGCGACGGGCTTTGAAGCGGACAGTCGACGTCGATTTCGGGCGTCCGGTGCTGGAGTCATCGGTCACGGACGAAGCCTAATTCCCAACCTCACCGGGAGTAGACAAGGCTTCGAGGACCCGTGCCTCTTCACCAATATCAGCAACACCAGAAATCCGCCCGACCTTCTGGACATTCGCGGGTCCCGTCAGCCAACGGAGGTTCAACGTCAAGAGCGGGTAAGTTGCAACGGCTTTGAGTCTCGCATGCCTTTTTGGCAGCCCGACATCGAGTTCTTACTGACCTGTACCAAGACGCAGCCCAGGCTGAGCCTGCAAGAACATCGTTTGCGGGCGTACGGTGTTCCCGATGCCGCCTCGACATCCTCTACCTCGAACGGCACGAATAACCAGGGGTTGCTTGCTCCTGGCCTCTGGCGCTCGGGTCTTCAAGCAGGCAGTGAACAGCGTCAGCCCGCAGGCCTGAGCTCTCAGTCGATGCTGTCTCGTGGCAGCTCCGCCATGCCCTTGCCCGCCGACTCTGTCACTGCTAAACCTCGCGGATACACCACGCCCTCGGTTCTTGGTGCACCACGGGTCAACCCAAACCCACAGTTTCGCAACTACGGCGCCGACCAAGAGCCCTACCCCTTCTTCAGTCGGTCATTTCATCAGCTTCCTTCGGCCGGTCCGACGCCGCCACAGCTGATGAACAACGGCCCCGTCACCTCCGGAAACGGCACCAATTCGTCCTCGCTTCCTCCTCCCCGGTCCTCGGCGCCTACCAACCCGCCGCAGCCAGCCAACAACAACGCCAGCCAAAGCCAGCAACAGGCTGGCCGTAATTTGGCCCAGGCTCAAAGATCGGGACGCCGCATGGGGAGGCGCGGCCGGCGGAACGAAGAGCTGCACAGCCAAGGCTTGTGCATCTGGTGCCGGAGGCCCAACCCGGACCTCTCCAGGAAGGGTTGCCCTGCCTGTCTCCCAGGGCGCGCCGCTTACACGGCAAGGTACCGGCAGAACCGTCAGGCGGCGAGGCAGCAGGGTTCGGGAGCCGGTACTGGGGCTGGGCAAAGCGCGGCGACGGGTGAGGGGAACAACCAAGGGGGTGAAGAGGAGGAGGAGGAGGAGGAGGGTGATGGGGAGGTGGAATGAGGTCGTTGGGAACATGGGAGGATGGTGTTTGAGATACCCGCTGCGTTGTTGTTTAAGATATCCAATATACTGCGTTGATACTGAACTCCTGCATATTGATCTAAATGCTGAGGTATGTAAGGTATCTTCGAAGCCCGCTTCGACACACGCATTATATATTATACCAGCGTCTCATTCCAAGGCCGCCAACTCTGGTTATCAAACGTCGGCATACACTTCACCATCTCCGGCGGCGGTTTCCAATCCACCTTCGCCCCCCTATCCGCCTCGCCCACCCACTGGGACGCAAACCCCCTCAACTCCTTAATCCTCCTCCCCGTCTCAACCGTATACTCCAAACTCACACTCGGCACAACCATAATCCGCCCATACCCCTCCCACCACATATCCTTACAAAACAACCCCGGCTCACCCGCATGACACTCCCCCCTCTCCTTCCTCGCCCCGCGAAACCTCACCTTCCGCTCCACCACCGGCCGCGCCGTAAACACCACGGCCCCATTCCAGCACGCAAACACCTGAAACGGCTGATGCCGTTCAAACCTCTCCTTCGCAACAGGCTCGTTCCAGAACAAGTCCGTCGCGCGCGCCCAGCTGACGCTGGGGGGCACGTCAAAGAAGAGATCGCCGTTGAGCGCGCGCGCGACGTACACGTCGTAGAAGACGGCGGGCGCGGCGCCCGTCCAGTCCATGGCGCAGGCCATGTCGGCGGACTGGTGGAGGCGCTGGTGGGCGAGCTCGAGGATGTCGTCTGGGCAGGGGGCTACGTCGTTTATGAAGAGGACTGTGGCGTCTTTGGCGACTGTATGGGGGTTGGTGGTAAGGGGGTGTAAGGCCATGTTGCGGAGCTCGGCGAGGGAGGTGAAGCGGTCGCTGTCGGGGCCGAGGGGGTCGAGGGGGGTGTTGAGGGTGAAGTAGGTGCGGATGCCGAGTTTGGTGAGTTGGGGTTCGAGGGCTGCGAGGACTTCGGCTGTGCCGTCGGGGGAGTTGCCTTCGACAATGGAGAGGGCGCAGAAGGAGGGGCCGAGGAAGCGGATTGCTTCGAGGACGCTGCCGAGGAGGCGGGGGAGCAGGGGGAGGTTGTTCCGGAGGTTGAGAGCGAAGAAGTAGCGTATTGGCGGTTGGGATGAGGCGGAAGAGTCATGGTGTTGAAGATATCCGTACCGAGTCACGTTCAAGGATGGGCATTGGAATGTTGCGAGGTCTGTCTTAGCAGTTGGATCCAGGATGGCGCTGACATATGCCGTGAGGTTTTGGCGTGTAAGAGTCGCTGAGAGAGGTGTTAGAAGTGCTAAACTGTGGCAGGGGACTCTTGTGCTTACCATTCGGTGAGATTTCAAATGAGTCGAGGAGTTGGACTTTGGAAAACGGGCCCAAGGCAGTTCCCAAGCGAACGTGAACAAAAAGATAGAGGGCAATCAACAGCACAGATGCGATCTGGGCGAATACGACGATTCTCCGGCGAGGCATGGTCTCGCGACTCACGCCTTTGGTGTGGATGAGACCAGCGGTGAGAAAAAGAAAGGGAACTGCTACATTACAGAAACCCAGATGTTGTTGGGATTGAGTTTGAGACGTGGAGTCGGGTTCAACCCCCTGAACGGGAGGCGGCTAATTGATGGCATCGCGGGAATTCGGGCCAATAGGACATGTTCCGTTGGCGCCAGACAGAGTACAGTGTGCGGCGAGCAAAAAGACGTCAATTTGCCCAATCACAGCAGTTGGGCAGGCCTATTTTCGACTTGACACACTGTGCCCGACGCAGAAGATCGCGATATCGCGCCTCGGTTCCCGCCCCGTAACCGCTTGTTGGCTTCACGTTATCAACTCCAGCGCGCGATCCGAGTGCTCAAAATGGGGACTTTGCCCACCATCAAAGTGGCCTGCCGCAAGGCAGCGTACAGTTTAACTTACCGGTGATCCCACCAACCTGACTCCGTAATTCCCACCCCGCGTTCTGGTCTTTCATCGGTTTCTTCGAGTCACCTGCAGTCTTTACCCAGTCAGATCATCAGATGCTCCTCGTTGCATTCATTGCAGGCCTTCTTGGTACTGCAACATGTGTCAACGCGATCGCCCTCATGACGCGGCCGCCAGCCCTTCCCACACCACGCCTGGCACTCGCAAGGGACGGAATCACGTCGTTCTCCACCTGCGGCTACCTCAGCGGCGATCCGTCGCAACCATGGGTAGCCCCGAAGGGCTTTAACTGCCGGGTGGACACGCAGCATGGCATCTGGGGGTTCTGCCCGACGACCGTCATCGCGGCCACCGACTGCGGGCTTGGGGCGTTTTGCTTCGATGCCGGGCCTTGCAGCACCGGGTGCGGCCGAGACAGTTTGAGGAACAACCCAAAGGTTACGACATGGACGTGGTATGTTTTACCGAAGCGTCTAAACTACTCGAGTTTCTCATTGATCTCTTGCTGACACAAACCGCCACATTCAGCCCCGAGGCCGACGATGCTCCAGACGCCAAGTTCTGCTCGACAGGTACTTTGATATTTGGCCCAGACCAAACATACGACTACGTCGACTGTGCTCGCGGCCCGGGCAAGGCCACCTACTTCGTCTCGCCCACTGCTGCGCTCTCGACGACACTCACTTCGTCATCAACCTCGCGGCCCAGTTCCTCAAGTCCTCCAGACTCTTCATCTCAACCGACGCCCAAATCTACCTCCGGAACTTTGTCCGCCACGGCTACATCCCGGTCACTCCTCTCCTCTGCAACCACAGAGTCCACCACCGCCACCGGTGCCGCTGCAAAAGGAGAGGGAGGAAGCAGCAACAACAACACCGCGGCGATAGTGGGAGGGGTCATCGGCGGTCTGGCGCTCGTCCTTGGCTCCGTGGTTGCGCTGGTGTACATTCTGAGACACAATTGTACCCGCCGGCCAACGAACAGCAAAGAGGAACAGGGAAAGGTTGAGCAGGACGTACCGAGCACGCTGGATGCCGAGCAGAAGTATTACCCAACCGCCGGATGGGGACCTGGAGAGTTGGCGGCGGAAGGCCCGCATGGAACAGCCGAGCTGCCCGCATACCGCTTCAGCAGAGCGCCGGTGGTCCCTCCCGCCGAATTACCTGCGTATGGGCGATAGTGAGTTCCGGGTTGGTGCGTGGCCATTTGTCTGTTGCTTTTTTTCTGAGAAGATACCCCTGGTTGTGTTAATGATATTCTGTTTCGATTTAGAGGGCCCCGTTGACAATGTGCTTCTGTAGGAACTTCCCACGGAAAGGTGTCAGTATTGTGTTGATGGCTAGGAGCGGCTCCCTTTGTTCCCCAAGCCCATTGGTGGTCCCGGCAGGACGCTTCCGAGGAACAAAGCTGCCTGCACAGCGCAGGCTGACTGCATGTGAGGCGGGACAATGCCTCGCCCTGAACAATGCCTTTGTCCAACTTGATGCCCCTGTGAACAGGCCAAGTCATCTGAGGCGACATTCACGTATAAGATACCGCACTTGACCTGATTTTTGAGCATGCCAATCGTTCACCGCAACCTTTCCTTGACCGGGTGACCTCTCCAGAGACTGAGAAGTTCTGGATGCTTCACGCCTGCACTCGCGACCCTGAGCTTGAACAGTAGGTGGTGCTTCAGCAACAGATTGGAACACTCCGTCTCTTGAGAACCGTTACCATGGCTCCTCCCCGACGTTTCTCGATGCCGGACATTGAGACCACCCCTATCTTCACCCCGGACCTCCCGGTTTACTCCAGCGAGACCCCAACCATCTGCTTCCGCCGTCCTGACTGGCCTGAAGCTGACCCCCAAGCCAAGGCTGATCCACAGTACGACTCGGTCGACACTGAGTATTACCACGCCGCTGGCATCGACATGGACTTCCAACCTCCCGCCGGCCCTCCCCCTCTTCCTGTACAGGAGGCGGTAAGCCCCTCATCCCCCGAAAGCCCCTTCTGGCCAGCCATCAAGCACCACCTCCTCCACCCCTCCCCAATTACCCCACCCCCCAAACCACACTGCCCCCTCTGCTCCCGCACCCTCGCCATCCCAGGCCTGGGCACCACCTCCCCCGAGCCTGAACATCCCCACGACCTTGAACCCGCAATGGGCCTCCCCTGCGGCCACCTCTTCGGCGCGTTTTGCTTCACCCAACTAACCTCCCTCATCCCCTCCCTCACCCACCACCCCCGCTGCCTCCACACATCCTGCCACACCCCTCCCCTCATCCACCCACAATGCGGCCACACTTTGGCACCCTTCATCCTCTCGCATATCTTCTTCCCCGGAGGAGAAGGTCCCATCCCAGCCGTCCCGCCCACACTGCCCGAGGGGGGGTATATCCCGCCTGCGTGCCCGCCGTGTAGGGTACAGATGGCGTGGTGGTTTTTGACGCAGGCGGAGGAGGTGTTGTTTGAACCCGGGGTGTGGGGGCCTACCTGGGGGGAGATGGTTGACCCTGTGACGGGGACGGATTATAGAGGGGTGTGGGATGGCAGGGTGATGGTTGGGAGGGCGTTGCATGAGGCTTTTGGACGGGCGGTGTGGGCGGCGCAGGGGTTGGAGGGGGGGAGGCCTGGTTGGGGTGGGATTTGGCCTTGGGTTGTTTTCTTGAAGAGGTTCACCTGTAGGGGGTAAGGGGTGAGGAATGTGAAGTGAGGGGGGAAGGTAAGTAAGGTAAGTAAGGTACCAACATGAGGGTAAGGTAAAAAGGGTAAGTCAAGGTAAGTCAAGACCAAGAGGAGAGGTAGAAGGGGACTCGGAGTGTTGCATAAGGGAGGTAGTCGAATACAGGTAAGTCATGTACGTCAGGTACCTAAGTACGTACTCTGGAAAACAAGATTGTGTCTGATATCAATGTGCTGGTTTCTGACAGATGCGTGCTGATGTTCTTGGAATCTGAAAGTGAAGCCGGCGTGGAACTCGTCTCTTCAAGTTTGAATTCCTTCACAACTCTCCTGTCGTCCATGCCGCACACATCACTTCCTGTTTCCAGTCTTCGTGTGTCAACCCCTAATTCGACAAACCCGCAGTCCTCAGCCTGGTAAAAGCACACTTCAACGACGCAGGCTTAACCACAACCTGGTCCACAGCGCCGCTCAGGAACGCCTCGTCAGCCTCTCCAGGGGCAAGCTCAAAGTCGTAGTGCCAGACGGTGTACGCCAGCGTCAGCCGCAAAACATTCAGTGCCAGGGCCTTTCCCACGCAGTCGTATCGGCCTGCGTTTTGTATGTTAGTGTCTGCCAGAGGGTTCGCGAAGGTAGTAGAGAGGTCATTCACTCACCGAGACTGAAAGGATGGAAGGCCCGCTTGTCGAGGATAAGATCCGGTCGTGTCGTCCAGCGCTCGACAATGAACTCATCGGGCTGTTTGAAATATTCGGGGTCTGAAGCCGGGTTAGTTCTTCTCCTTTCACCCAACGAAGAAATGTTCGCTCAACTGACTTCTGTGATAAACATGCTGCGGCGTGTAAACATGAACATTCCCCGGGATGTAGGTGCCGCCAATCTCGATGCCCTGCGGGGGTGTCGTCCGGGGGCCGTTGAGCGGCACAGGAGCACAGACCCTCATGGTCTCGTTGATGACGGCGTCAAGGAACTCGACCGCTTGCAGGTCGGCCATGGTGAATTCCCACGGGAGGGTTCGTCCATAGGCCGGCGCGATGGCTTCGCGGAGCTGCCGGCGAAGGTTCGCGTCCCGCGCCAGGAAGTAGAAGCAGAAGCCGAGGGAGGAGGCGATCGTTTCTCTAGAAATTTGGTCAGCAGATGGCGAAGGGAGGGGGATGGTTGCACTTACGTCGAGGCAACCAAGATGGCTTGGGAGTCCACGTAGAGGATATTCTTGTTCCAAAAGGCGTGCGGCTTGCTGGCCTGAAGGTCCTCGATAAAGACCCTCATTATGTCATGGAGATCCTCGGATTCATTATGCCTCTGCTGGTGTCAGATGCAGCTCCCATACTTCCAATGTGATGTGCAGACAAAACTCACCTTCAACCTCTCATCAACCAACTCAACCGAAAGCTCCTCAAACTGCCGCTGCAGCCCAAACTTGGGCAGATCGAACAACAGAACAAGCGGCCAGGTGAGCTGCCCCAGCTTGGCCATGGTGCGAAAGGTGATCTCGATCATGTCGAACATTTGGTTATCTCCCTTGCCCTCAATGTTGTGGAACTCTCGGGAGAAGCCTATCCGGCCCATGTTGTCGCAGGCAATGTGTTTGGCGTACAGAGTGGTGTCGACCGGGGCGCCGCTGAGGCGCTCGATCTGGGCAAGCCAGGACTTTACGACGGCCCGCGTCTCGGGCTCGTAGGAGAGGGCACTGCGGAGGGTCAGATTGCCGTGGTCATGCTGAAAAGGACTGAGTGGCTTACGCGGTTCGGCTCAGGGCTTTATCCCAAACCTTTCTCCTCACCCGATGTGCTCCATGGTCGGTGATGGAGTCAAGATTTCTCTCTCCTCGGAAGGTGACCGCCTCATAGCCTGCGTTATGCTTCTTGGAGCACCCTGTCTGCAGTCCATGGACTTTCTGCAGCCCATCAATGTGCGAGATGGAAATCTCGTTGGGGCCTGGACAGGTCTTAGCAGGGGCTCACAGAGCAAACGAGACGGGATCTTACCAACTCGCACAAAGTGGCCATGCTTTTCATGAAGAGAGCGGAACTCCTCGCGTATGTCCCCGTGCCTGGCCAACCACGGACCGTAGAGCTTGGTGACCTTGGCCGGGATGGGCCCCGGGAACCGGCGGAGCGGGTGAAAGGCGAGCCGATAGACGGCGATGCTGAGAAACAAGGCGGCCAGGTAAGAGGAGGATATCGCGGCCAATTTCTTCAAGCCCTGAGCAAATCCATTTTCGGTTACCGCCCTGGCAAGAAGCAGGGCCGAAGCCAAGAGGTGAATGCCCACGATTCTGGTGGTGTTGATGACATGATGGCCGCGGATGAAGATGAGCAGATGCGAGAGCAGTCCGGTGACTCCAGCCAGGGCGCATGAGAGCCCGAGGTCGACGCCCAGCTGCGAGAAGGGCCCAAGCAACAGCTCAACCATGTCTGTCGGATGAAACAATTGGGATGCAAAGAAATGAGAATTATTGTCGAGATCACAAGATGGCGCTGAAGTGTACCTGAATGAGACCGTCATGAAAAATCACAGCAAGAGTTCACCTGAAGAAAATGACTGTCTGTCAACTCAGCAGCGTTTTACCCGGTCGCATCGAAGGATGAGAAACCCCTGCGAAAAGCGTTCCTGCTCAACAGGATGCTGATGTGAGATTGACCATTGGGTGGATGCGACCCCTGGATTCTCCCAAACCTGAGCCGAAGCCGTCTGACTTCAGCCCTTGGCGCGCGTAAGAGAACGTGATTCTCTCGTTTCTCTGAAGTGAACCCCAACTTGAGATTGGTGTGAGAAACGCCCAGAGAGCCGACAAGTCGTAGCTGCGTGGACAGCTGCTTTGTGTCGGCTGCCGAGTCGTGCGGCTTCTGTGCTGAGTGACGGCTCATCAGGGTCAGCGTCAGGTGGGAACATCCAGTTCAGCGCCTGAAGTCGCGGATGCCTGCATTGCGCCCCTCGATGCCCATTGGGCACGATACGCCTCCCGTAGGTCTGTTCGACATGAACAGATCCCATGGCAGAGAGGACGCTCTTCGTAACCAAGCTCGGACTTACACTCAAAGTCGAGTTTGCTCGGGGGAAAAGGAATCGAGTTGAATTTATGGTTGCCCGAGCTCGATGGCTGTGAGAAAGTCGCGGCCCCGCTGGAGCACCCAAACGAAAAGCGGGGCATCCGCTGTTTGCCCGGTGCCGCCTTGCCGTTTCTGGGATGGTGATCTCAAATGCCAAGGAATGGCGCAATTCAATTCAATGCCTTCAACACCACGCGGAAGCCATCTGGCCGAGATGGCCATTTTTGCACTCGAAGCCAGCAAGGGCATGGCCGGCTTCGGAGTCCAGATCGAACGCTTCGTGAGATGAACGCTGTGAAATTCGTTCTTGGATTGGCTTTCTCCGGTGTGCTTTCAACCATATCAAGCAATGCCCCGGTTCATGCACCTTGATGGCCGGCGCTGCTCTGGGAGCAAGGCCGCAACTGGGCACACTGCAGGTGGACTTGGAAACTCGTCACTGGTATTCTGTCCTCTTGATAAAAACACTGGCGAGTAATGTCCTCCTGTGTTTTGAGATTGACAGGCAGATTGCCAGAAGGACTGATCTCTCCAGGGCTTTAACTCATATTTCTGTCGGCAAGTCGAGGATACAGTCGGGTCGGGAACCCACCTTTTCACGACCGGGCTTGTGGCTGCTGCAGTGCCAATCAGGCATAGTAACACAGCAGCTCTAATATAGATGAGAGAACCCTGATTATCGGATGAGAACCATTCCCTTTTTCGCGGGCTGATGATGAAGGGGAGATCACCCAAGCTGCGAATGGACTCGAATTTTGGCTCTTGCCATTCGAAACACTTGCACTTGGAAAAGGGCATCTCGGCGACTTCAGTTGATGCACAAAAGGGCCAACCGGAGCGCGGAGGTGACTTGCGGAGCGAACCTCACGTGAGTCATTCCCGGCCACGGCCCGGCGCCGGTCGGCGATGGATGGGTCCCGGATGTTAGTGATAGAGCTCCCGATCCGGGCAGTGAGCAGGTCAATCCAGAGGCTAGGAAAGCTCCGCAAACAAAATGAAACTTATGCAGGTCTAGTTGATGCTTAATCTCTGTTTTTCAAGCCACTGCGGTAGTCGAGTTCTCGAAACAGATCAAAGGCGCCGTTGAAGTGGTCGTCGAGGGTCTCAACGGGAGCTTGTGCACTAACAGCTGCGACCGACCATCCCCGCACCCGAAGGTGTGGAAGCGCGATGCACGGGCCAATTGCCTGCTCGATAACGCAATTTCTGGTGCAAAGCAGCTCAGCAGCTCCACCTGCCGATTTCGCCATTCTGCCCGCTTCTTGCACGCATCCCAGGCCACTCGATGCTCCGGGTTCGCGACGAAAGAGGCACAGTTCAACCCTGTGGCAACGGCGTCTAGAATCTTGCGAAGAATACGATTGCTCATTTAACTGACTGCAAGCAGACCCGGCGTGACAAATCCCAAAAAGACGAACCCAGCGACGGATCTGTATCGCCACCATTTACCATCCTGGATCAGCATTTACACAGTACACCTCCTGCCGAAGTCGACGCATCCCGACCCTACTCACGGCAGCTTACCGATTGCGAAAGCAGCAGCAGTGCATTGCGTGCCGCCGTGCCGCTCGTCCCAACTTACCCGGCCGCTTGACCGCCCCGAGAAACCCCCCAGACGACCGCACACGACTGGCCCGAGGCCGACCTCCCAGCAGGAATCCGAGGCAGCACGCCATCGACTCAGCCTGGCAGCGACTGGCAAGCGAGCCCAATGCTTGCACGGGCCATTTAACCTGGTGCCAACGCAAGACTCTCGCCTGCTTGCGTTTCGCTCTCCCCCCGAGATGGATCATCTCCAATCTCCCACACCCTTCCATGGTCGTCCGCCACTCCCGACGCACGATGGCATCGATGTCCTGACAAATGACGCCGACCGGCCGTTCCTGGCAGACCGGTCCACACCGCGACATAAGAGTGTTCCCTTCGGCAGAGACGGGGACGGCCCCGGGCGGCCTGTAGACACAGCAAAGAACTGCGACACTCGGATACGGCCAGAGGAGGAGCGGCTGCGATCGAGGGCCAACATGGCCACCATGTCGTCGTCACTGATTGGGAAGACGGTCACGCCCTTTCTGAAGGAACACATCCCGAGCCTGTATGCGCCCGTCGGGAAGTCGAACAACGAGCAGACGGCCCGAGAAAAGAACCCCAACACAAAGTACTGCTACCGCCACAGGCCCGATTCGAAATGTCGACGAGCCGCCGACGAGGCCAAGATGGTCATGATCCAGCAAGAGCTGGATAAGCTCACGCCCCAAGACCAGCAAGCCATCACCCACGTGTGGTCACTGTTCTCCGCCGCGCCCGCCCGCCACCGCGAGCTGATGCTGCAGGGCGTCCTCGCCCAGCTCTGCTTCCCGCAACTCTCGCTCGTGTCGCGCGAGGTCAGCGAGGCTCTCAAGATCGACTTCATCGCCGCGCTGCCCGTCGAGATCGCCCAAAAGATCCTCTGCTACCTCGACACCGTCAGCCTCACCAAGGCCGCCCAGGTCAGCCAGCGGTGGCGCCTGCTCGCCGACGACGACGCCGTCTGGGTCCGCATGTGCGAGCAGCACGTCAACAGGAAGTGTACCAAGTGCGGCTGGGGGTTGCCGCTGCTGGAGCGCAAGAGGCTAAGGAACTACACGCGGGCCCGCCAGCTGGCAAAGGACAATAACTCGAACGGGAGAATACAGGAGTTGCCCGACTCGTCGCGGACGGAGGCGCCCGGGCCGTCTTCAGGAAAGCGGCCAAGTGAGTCCTCCGACGACGGGTCGGATGGGAAGCGGCGCCGGCTCGAGGGTCAGCCGGAGCAGGAGACCGTCACCCGGAGCTGGAAGGCTGTCTACAGGGACCGGTGGCAGGTAAGCATACTCGTCGCTCCGCTCCCTCATTCACTATGCTAACCATTTCCAGGTTGGGTACAACTGGAAGTACGGGCGATGCTCGGTCAAGACGCTCAAGGGGCACACTAACGGCGTGACCTGTCTTCAACTGGACGACAACATCCTCGCGACGGGGTCCTACGACGCTACCATCAAGATCTGTATGTGGCCCCTGCGACTTTGCTTCGGCGCGGGCTGTTGCTAACTGACATCAACAGGGAACATTGAAACCGGCGAGGAGATCCGCACGCTGCGCGGCCATTCACGGGGCATCCGCGCGCTCCAGTTCGATGATTCCAAGCTGATCAGCGGCAGCCTGGACAGTATGTTGACCAACTTCCGCTGTGGATGACATTGTTGCTGACTTGCAATAGACACCATCAAGATCTGGAACTGGCACACCGGCGAGTGCATCTCGACACTCCAAGGCCACACCGACGGCGTCGTCAGCGTGCACTTCGAAGGGCAGCTCCTGGCAAGCGGCTCGGCTGACAAGACCGTCAAGATCTTCGACTTCAACTCTCGAGAGGCCTTCTGCCTCAAGGGCCACACCGACTGGGTCAACTGCACCCGCCTCGACACCAACAGCAGGACCGTCATGTCCGCGTCGGACGACACGACGCTGAAGCTGTGGGACCTGGACACCAAGCAGGTCATCCGAACCTTTGAGGGCCACGTCGGCCATGTCCAGCAGATCTTGCTTTTACCGCCAGAGTACGAGCCCGACGACGAATTGTTAATCGGCACCAATGGCGTCGGTGACAACACTGACACCCTATCCGTCGCCAGCGGCGCCGACGGCACCTCCACAGTCTCTTTCATGCACCCCGACCAACGCGGCAGCAGCTCACCCTCCCGCGACGAGGACATCCGCTCCCTGTACGGCTCGTCATTCTCCTCAGACCCTTTGCGCCCCCTCCCCCCGCGCTATTTCTTGTCTGGCGCGCTCGACAGCACCATCCGGCTCTGGGACAGCGCCACCGGCCGGTGCCTCAAGACCATGTTCGGCCACCTCGAGGGCATCTGGTCGCTCGCGGGCGACACGATCCGCGTCATCAGCGGCGCCAACGACGGCATGGTCAAGTGCTGGGAGCCGCGCAGCGGCAAGTGCGATGCCACGTTTGTCGGGCACCGCGGGCCGGTTACGTGTGTGGGGTTGAGTGATAGTCGCATGGCGAGTGGGAGTGAGGATGGGGAGGTGAGGATTTATTCTTTTAAGGATATTGGGAGTGCGAATGGGCATTGTGTGTTGGATACGCCTACGCCGGGGCAGAGCTGAGTCCACGATGGGCGCTGGAGTCCAGGGTTCCGTTTCTTCTTCTTCTTCGGATTTGTTCTTTCTGCCAGCGTCATTTTCTTGTTCTTTGGGGTTCATTCAACGGGGAGTGACAGTTTTGGGCTTTTTTTGGCGGTGGTTTTAGGCTGGACTGGTGGTGGCTTTGGCGGCGTTTCTCCCTTTTCTTCCTTTGTTGGGGGCGGCATGCAATGGTCTCAAAAGCTCATCATAGAAGGAGGCTTGCAACATTGTGAGACAGACGGGCATGGCTTTTTTTTGGTTTGGACATCGAATACCCTTGCCGCAATCTAATCAGCATTATCACTTATTCCGTTCCCCTTGCTCTCTTGGGTACACTTCATCTCACCAGCCACCAACTCGTCGATGGATGGCCCAGGGACGAGACGAGACGGCTTTGCTCGGCTTATTGATTCGCCGGCAGCCGACGACCACTTGGGCAGCTGAGAGTCAGGGACCATTCATTTCTCGGCTGACGAAATGACCTCGGCATTGGCTGCTTGCAGCGCAAGCGGCAGATCCCGGAAGCGTCCGAGCTCGCGGCATGCCACTGTGGGGTTCTTGCGCCCCCGAACGCCCCTCAGCTTTTCCCCGCAGAATCACAAGCTCGGCTTGTGGTCGGTTATCTGCTACGTCACTGACGGGATCACAAGCCAGGACGAAACTGTCTCGTTTTGTCTTTCATACCTTGGCGGTAACGAGACATTGTCACGAGGACGGATTGCGGATACGATTCTGGCGACTTCCAGTACATTGCTGAAAAGCAATGGACGTTGAGAGGCATCGCGCAAGACTGAGGAATGCCCCACGGCTGCTGTCGCGGATGTTGGAGACGACCTGACAGACAGCTGCTCCGCTGAGCCGAAGGACGGGCCGCCAGACATTCGAAAACCCGCGCCTCCACAGCTGCCCATGTGTCCGGGCAGCAGAGGGAGGAACATCCGTCACATCCCGTCTCGGCCCTTGCAGATTCGCTCTTTGTTCTTTCGAACAGCTGCTAGGCATTACGGTTTGTTTCATTTTCCTCATTGGCTTTCCCAGCCGCGGACGAAGGGTCAGTTGCCCTCCCGGGCTAGCATCCCTGAGTCAACCCACCCGTGTGGATCTCTTTTCGTTGCGTTGATGTCCCGAAAGCCTGGGCCATTCTCCAGCGGTTTTATTGTCTGGGGCAATGGGCAATGGATGGCAAGGCAAGGCCAAGGTGCATTACCTCGTCTGTTCGGCCTCGTGCCCACCCGCTCGCTCGGCTCGGCTCCTGCTCCGTTAGTTTCCTGAGATCCGATCTGCCGTGGCCTGCTGCCAGGCCATTGAAGAGTCATATTCTGGGGTCCGTCGATGGTTCTCTTCCCTAAAGGGTCGGGCTCGCCCTCCTTCTGATCCCTTCGTCTCGTTTCCTCTTTTCTTTTCCTTTCTTTGTTCCCTCTTGTCTCGTCTTGTCTCTGGTGATACCCCCCTCTCGTCACGTCACGTACGGCCTTCCGGTTCTTTTACCTCCGTCAGTTTCCCCCCCCAATCCGACTTGTGGAGGGAGGTGTCCACATTATTTTTCCCGATTACCGTATCCGTTCGTCCTGGGCTGTTGACGTCCCTGACAACATCTCACGTTCCTCGACCGATTTGAACAATCCACGGCCACACGAGACAGACGACATCATTGTCGCTGTACATCCAGAGCTTCACAGTCAGGCTGCTGCAAGTGAGATTGCTGTCTGGCGAGCATCCTTAGGGGATAACATCATCCTCGGCATCCGGAGACACGGGCTTGGCGTTTTGGATACGGCGATTTCTCGGGTATCGTTGTTGAGTCCGGTTTAGGAGGGCTCGTGAGAGGAAAGGAGGGAAGAGGACACAGAAAGACTCGACGCAATGGCGACAAAAGTCAACAAGGACGGCAAGAAGCCGCCGTCGGCGGCGACTAACCTCATCGGTGAGCCCGGCTACCACGGCACTGCTGAGTCGTGTGCGAGCATGCGCCATGCTAACGCTTCGCAGCTGGTGGCGGTGCGGGTATGATGGAGGCGTTGGTGTGCCATCCTCTGGGTGAGTTTGAGTCTTCTGTTCTGGGTCGTGGACTTGCTGACTGACATGTGACAGACACCATCAAGGTGCGCATGCAGCTGTCACGGCGGGGCCGGCAGCCCGGCATGCCCAAGCGCGGCTTCATCGCCACGGGCGTCGAGATTGTGCGCAAGGAGACGCCCCTCGGCCTGTACAAGGGCCTCGGCGCCGTGCTCACGGGCATCGTCCCCAAGATGGCCATCCGCTTCACGTCCTTTGAGTGGTACAAGCAGCTGCTCGCGAGCAAGGAGACGGGCGTCATCTCGGGCCAGAGCCTCTTCTTTGCGGGCCTCGCCGCCGGCGTCACCGAGGCCGTCGCCGTCGTCACGCCCATGGAGGTGGTCAAGATCCGCCTGCAGGCGCAGCACCACAGCATGGCGGACCCGCTCGACGTGCCCAAGTACCGCAACGCGGCGCACGCCCTGTACACCATCGTCAAGGAGGAGGGCGCCGGCGCGCTGTACCGCGGTGTGTCGCTGACGGCGCTGCGCCAGGGCAGCAACCAGGCCGTCAATTTTACGGCTTACACCTATTTCAAGGAGTGGCTGTACCAGTGGCAGCCCGAGTACCAGGGCGGCAACCTGCCCAGCTACCAGACCACGTTCATCGGTCTTGTGTCGGGCGCCATGGGCCCGCTCAGCAACGCGCCCATTGACACCATCAAGACGCGCCTGCAGAAGATGAAGGCGGAGGAGGGGACTACCGCGCTGCAGCGGATTACGAGGATTGCGGGGGATATGTTCAAGTGCGTCCCCTTAATCTCTCACCTTCTTGAGGAGATACTGACACACTGAAACAGACAAGAAGGGGTCCACGCCTTCTACAAGGGCATCACGCCCAGGATAATGCGCGTCGCGCCCGGCCAGGCCGTGACATTCACCGTCTACGAGTTCCTCAAGGAGAAGCTCGAGAGGAGCGCGCCGGCTGTCCTGACGGGGGGAAGGTACGAGGAATAAACTGCACCACCACCCCAACCCCCTGACAACATTCGACGTGTCGGTAACCCCGTGGATTGCCTTGTTGTTTGTTACATACTCTTGGCAGGGGGAGGCATGCGGACATGCATGACAGCTGCTTTGGTTTCTCTTTTTGGATATGGATTTGTATGCTGATGGAGTTTTGCTCTTTTCTTTTTCTATAGTCGCGATCGGGAGTTTGACAGCATGAAGGCCAAGGCGTCTTCGTGAGGTATTACGGGGGGAGATTGAGTCAACGGGGGACTTGGATACTAATTGACGGGTGATCTGGAGACTGGAAAGCATCATGGGAAACAAAAAGGGTCACGGTGGCGGTTCTCGAGCATCAGAGCCTGCAGCATTTGGAACGGCGCTTTCTGCAAGAGCTTTTCCGTTTGCATCTTTTTTTACTCTTCTGTTGGTTACTACCGCTTATTTGTTTGTATATATGGGTTAGATGGACGTACTCAAGGTATTAGATGGGTTCATTCTATTTCCCTTCCCTCCCCTGGT
This sequence comes from Chaetomiaceae sp. PF1801, assembly GCA_023628475.1. NCBI lineage: Eukaryota > Fungi > Ascomycota > Sordariomycetes > Sordariales > Chaetomiaceae > Chaetomiaceae sp. PF1801. Next base: position 224,742 of record JAMAKQ010000024.1, read on the forward strand.
TGCGCCATGCGGTCACAGCCCAGAGGCTCAACTTGAGAGGTCTGGTATGGTGAGTCCCTCCACCGGGTCGGCGGTCGATAAGGGGGAAGTCCTCACTAACGTTCTCAGTGCCGACCCTCCCGCGCCGCCCAGCCTCATCCCGCGTCAGCAGTCACCTGTGCGCCAATAGGATGCCCACACAGTGTCAGTGTTACAGCTTGGCTCTGACCCCCAGTGAGCTCACACAGAGCCGAATGTCACCCCAAAAGTCGATCATCATCCCTTCAAATCTTCAATGTTGCGCTGACCGCTGCTTTCGTTTCATGTTTCCTTCGCATCAACACCATCAAAGTTTAGGCTCACAACCAGCAGTGCCACCAGCCCCTGACTGGACAAGCTTCAACAGGGCAACAAGATGGGCGCTGTTGTCTCATCCGTCCAAGAAACCTTGGTGCTCGGCGTGCTCCTGGCAGGCCTCTACGCCGCCTATCGAGCCGCGTTGCCCAAGCCGCTCGCCAGCATCCCCTACAACCGAGATGCCGCCAACAAACTGCTGGGAGACGTCCCCGAGATGTTGGCCTATGTCATGCGCACAAAGCGCGTCTTTGTGAGTCTCTGTTCAAAAAAAAAAAAAAAAAAAAAAAAAAAAAAAAAAAAAAAAGCCTTCAGCCACTGACTAACAACGGCAGTGCTGGCTAAGCTCCCTCACGGCGCGGCACCAAAGCCCCATCATCCAAGCCTTCATCAAGCCGATGGGCCTCCCCTGGGTGGTGGTGACAGACCCCTTCGAGAGCCAAGACATCCTCCTGCGGCGCACCAGGGAGTTTGACCGCAGCGGTTTCTTTGGCGAGCTGATCGGCGGCATCCTGCCGGAGCAGCACATCCAGTTCCTGTCGACCGACGACCGCTTCAAGAACAACCGCAACCTCATCAACCACCTGATGGCGCCCAGCTTCATCACCCAGGTTTTGGGTCCGGAGCTGTACAAGGCCACGCTGGCCTTGGTCCGGCTGTGGGGGATCAAGTGCGCCGTGGCCGAGGGGAGGCCGTTTGCTGCCCACCACGACATCACCTACACGGCGCTGGACATGATCTTTGCGGGAATGTTTGCTCACCCCGAGGCGGAGAGCATCACGGCCGGTCGGCTGCAGGCTGTCTCGGAGTGGCAACCGTCCCTCCCGGACGACATTGACCAACCCATCCCCTTCCCCGAGGCCTCGATCCCGCCCATCTTCGCCGCGGCACTCACCCTCGCAAACCACGTCACCGACACGCAGCTCTCCCCCCTCCCGCGCCTCACCTCCTGGATCCTCCGGCAGTTCCCCAACATGAAGCGCGCCACGGCCACCAAAGACGCCTACATCCGCTCCAAAGTCGACGCCTCCCTGGCCCTCATGTCCGCCCAACCCTCCTCAGAGTCCACTACCCCTGACATGGAAACCCCACATGCAACCACAGCCCTCCACTCGGTCCTCCTCCGCGAGCGCGCCCTCGCAGCCAAAGAATCCCGCCCCCCACGATACCACTCCCGCGCCATCGCAGACGAGTTCTTCGGCTTCATGCTCGCGGGGCACGACACCTCAGCCACGACGCTCGCGTGGGGCGTCAAGTTCCTTGCGGATCACCCTTCTGTTCAGGATAGGCTACGCGACGAGTTACGTGCCGCAATGCCTGATGCAACAAGGGAAAAAAGAGCGCCGAGATATGCGGAACTGGCGAAGCTGCATGTCCCGTACCTGGATGCGGTCGTGGAGGAGGTGTTGAGACATGCGAACACCATTGCGTTTGTTGTGCGCCGGGCGCAGGTGGATACCGCTGTGCTCGGGAGAAGGGTGCCAAAAGGGACGGATGTGTTTCTGATGGCTAACGGGGCGGGGTATCTCGAGGCTAACATGCCTGTGAGAGACGGGGAGAGGAGTCCTGGGGCGAGAGTTAGTACCAGTCAAGGAAAGGGGTTGACGGGGGTGTGGGAGGATGCGGATATCGGGACGTTCAAGCCTGAGCGGTGGTTGAAGAGGGATGGCGAGGGGGGGGAGGTGTTTGACCCCATGGCTGGGCCGACGCTGGCGTTTGGGCTGGGGCCGAGGGGGTGTTACGGGAAGAGGTTTGCGCTGCATGGGTTGAGGATTCAGTTTGCCATGCTGGTGTGGCATTTTTGTTTGCTGGAGGTGCCGGAGGAGCTGAATAGCTATGACTCGATGCAGAGGTTTGCTAGGGAGCCGATGCAGTGTTATGTGCGGTTGAGTAAGGCCGGGTTCTAAGGGGTATGAAGGGCGGTAGAAGTGCAGAGCGGAGGGGGCGGAGGGGATGTCAGCACAGGGCGAATAGCTGGAGGGACTGGATGCGGGTGTCATTCACTCGGAGTGAAAGGTGTGTTCACACGCAAGCAAAAGTATGCCCCCGACTGCTGGAACGTGGCTTGGGTGCTAACCACAATTAAAGGAGAGAGCCGACACGAGTGCCCTGCAATCGGTCACACAGCGCTTGAAGTCTTGTTCCTGCTTTGTCTGCTCATGTCTCTGGTGACTAGCAACAGCTGCTAGTTTGGACCAACTACAGTATCAGGCGCCAACACCGTGTTGTACTGTTGGTAGGCATAAGAGGAGGTCCCCGTCGATTTCACCAGATTGTCGGCCTTCCACCTCTGGCCGGTACCTCCCTTGGACGCCTATTACTCTTCGTATCTTCCTCAAGACGGCTTGAACCGACTTACATCGTCCACCTTTCAACATGACCGCTACAGGAAAGCACCAGATGCTGGCTCAGGGCCTCAAGGCCACCATCCATCGCCAAGCACAGCGCATGAAGCGCCTTCTGTTTCCCATCATCCTTGACCGGCTCCCATACGAGTTGAAGACGCAAATTCTCGCCTCACTCGAAAGCCCGGAGGATCTGAAGGCCGCCGTGCTAGCGTCAGGAGTTCTCTACCAGATCTTCCTCATGAACCGCAAGTATATCCTGGGCTCTGTGCTGAGCAACACACTTGGCGATAGGGTATTTGTGGACGCCTTTGCCGTTCACAACTCTTTGCGGCTTGACCGTTCTCCAGGACTCCCCCCCGAAGCCATGATTGAGGGGTTGATGAGGAGATACCGAGAACGCGTCGAAAGGCCGGCGGGGCTGTGGAAGGAGTGCACCGGTGAAGACCTGGTCCACATGGCCAGCTTCTACTCCCGGACGATTCGACCGGTAAAGGAGATCCTCCTCGAAGACTTCGGTCTCGCCGGACAGAACATCATACCTACTCCTGTCGAGATGGCCCGCCTCGATCGAGCGCTGTATCGCATCCAGCTCTGGTGCAACCTCTACGGGACCGTACCCGGCGCGGTATGCCCACCTGGCCACCGCATAACCGACTACGAACGCGTCCTCGTTCAGTTCTTCGGCTCGTTCCAGCCCTGGGAAATCGAAGAGATCGCAACTCTTTACCATGTCATCGCGAAGGCGTACGAAGACCGCTTTGACGGCGCCACCCTCCTCATTGATCCCTCCAAACCGGGATCTGGTCTGAAGCCCAATGACCCGCCCTTGTACCGGGAATATCGCCCGGATTGTATAGGTGCGTGCATGTGCCTAAGTTCCCCCTCAAATAGCGGCAGGCAAAACATGGTGCGCTAAACCTTTGTTCACAGACCCAGCGCCAGAACGGCTCGACGCCGCCGTTGGAACAGGCTTGGAACGTTATTCCAAGGTCAGGCAGATCTCACAAACTGACACTGATCGCCTCCTGGCATTCTTCGAAGCAGATAAGGAAGGCTTTCTGAGGGTCGGGGACCAAGTCCAGGCGCGGCGAAACCTCTTCTGGAGGGTCCTGGGACAGAGCACCCGGGCGGCAAGGCAAATATTAGTCGACCACCCTGACGAGTGGAAGGAAAAACTGCGCAACGGCAAGATGTGCTGGGGCAAGGAGGGCGAGCCGTCTCGGGCGTGGGTCAACTACTGGTACCATCGGTACAACGGGCGCTCTGGGCTGGACTGGGGGAGCTCCCTGAGGAGTGTGGGCTTCGTTTTCTGGGACCAGGATGGTATTTGTACTCCGAGCTGATCCCATTTTCTCGGCCAGGGCATCGGGAGGGGACTCAGAGGAGCGGTTCAGGGGGCACAAGGCGAAGGGGGGTTGCATGTGAGGATGGGCATTTTCAGGGGGGGGAATTAATTGCTAATTCAGGTAGTAGCAGAATGACACCGTTCAATCCCTACGGTGGGCATCTCCTTGTCGAACAGCTCCCGTCAATCCCCCCAAACAATGTCCCGGCATCCTGCCAAAACCTCAAGCTGCCTCGGGCGGGGGGCACGGCGTGGTCGTCGTCGCCTTGTCGACGGCAGCATGGATAATGAGATAGGCCTTGCTGCCAACAGGGCAGCTCGGGTACGTCAGAGCGCCCGTCGGGGTCGTAAACGTGGAGACGTCGCTCAGCGTGGCGCCGAACGTGTACTGGCCCGGGGCGCACTTGGTGATGGGCAGGCACCGGAGGTCGACGTGGACCTCGGCGAGGGTGTAGGGCGCGGTTAGGGTGTAGGTGACCTTGACGTTGCCCGAGCTATCCGAGGTGGCGGTCCAGGTGCCCACGTTGACCGCCTTGGAGATGTCGTTGCCTCCGGCGCCGACGTACAGCGGCCCGCTGATTCCGGCACCTTGCAAGTTGGCGAGGGTCGGAGTCTCGAACCAGCCCCAGCGGTTGCAGCCTTGGCCGGACTGGGTGTCGAGGGTGAAGGACGTGGTGGAGTTTTGGTGGCCGAAGGCAGTGCCGAAGGGGCACGTAGCCGTCGTATTCGGCGGGCATGTCGGGCAGGTTGGACAGGTCGGGCAGGTCGGGCAGGTCGGGCACGACGGGCAGGTCGGGCATGTCCACGGCGGGGGACACCACCCATTGGGGCAGCATGTCGGCGGCTTAGGGCAATGCTTCCCAGAGTCGGACACGTTGCCTGAAATGCCCGGGAATGAAGTGGCAGTGCTGGCGCCACCCCGAGGGCGAGAAAGAGAAAGGCGCGAATGAGCTGCATCTTTCTAGGGCTGGGCTTCTGAAGATGTATGAGACTGAGGATAAGTTGTTTGCTAAGCTTTGTATGCGAACTCGAGTAATTGATACGACCTTGGACATCTACAGAAAGGCAAAAGGGGGAAAAGGACAAGCTATTTATACATCTGGCCAGACAGGGACAAAGATACTGTAGTCTGGTTACAGCCATGTCCGGATCTCGACTTCTTCCCGGGTTACATGGAACACCGTCATTCCAGATGACCATTCTCAGGTGGTTCCCCAATCTCAGTATCGAGGTAGGACTTCAAACAGTCACTCGTACAGTCAAGCCTAGGTGGAACGTACTACTAGCATCTATCAAGTTGTACACGATCTCGAGGAAGATCACATTGTTGAGCAGAACGGTGAAGTACGACCGAGATCTCAAGGGGACGCCTTGTTGGGGATACTGTCTTCGCGACACCTACATGTAATCAGATCCACGTAAGCTAGGTAAGGTACGATATGAACCCAGGTACGGGACACAGGAAACAGGAAAGTGCTCACGTCAGCTGGACTCGACTTCCTGTACTCAGTCAATTTGTATTACTAACCAGTGGCATTTTGCACGCTCCATCAGGTAGTGGCTTCGTCCGTCTTCTAGCGCAGCTTCTCCTCACTCCTCAGCCACTCTCCAACACAGTCTCTTGCCATCAAGCGACGCATGGAGAGCCCGGAAGCCCATCGGTGACAAGGCAAAGCAATTGGACGGCCTCGAAACTCGTCTCTTTCGTTCCACGAGTCGCTTCTCGGGTGCCTCGGCTTCGCTGGCAAACAGATAGTTACCCCGAGAGGTGACAATCGCAACGGACCGAGGTGGCAAGACGACGACGACGACAGAGGGCGAAACCGTTAACCCGCTCTGTCAAGCAGACCAAAAGATCCAGTACTACCACCTCTCAATGGAAGTGCCGCTGCGTACCAATCACTTGCTTAAGGCCCCGTACGCCCCCTGAGCGCCGGGCTCCTAACATCATTCTCCCCTCTCGGCTCGGAAAGAGCTCAGCCTGAACCCTCTTCACACCCCTTGCTAGGTTGTCACGGGAGCAGGCGCAACTAGGTAACTAAGGTATCCGTAAGACCACTCAAAAGAGGCACCGTGGTTCGACCAGCGGTACCGAACTAGGAGTTGCGCATATGAACACCTCAGTGTCACCCCGTGCCTGGACACTATTACAAGTGTCGAACTCCTACCTCAGTGAACCATCCTCCACCCCGCACTCCAAACGGGGCAAACAACACCATCAGTAGCGCCATGCCTAGGAACAACCAGGGACTACGGCGCATAGGTAGTGGGCCGGTCGGAACGCATCGAACGAGGCACACAGGAGACGTGACCATGGCCATCTCTTTCACCCGGGATGACGAGGAGGAACCGTTCATTACTGGGATGGATCATCTTCTAGTGGAGAGAAGTATTACAATGGGTGTGGCGAGGTCTTCCCTGTTGGGTTGAAACGTTGGGGATAATTATGTGTCTTGGAACTGTGGGAGGTTGAAGGGGAGGAGTTGAGGGGAAGGAGGTGATACGGATCACGCGGTTGGTGAGGCGCAGGGGGGAGACGGGGTGGCCGCAGTCCTTGAGGACAACCGAGAGCCAACTTTACCTCCATTATCACAGTATTCACAAACCAGGTAACCTAAGGTATCAAGACCAGATTAAGATACCTTCGTCCTTTTCCCTAGAAAAAGAAACGGTAACTTGTTTAACTTCTTTCACTTACTCCCTTTCTCCTTTTTTATCTTCTAGCTCCTTCATTTCTCTTCTTACTAGGTATCTTACTTCCCTTTCTTAATTTCTTCCTTAATTCTTTTTATACTTTTTCTAAGAATATTTACTAGTTATTTTAAAAATATTATATATTCCTTTCCTTTTTTTCCCTTTTCTCTTCTTTTTTATTTTACCTTTCTTTTATTCTCCTTTTCATTATCCTTAATATTTCTTCTTTTCTTCGTTTTTTTATTATATCTTCTTCTTATAGTTAGAAATTAATGTCCTTTATTTTGTAGACTTTATCTGTATTGTACCGAATGTACGGAGCTTTATAGCTAAGATGCGATAACAACTCTCCTAATAAATTGAAGTAAATTCTCTATGCTAATCCTGGCTGTTTGCCTGGGACTCTGAATAGCCAAGTTCAAGTTCAAACCGCCTTCAACGTGGCTTCTCGAACTGTGAGCATGATTCGGGAGATAGTCCAGCCCATAACTGAATCCTAGGTAGCGCCGTTCTGAAGTCCTTCGCAGGTAATGCCCAACTATGTGTCCGTTTTGGGTTGGGAGCAGTCAACAACAGCATCAATTTGTTGTGTTGTTGATGCTTAAAATGGGGCACTCGTGGCTGCCTTGCAGTGATAACAAACAGCCGTTTTTGGCACATGAACAACAATCCCTCGCACCAAAATTTTCAAGCTTCCAGGTTTGCATTGCAACGATTGACATAGCATCTGGTCACTGCATCTATACGATCATACACTCGTCATCCCTTCCCTTTCATTCCGGCCTACTTCTCTTCAAATTCCCTCCACTCTCTCCCTCGAGTCTTGATGATTCCCATCAACGCGCTGTCGTGCATTGCAGGCGCAATTCCGGTTCACATCGCAAGCGGACTCGAATCCTTCCCCGCGCTGCACCAAAATGGCTCAGCAACTCCCAATACGACCGTCGCCGCGGGCGAGACCTGACACGGAGATGCCCAATGTCCTTCCCTCACTTGCACCTCCGGCGCCACCGTCGGCATCCGCCTCAACCGCCCCGCCCGATGGTGTGAACCAAGAACCCGAGCGCAAAGCCAAGAAATCTGAAGGCAAAAAAAGCAAGAAACCCAAGCTGGACGCCGGCCAGACTCGCATGTTCCAGAGCCATCTCGTCTTCAGAGCGTACACGCGGGACCATCTCAGCCCCGAAGATGAGGCGGAGATGGGAGTCACGGCTGTCCCGCTCGACCTGCGCAGCGGCGATGTCTTGGACAACGGCCCGCGGTTCATTGAGCCCGTCCCGCGGGAGGAAATGGCGGCCTTTGTGGAGCGCACCCAGCCGTGGAAGAAGTATCCCCTCGGACCGACGCCGGACGACGAGAAGCCAGAGAAGATGAAAGGCGAGCCTTGGGCCGATGACTTCACGTTCCATGCCGGCGAATTCATGTTTTATTCCCTGGAGACCTTTGCCCAAGGCGGGTCCTCGTATTACTTCAATCGAGATTGGAGAAATGTGTGGGGGTACGTCTCACTATCAGTGTTTCTCCCGTCCGCCTTTGCTAACCACAGTCCAGCCCCAAGCCTCAGCTGGGCTTGCTTCGCTTCTGGTCTTCGGGTGATGATCGTCGATGGTACGTCGATGGCACGATGGAGATCAGGAAAGGGAATAGACCCCACGTCCATGTGTTCATGCATGGCTTCGCGCCCTTCCAAGAAGACACCGTGAACGCCGGCGAGATGGCCGTGGCGTCGGGGCTTATCGCTGCTCGCCGGTGGTATGACAAGATGAACAACCACCGGTACATCCCCGTCACCGTCTTTTCCGCCTGGGGTCGCAAGCTGCGCATCCTCCAGGTGTGGCACGACAAGAAGGAGCCCCGCGCCCTTCACGTCCGCCGCTCCCGCATCATGGATTTTGAGGAAGGCGAGAAAGCCAACCGGGAGGACTGGATTGCCGTGCTTTGCTGGATGATGGGCAAGCCGGTCGGCGAGGAGGTGGAAGACGAGGCTGGCAAGACCGGTAAATCCGTGGCTGGTCAGGCCGGCGAAGAGGACAGAGCCAAGGACGGCGAAGGGGTCGACGCCCAGCCACCCAACGACGAGACCAAGTCCGCGCAGGAGACAAGGGACCGGTCAAATCGCCATCGCGCCGAGAGCGACGTCTCCGACATCCGCCTCACGAGCGATAAGGCCTCGGAGGGCGCTCGCACCAGTCACGCCGATTTGGATGAGTCCATGAGCGATGCCGCAGAGCAGGAATGGGTCATCGTCCACACCGAGACTGATGTCGCGGAGGAGGGATGGGTAATCGTCTAGACCGAGACTGGCAGACTGCCGCATGAGCCACTGGTCCGGCGAGAGATGGACCCAGGGCAGAGCTGCAAATCCGGCCGCCATTGTGGGAATGCATCTCTAGCTAGCAGCTCCCGGACTGTGCGAAGAATGTATGAGTACCTTGATAAGTGTATCGACACTCTGCTAGGGGTGAGTACGATTGGATTCGACTCGCGCGAGCAAGCTGCTGACTCGAGGAGCAATTAGGGACTGGAATAACACGGTGGTGGCCTTTTCTTTCCTTCGGCACCTTCAGATTCACGGGATGGCTACGAGGCCACTTGCTTCATGCATGTTTGGTTTGCTCAACATTCGACCCACGATCCGACACAGCATTCAGCGTACCGCCCTCAGCCTTGGTCTGACAATGCTGCGCTTCTGCTCACACATGACAAATTTCAGGCAACGAAAGAGGCATTGCTGCATGCCAAAGACAGGATATGATAGGATTAAGGGGATGGTTGCGGCACGTTGTGACGTTGCCGGGATATGGAGATGCGGGGGACGGAGCGAGTGTGCCAGAAGATTGGCATGTAACATTATTTGTACGGCGTACACATCACTTGCCTGGGATGGATTATTGGGAGGACATTGCCACCGGACTTACTGGAGCTTCGAAACAGCGGGCTGCCAGCGTAGTCGGGAGTTGCTTCACTGCACATGTGGGTTGAGAATTGAGATGGGGTTGCTCGGTTGGCGAAAGGCCCAGTAGCCGGGCGAAGCGATAGTAGATTTCCAGGGCAAATCTCATGGGATGCTGAAGAGGGACTACGATTTTCTGACATTTGCCTGCGGTGATTTGCCTTCTTCGACACCTGTCTTCTGCCGGGTTGCCGGCTCTCGGGGGAGCATGCCGAGCCCCACCCACTGCCGGGAGTCCCGGCCAGCTCCACTTCTTGCCGGCCGCCGGGATGCGAAAATTGGGGCCCCGAAACCCTGCAGCGGAAAGTGGGGGCCCAACTCCCAAACCGGACGCGTCTCTTTTTCATCACGCACCTCACATCCCACAACGCGGCTTGCAACAGAACCATCCTCAACTGCCATCATCGCAAGAACCTACCAATTGTCGCTTATTACCGGCAGTCAACCCTCAAACCCGAAACCTCTCCGTCGACACAACCCGCCAATTGAACCCTACCACTAGACATCATCATCCACCGCCCAAGATGCCAATCACCCTCCCCACGACTTCAACCTCAACCTCAACCTCACCCTCCGACCCATCCCCTTCCTCTCCCCAAAACATCCACCTAAACACCTTCCTAGCAACCCTCAAACCCCGCCTCCTCCCCCCCCTCAACTTCACCACCACCCCCGGCAAATCCGCCGCCGCGACAGTAATCCTCCGCGGCACCGTCAACGCCCTCTTCTTCTTGGCCCTCGCCCTCGGCTCCCGGCGCATCGGCGGGCCCGCACGCGCATGGTGTCTCTATTACCTCGCCGATCAGCTCGTTGTTACGTATTGTGTCAGCACCATTGTGGAGGTGCAGGGGAATGGGGGGAGGAGGCGGGTTCCAGTTTTGGGGTGGCGGGTTGTAAGTATCCCTTTTCTTTTCCGTAGTTTCCCTCTTCGCCGGTTTGGAATGGGTGGAATGGGGTGAGATTGATGCTGACATGTGTGGTGTACACAGGGCGAGAGGTTTTTTGAGCTGTTCTTGGTAGCTTGTGGGGTGGCGCATGTGCTGTACATGTTCTTCTTGGCCATATGTGTCGTGTCGTTTGCCATATTCTTTGGGGTGACGGGGGGCACGGCGCTGACTGCTATCGGGGTGTGTATTGTCGTGGTGGGTGTGTTGGCGTCGCTGCCGGAGGATGAGGAGGAGGGGGGTTTGAGTATTGTGTGAGGGCTGGGGTGAGGATGTCTCATGGCGGATGGAATAGCGGAATCGATATTCGAGGCTGTGCTGGGAACAGCAAAGGCTTTGGTCATCGCTGATTTCTCTACATGACATTTGCGCACCAGATATTCCTTGGTGGGAGCGGCAAGTTGTGGAAAGAGAACGATGGACAATACATGTACATTCCTCCTCTCCTCGAGCTCGGCGCCATACACCCAACAAAGTATCAGGCCTTGGTATCCTCCGACCAATATCCCAACTCCTTTCAACACCAAATCAGACCGCCTAAGGCCGGGGTTGATTGGTCGGCTGCCGAATTGCCTCCTTGCCTGACATGCGGGTCGCGTCACCAGCGACCGTTGCCCTGGTGATGTTGGGGTCGGGGCCGCCCGTGGTGCTCGTGGGCTGCTGCTGGGTAGGGAATGCCGTGTCCAGAGGAGCCTTTCTGTCTTCCTGCCGATCTGAAAACCGGACGTGAGCTTTGCATCCTGGGGGGCGGCAAGGGAGGGAAGCCTCGTACCCATGTCCGTCTTGGTGACCTTCTCCAGGCCCTTCTTCACTGTGCCTGTGACCTTGTCCATGTTGTCGAAGATTCGGTGTCTCGAATGGCTGTTGTTGGAAGGGAGTTGACACGATGGTTTGCTGGTGCAGGGAAAGATCGGGGCGTTCGAACAGGCGCAGGTTCCGAAGGGTACGCTGGAGATTGCGGATGGTGATGTCATGACCAGCCGAGCTCCTGGGCAGACCTCATGGGTCCAGTGCCGGCGGCAACAGCTCCTCACTGTTCTTTGCAAAACAGCGGGCGCTTCGGACCATTTTCTAGTTTCAAGAGATGAATGGATCGCACCAAAGCTTCCTGTGACCCATGCCTGCCCTGAGGTACTCATGAACCCCACCGGCTGATGAGTTCGTCCCTCTTCGGGTTCTTGCCCCTCAGCTTGGCCATGCTGCCGTCAAGACCCTTCAGCTTCTCGTCAACTGCAGCCAGCTCCTGAGAAAGCACAGCAATGGAGCCCTCAATCTCAGGGTCCACGAGCCGAACGTCGCCAAACGGAGTTTCGGAGAGGATGGAATCGCGGACCAGCTGAATGGCTAGCTTGCCGTCGCCGACGTGCTTTGATGCTGCGTTCTCGAAGGTGTCCTGGACATTCTGTGCCACATCATGAACCTTCGTCCGACGGCTGGCAAGCGTCGAGGCCAGGTCCTTGATTTGGTCATGAAGGTTCGCACGTCCGTCATCGTCTTCGGGGAGACTGATGGCAAGGGCGCGGAGAATTTCGTCCAGGGGCTGCTCCTCGCCAATTCCCGGCACGCCAGACGAGTGCCTCGATCGCTGTTTTGGTCGAGGACGGACGGGGGACATGGCTTCCTGTTGAAAGCGCTGCTGTTCGGATCTCTCGATGGCAGACGAGTCCTGGGCGTTTAGTTCGGGCGTGGCAATATCGAGGACGGCGTTGGCTGCCAGTTGATACGCCTGAAAGGCATCTAACCGGGCCATGAGGTCTTGCGCACGGTCAGTGAGGTAGTCGAGGCAGTCGTGGATCTGCATGGTCAGCTTGGAAGCCCAGATCGGATTGATGCGACTCACGTAGCTGGTTGCTTGGGCGGACCGCGCCGATGCCTGGCCGTTCTTTGCGGCGAGGCTCTTCAGCGCCGGTTCCAGGAACTGCTGCTCGGCGGACATCTGCGCGACCGGAAGAATCTCGGTGTAGAGAGACTCCAGCTCGTCCTGCAGTGCAGCGACCTCGTCCGCCAGAACTTTGGTGGTGGACTCTGACTGCGCCGAGCGCTCAAGAGACTCCAGGTAGATGCGATCTAACCTTGTCCGGATGCCCTCGACCGTGAACTTGATCAACCTGGCGGGTGTAAGAGCGTGCTTGGAGATGCAGTGGGGGTTCGCGGACCTGGCGCAAGTCTCACGCAGCGTGGCAATGTCCTGCTGCTCCTCCGCGTCCTCGGTTTCCAACTCCCATCCCAGTTTCTGAAGACTGGACAGCAGTTTGTCGTCTGACCGGAACAATGCCTCGACCGTCTGCTGGATGGCTGCGTCAGCCTCGGTGCTCTGCCGCTGGAGTTCACTGAGCCGGAAGTGCAGGGACTGTGACAGTTCATCCGCCTGCTGCTGGTTAATGACAAGTTCTGAGAGATACGGATATTTTGAATGAGACACACGGCTGATGCAAGGTCCCGGCTCTGGGCCTGCCATGTTCGAGTCTGCCTTTCCTCGACGGCGGCTCGCTCCACGTTGTTCTGGCGGTTGGCTTCAACGAGGCGGTCCAAGGCCTCTTGCTGGTGCTTGAGAGACTCGGTATGCCGCGTGATGGCCTGGGTGGAGCGGTTCAACTCTTCGATGGCGTCCCTGATCTCCTGGTCGCTCAGGACACGAGCGGCGGTGAGGTCGGACGACATGGCGAGCCTCTCGGCAAGGCCCAGTTCCTCGAGGGCAGCATATCTGGATGGTTGTTGTGAGCGTCATCGACTGTACACAAGGAAGCCGGCTGACGTACTGGTTCAGTTCGTCCACGCTGAGCAAGGTATCCGGGGTGAGGTGGGTGGTGGCCCAGCGCGCAATGTCGGCCGAGTCCGAGCCCGAGAGGGCCGATCTCACCGCTGATGCATCCGCAGAAGGGTCGTACGCCCGCAAAGTTTTAACCAGCAAGTCACCATCCATTTTGGTCAAGTAAGCACACCAAGACGCCAAAGTCCACGCTTTCAACCTGTCGACGAGTGCACGCTTGAGGTGTGAATTGTCAACAATCTCGGCCGATTCGGATTCGCTTGTTGGGATCGAGTGGAGTTTGCTGTTTTGACCCCTGGACGCATCTGCCGAAGCGCGCCGCGCTAATGCAAGCGGGACGCCAAGGTCGATTAGCGGCCCATGCTTCAGCGCCAATTTTAGGCATCGCCAACTTGAACCTGGTTGCTTCCAGGTTCCTTCCACAACATCAATTTTGGGACTCTCGACGGCTGGCCTCCTTCCTTCCATTCGTTACGTCCGTAGGCAGCGGCCGCTCCTCGGCTTCGAATGGAAACCGGGAACGATTCGACTGCTGTTTTCCGACCCTGTGATGCCTTGACACGGGCAGCTCAGGATCGATCGACCTCCGCCGAAGTCGAGACCCCGCCTTTGGCTGGGTCTGCACGCCATTCTCAAGCTTCGAGTCCGATTCTCGATATCATTTCCAGAGTTCTCCTGTTGCCTTAAACCCTGCGAGCCATTGGATGTGGAGGTCATCATGGCCCTCAGCGGCCTGTCAAACGTCACCCACCAGATCTTACCTTCCGGTTATCGCCATGCATGCTCTCCCTCGACTCCGGTCATCTCAGCGATTGTACCCTCACCACCGTTTCACAGCCGCGCTTCATTCCGTCATGGCCAGCCCAGTGGCAACTCTTGTCGACAGGTTCCGCGACCTGTATGGCAGATGCCACCATGATCCATCCCGATCTCCGGCAATATTCGGACTTGGCTCAGTGTCGCGGCCAAGGGAGTGTCCCCTTTTGTCGTGGATGCTCCATGGGCCCGTCGCCGACTGGAAGAAGAACACCAGCTGTCAAGCGACAACAACGCCGACGACCAAACCATCGTCACTCCTTTGTTACCCGATGGATCACCTGGTACCTTCCTCGGCCTCGGGCGTAGGGGTCAACAAGCTGTTGTCGGCGCGGTTGGCTGGCCAGCAGCGGCACAGGGACGATGACAGCCTGACGAGACTCCGATAAGCATTACCCCATGCCGACACGGGGCTCATTGCTTCAAGGTCCGCCAACGACGATGTGCCACAGCATCACGATCTCTTGAGATGGTGGGGCTCGAGTGTCGCCATAGATGTTTCTCAACCCCGCCTCGGGCGCCTTGGTTGAAGATGACGAGAGACGGCTGAGCATTTGGCAGTCCAGTGCTCCCGAGAAACGAGTGGCCATGGCTGCTCTCCCGCGTTTCAACTTCTAACAGTCAAGCCCTGAACGACCCTTGTCTAAATTAGCTTTCCGAGGTGGCCCAACCACGGATGGGGACGAGAGTTTGTCCCACTGCCTCACAACCTGACTTTTCCTCCGAAGCTCTTCACGAGCGGCGACTGGCTTTACAGCACTGTCAATCAGCCCTGTTGTGCGCTCGACAAACCGTGATACACTACACGCTCGGACCAGACTGGGGCTGGAGCCGCAGCCAACCGTCGTTGCGAGGCGGGAGAGTGCATATCCACGCCACCACACGCCGGGGACCTGCGACCTCCCACCGCGCTTCTGACTGACGGCCGTGTTGCCGGGTGGCTTTCAGCCCAGTCCTTGTTTCGTCGACCCAACAGGTACGAGCCTCCCTCTGCGATTCAGCTTCCATATCGGGCACCCTGACTGACCGCCAAACCCCGCTCGGCAGACATGGAACAATCAGCAGAACACCTTTTTATCTGTACTCGTCGGGGCTCCACTTCCGCAGAGGCTGCGGGTTGGTCTGGGCTCTCTATAGGGCAGCCAAGCATGCCGTTTGCGGCAGCGACGCGGTGGCGTTGATATGCCGAGCCAAGCGGCCCGGCTGCGTTGCCGGGCCCAATGCGAGGCATGCCCGTCATTCACTCCCGTCTGGACGAACAAGCCACCGGCCCCTGTTTGCGGTGCTGGCTCACCTTCGTCGACATTTCAGCAACCTCAGGCCATCGGGCCGCAGCGGATCTGAGACTGCCTCCCAAGCCAACGGGTCGGGCTCATTCGGGAAATTGAGACCCCTCGGGTCGGCGCCAGATTCTCCCATCCCCGTCCCGCTCCAAGCAGCGTACAAACAGCCGGCTCGCCCATGCGGTGCTCTGCTCCCTAGGTTTCTGTGTACTCTCTGTTTGACCCAGGTCTGCAAGCAGTCGCACGCCGGGATCCGTCCCATCAAAGCCCGCTGGGTCTCCGCTCCAAAAACGGATAGTCTACACCGACTACGTGTCGGAGCAGAATAGCACTCACCAGCATGTCGTGGGCCCTTCCGCCCAAACACAACCTTTTGCGACACCTTGATCCATCTCGCCTATTCGTTGACGGCTGACGGACCTCACGCTCCCGATCTCCCCGGCTGATAGGCGTCTCGATGGCGGTGGTGAACATCCCGAAGCCCCTCTGATCAACAATGGCACAGCGTTCGTACCAGGCCGCTCCAGCGAGCGACGAACTTGGCCCAATGGCCCCATCCCGGGCCTCACCGTCGGAACGGATACGTGAAGATGGGCCAGAGCAGTACAAACGCAAGGCCCACTGCACCGCGGTGCGTGTCCCAGAGACTGTGACTTTGTCCCGCTGCTGTCCCCATATAGTGCAACTGTCGCCATCCTCATGTTGCTCCAGCGGTTTTGCTCAAGGCCATGTCCCACTGCCTGGCATGTGTGTACCTGTGTGGAAAGCAAACAAACACCCTGCCGTCCAGTTATTGCTCCCGTCTCCGTCTCCGCCTCCCATTTCTCCGAGCGCCGGTGCCGTGGTGCCGGGTCCGCGGCCGGGATGGCCTCTCGGCACGTGGGCTCGCCTTCCCCGAGTCTCAAAGCTTCGACGCAATCGCCATCACGGCCGCTTTCAGAGCTGCTTCAACGGCTGCGTGATGGGCTGGTTGCGGTTTTTGTTGCCGTGGCCGCCCAGTTGCTGACAGCAGGCATCCAACTGGGCTTGGATCAAGAGAAGTCCGAGTTTCCGGCCCCAATCCTCGCCATGGTCGGTGTGTTTTTGTTGTTTTCCATCACCGGATGTGCCGTCTCGGGGCTTGAAAACTTTTACAGGAGACGGTTAAAGCGAGCGGTGAGTAGTACCTTACGTCCCCCTGGCTTCTTGTGCTGACCGTGGCAGACGGAACTCCTGAACCGCCACATGTCCATCGGATTCACCATTCCAGTCGTTATGCTGTGTCGTGGGCCGCTATCAAATACCTACAGCATCGGCATGATCATCATCTGTTTCTGTAAGGGCACGTCTCGCAATGCCAGGAGCTTAGGCTGACATGCGAGAGTCCTGACTGGCACCCTCAACACCGTCTTCGCCTACTTCCTCGCCCTCCCGATTCAGTGTCTAATGGTTCGACATGACAAGCAGTTCTGGGTTGAAGAGCATGGCGACGCGGAAAAGGGGGAGGCACAGAAGACACTCAAGTCACGGAAGCCGACCAAACCATTATGCGAAGGGTCTCCCGGGGCAAGTACCCTCACAGTTGTGGGGGACTCGTCAGGAGAGTCCACAGAAGCCGACGAACCCACACCGTCGTCAACCAACCCCAACCAACAAAGCGATATCGCACCCGCCCAAAACCGCCTTCGCACCTGGGCCCTCCGCAACCCCCTCCTCCTCATCTGCTGGTTCCTTACCCTCACCATCGGCCTCCCCCTCCGCTACTGCGCCCACCGCGACGTTCCCCTCGCCACCTTCCTCCTCTTCTCCATCTGGCTCACCACTCAATCCATCCACGCCACCATCAAATTCACCCCCCGTCTCCCCCCTTGGCTGCGCACCATCCTCTCAGGCCTCACCAACGCAGTCCTCTGGACCGCCCTGGCAATGATAGCCTACGTCTTCGCCGACTCGGCCCTCAGCGGTCGCCCTTTGCCAACCATGCTCGATACCCTGCAGACTCACACACCGCTGTCGAAGCTCATTGTTCACGCCGCAACGGATTCCTCCTCCTCCCCGTCTCCAACGCCATCCTCATCCGACACGGCTACAGCTACGAGCCCGGTGTCAAAGACGATGGCAGCAGGCGACATCGCCATCACAATACTCAACTCCGGCCTCGTAGCATGGGGCCTGAAACTCTACGAGCACCGGTCCCAGCTGTTCTCCCGCGCCGGACTTACCGTGTGCACTGTCTCATCCTTACTCGCACTCACCAACGTGGTATGCGGTCCGCTTTTCGCCCATGTCTTGGGTGTTAGCCCGCCGAGCAGGGCGCTTGCGTTTGTGGCGCGGAGTGTGACGATTGCGCTGGCGAATCCGGTCATGGGGATGTTGGGTGGGGATGGCGGGTTGAATGCGGCGATGGTGGTGGGGAGCGGGATTGTGTATCAGATGGGGATGGGGTTTGGGGCCGGGGGGTGGTTGGAGGGGAGGGTTGTTGATCAGATCTCGAAAGGGAGGAGGAGGTTGAGGGGAAGAGGGGGGGAGGGCGGTGGTGGTGAGATGGACACTGGGCAGCAGCAGCAGGTTTCTAGAGAGGCCGGAGGGGATGGTGGTGTTACAGTCACAGACAGGAGGGGGAGGGACACAGGGTCACAAACAGAGAGACAAACACAAGCAGGGGAAGGGGGACACAGCGCCAAAAGGGTGGCCGCATCGGCGCGGCAGGGGACGAACGACCCGCGAACTGTGGCGGCAGGCGTCACGGTCGGGGTGAATGCCGCGGCCATGGGCACGGCGTATCTGTATGAGACGCAGAGCGAGGCGGCGCCGCACGCTGCGCTGTCGATGATTGCGCTGGGCATCATGACGGTGGTGTTCTCGAGTATTCCGCCGCTGGCAGCGTGGGTGGTGGGGCGTGTCGGCGGATGAGGTGCAAGCCTACGGTTACGGGTTTTGGATATCTTGAGTAACGACGATATGGGGGGAGTGTTGCTCTTGGGGTGCAATCATCAAGGTAGTGGCTGGCCCTTTTGGCGTTCGGGAGATCTGGCTCCAACCCAAGCTCGCAAGAAAGACACTGGGGAGCTATGGATTACGTGCATATACCCTTCAGTTGATGCGGGTGGCCTCTTGCACGGTTCATGGATGAAGCAGCTGTATGTAGAAAGTCAAAAAACCGGCCGGTTGGCCGCTGGAAACGTGCTCGCTTTTGCTGCTGGCGTCCATGTCGTGCCTGATGTTGTGTCGTCCACCAACTCCTCGCAGTATCAGCTCATCGCTGCCCCTTGCTCTTCATGGGGAAAATAGCCCCGGTATACTGTCCAGCCGAGACCATATTCCGACAGTGTCACAACCATATCGCTCGCGCTGCCGTTTTGCACCTCGGGAAACCTTACTCGAGCCTAGAACCAGTTGTCAGCATCCCTCGTCAAGGGCTGCAAGGCACGTTGAACCCACCTCTCAATCAAATGCAGCCCGCTCGCCGTATCCACGATCCCCGAGATCTCGCCGGGCCTGAGCGCAAACGCAGCGTCCTCAAACTCCTTCTGCATGTCCCCCCTTCCAAAGTACCCCAGATCCCCGTGCTTCCTCGCGCTGCTGCAGTCCGACTCGGTGAGCGCCAGCTGCCCCAGCGAGATCTCGCCGCGCTTGATGCGCGCCTCGTGCGCCTTGAGGACCTCGAGCGCCTCCTCCTTGGACCGCGTGATCTGGTTCTCGCGCCAGCTCGAGGGCCGCCGGCTGTCGCGGTGCTTGACGAGCAGGTGGGCGGCGCGGATCTTGCCCGGCTGGCGGTCCTCGCCCGTGGCCGCGGACGGGTTCTTGTTGCTGTGGTACGTCGCCATGTAGATCTTGAGCTTGTCCGTGTCGGTGTCGGCGGGCGGCTCCCAGCGCGAGATCTTTTCGGCCGAGTTGAAGTAGTAGGGGAGGTTCTTAGACTGGCTGTGGCGGACTTCCCAGTTGGGCGGGAGGCCGGTTTCGGATTGCTGGGGAAGTATGTTAGCGTTCATCGTGATGGAGCTACGGAAGTGTTCAAAGGGGCTGGCGTCGAGGCAGAGTCACTCACGTCAGCCATGGCTTTGGGTTTTGTTGACTCTGGATGTGGAATTGGCGGCAACAGGAGCTTGGGTTCAGTTAGGATCTCGGCAGCAGGGCGGCCTCGAACTTTGGCGCAGGCAGACTGGAAATAGCAACAGCACGGGAAGAACAATCAAGGCTAAAAAGAACAACCCGCCAGGATCTCCCGCAGAGCACCAGATGACGCGCGTGGTTCTTATGGAGGGGTCGGCAGAGTGACAGGGTTGCAATGGTTGCCAATCGAAGCTCGATGGGTGCGGAGTGCAGCTGGTGGAAAAGGCGGGGTGAAGTGGGAAGGATGGTGGGGGCGTGCCAGGGCAACGGCGAACTGGTTGCACCGAGCCCCTGTTTCAATGGCCGAAGACCCGTGGAGTCGTGGACCCGCCATGGATGGCCAACCTGGGCCCTGCATCACCCGTCACCTGTTCCATGGGTGTGGGAGCCTCAGAATGGTGCTTCCATCACGAGGCCTGCGATATGTCGTACTTGGAGGACTTCCGGGCGACCGCTAACCAATACTCGGCCATTGATCTTCGGGAGTAGCAGTTCTCGAGATCACGATGCCGCTGGGGACTTCACGACGAATGGTGATGCGAACGGTACGTACCAGCGGGAAAGTACCCCGGGAAAGGTCTAATTGCTTTAGTGATCGAGGATGACACAATATTCTCTTTCACTTAAACATCTCAGTTACGTCACACCAGCCGCCCAATGCCGGAACTAGCCAAACAAAGGGGCTTCACTCTGCTTTGTTGTTCTCGAGATACAAGCTCAATCACGGTACCTGGACATAAGGTTCTTGTCGCGGACTGACAAATGGAAGTGCAAATCGCAAGTGGCCCCACTTTTTGCTGTCAACTCGGGGGCACTGCTCAATCACTCAACAGCAGCGCCTGCTTTAAATCTTGACATCTTTCGTTGCACTTGACGTCCCTCTTTCTTTCCGACATTCTACAAGAGGTAAATTTTCCAGGATCTGGAGTGCCGGCCCGTGTGCATCACGCCCTTCTCAAGCTTCTTTACCGTCATCACACTCGCAGAGCTAACATTTCCCCGTCTTTCCGCCACTCTCATCAAAAACCGACTCATCAAATCTTCGCCAGGCAGCCTGCCACACCACAAACCACATCGATTCCATCAACTCTGCATCGACATCGCCGCAATCAACCACCCACCAACCCCGACCAACCGCAATCCAAAACAACACATCCGCAACCAGCCATGTCGTCGCCAGCACCCTCCGCCTCAGGCGACAACAAGAAGCCTGCCGAGCAGATCACGTTCCGCTTCTGCTCCGAGTGCAGCAACATGCTCTACCCGAAAGAGGACGAGGTCGAGCGCAAGCTCATGTTCACGTGCCGCACCTGCAACTTCTCCGAGGAGGCCACGTCGTCGTGCATCTTCCGCAGCGCCATGAACAGCGCCGCCGGCGAGACGGCTGGCGTCACGACCGACGTTGGCAGCGATCCTACGGTGGGTAGCCTTTTCGTTCCTTCTGGTGATGGGGAAGAGGAGGTTGGACGCCGGGGTTCTGCCGCGGCTGGCCTGCCGGTGTCATCAGGTTCGGTGCGGTCGTCGCACTCATCAACAACCTCATCGGCCTCGTCGTCCTGCGTCTCCTCCTGCTTGGGCTGCGGACGCATCATGGTCTGCGAGACTTTCGGCGACTACTCTTCAATGCCTCCGGAGGCCGAAGATACACCCGACCTGGACCACGACGAAGCCAGCGCCCTGGACTTCGACCACGACACCGACATGGATGACAACGACCTCCAGGTGGACCTTAACGACGTCGAGATTGTCCCCTGGACCGGCGAAAGCCTGGACGAGCTGGGCGCACTCATGAGTCAAACGGAAGACTTCTTCGGCCTCGGAGCTACGGATCTCAGCATACACGGCAAGGCCGAGCGCATCCTTCTCGGCGGCGTGATCAATACTTCTGCTCTGGCCCAGGCCTAGACTTGGAACACGCCATCAGCGCGACGACTGCAATGACTCAAACGAGCGCAACGACATGAACGACGTACGGCATCCACGACACGGCCGACACCCTCCCCTTCATCGATACTATTATAATACGGCACACCATTATTGGCCCGCAGCAGACCCCGGTGTCCACGACTCTCGGCTGGTTTGGGAGGGATAGGAGACGGCGGCTTTTTGTTTCAAGCTAGATGAGGGCTGGCCGCTGACCGTGTTTCTTGTCCTAGCTGCCAAGAGCCCAGAAGAGCTGTCCGAGTTGCAACCACCCAGAGGCTGTCTTCTTCCAGTCGCAGCAGCGCAGCGCGGAAACGGGAATGGTGAGACTGCCCAGCTCAAACCCCCGGGGCAACCACGGCGTTGCTAACCGCATCAGAAACTCTTCTATGTCTGCTGCGAGTGCGGCAACATCTTTCAATAGGCTTGTTTTCGTTTCGAGATTATTCGCGCGAGGATCATCAAGGCATGGGCACACTTTGGCGTTCAGCGAGAGGGGGGTCTGCAGGGTGGATATCGGCTTTGGGGCGCGGCGCAGCATTTTCATTAGGGACAATACGTGAATGGTCACAGGTCATCAAGATGAACCAGGCCGTGGGGATTATCGTTTTTCTCTATCGCAGTTGTACAAGTAGTATACACGACGCCCAGTAACGCCGTTTCGATGCCAACCCTCCATGCAGGCGTGCTGTGAGATGTCGCAATCCAACCCAACCGTCCCCTCTCCTCGAGCACTCCCAGGTCGAGGACTCCAGCATCTCCCTCAATGCCCGAACATCCTCCTCCTCTCCCTTCTCCCGCCCTCCAGAACTATGCCTGCATAGGCGCCATACTCAAAATCTTGCTCCACTTCTTCTTGCGCAGCTCCGACCCCACGACGCCGTTGATGCGCGACCCGATCGGGTCGCCCGCCTTGTTTATGAGCACGCACGCGTTGTCGTCAAACTTGATGACGCTGCCGTCGCGCCGCTGCACCCGCTGCTTGGTGCGCACCACGATCGCGTGCCGGATGTCGCCGCGCTTGACCTTGGGGCCCGACGAGCCCGCCATGCCCTCGGCCTGGGCGCCGCGCTGTTTTTGGACTACGACTACTATCCTGTCGCCTGTAGAACTCGGGTGTTAGGGGTTGGATGGGGAGGAGCCGGGTGGGTGAGGGTGTGGGTGATGTGCGTACCGATCGAGGCGTGGCGCTTCTGCCCGACGATCTGGGCGCACTCGACGATGGCCGCGCCAGAGTTGTCGATGCAGTTCAGGATTGTCTGTATTGCCGTTAGCTGGGGAGTTAGAGTCCGTTGAGGGGAAACAGACCTTTAATTGAATCATCTTCGCTGTCTAGCTCTGACGCGGCGCCTGCCCCGGAGTAGGAATCGGCCGTCTTCAACTCGAACGTTGAAGTCCACTTCCCACTTCGGCCTGCTGGCCAATGCCCGCTCCCGAAAATTGTTCGCAGCTGGCGCGAGCAAGCCTTGCTTATGTAACCAGGGCGGTGAATGCACCTTGACCGATTCGGGAGTGCGATCGCTGTTCTTCCTGCGCCTTGTCAGGTGTGTGGGTCCTCGAAGAGCTCGGACGCATAGCCCGACCAATGAGCTGCCCAGCGCAAAGCGGCTGTCGCATGGGCAGGCGGTTCCTCCCTTTTGCTGCTGTTTAGCAGTTAGCTCTCGCCTAGCCTCCCAATTTCCAGGGCAACAGCACATGCAAGTGGAGGGGCCAGAGCAATCCCATGCAGCTCTGGATTCTCCTTTCTCCTTTTGGCATTCAACTTCTGCAAATCCCAAGTCGAGTATTCGGAGGTCACGCCCATCATTTCGTTGCCTTCCTGCTCGCCGGGTAACTCCCGACCGCCCGCAATCCCAGGCCGATCGATTACATTGTTTGATCGTCTGCTTGTTGTGGTTGCAGCGTGTGACGACAAATCCACCTCACTGACGACGACGTGACTCGACTCAGCTGCGATATTGAACGACCGCCTCTCGCAGCCACCGATTGGAACGCCATTTCAGCTGGAGGATTGGTGTGGGAGGTTGGACAGCTGTCATCTGCAACCATTTCAGCTGCTCGACTCGGCCGCCAGGGTGCAGGCCGACGCATCTCACCTTCGAGTTTCTGCGACGACGAATTGGCTTGGGCCACCTTCCTTGCGCATGAAAAGCGTCCCGTGCAGAATCAGCGGACCGGGCATGGAGGGCTGACGTTTCGTTTCCTCGCCGCAACAGCACACTCTGCACATCCGCTCCTTTGACAAATCACCGGCAGAGTGGTCTCTTTTCACCCGACCTTCGCCTCCCTCATTCACTTCTCGACTCAACATCCGAGCCACTCGCATCAAGCTCAGCGACACTTCGCATATTCCTACTTTTCCGTCATACCAGAATGCCTCGGCCGCCAGCCTCGGCGTCCAAGAAGCAGCAGCTGACTTACGCACAGCTTGCTGCCTACGACGATATTCTTACCGATGCCCTGATTGACCATGTGGGTTCATCGAGATTCGCTCCCCATCACTAGCGACACTGACCATGGCAACAGGCCTATTACTGGACAACTATCCCGAAGAACCGCCCCGCTTATCACGCCTCGCGCGGCATCCGGGAGGAAGACATCACCAAGATTATCCAGACCCATCTCATCGTTACGCCGAACCCTGCGGCCGCCGAGGAGGCCCTGCTCGCCGTCGACGGCCTGAAGAAGTTCCACCGCTCCCTCAAGACGCCCAAGGAGAAAGATGACTTTGTGGCGCACCTGCGACGGTACATGTCCATCTACCAGCCCGACTGCCCCTTTGAGGTGAATGCGACAAACCGATACACCATTTCCTCCTACGAGGCAAGCATCACAGCGAGACGGTTCATCAGGCGCAATGAGACGATCAAGTACCTGGCTGGGATCCAGGTGACGGTGACGCCCGAGGAGGAGGCCCAGCTGGCCCTGCGCAAGAAGGACTTCAGCCTGGTCGTCAGCAGCAGGAGCAAGCTGACCAGTCTCTTCATGGGGCCCGCGCGGTTCGCCAACCACGACTGCAACCCGAACGCACGGCTCGTTACGCGCGGCCAGGCGGGGATCGAGGTTGTCGCGTGCCGGGACATTGAGGTGGGAGAGGAGATCACCGTCAGCTACAGCGACAGCTACTTTGGCGAGAACAACTGCGAGTGTCTGTGCCAGACGTGCGAGAACAACCTGGCCAACGGTTGGAAACCCGTGGAGGGCGCAGTACCGGTCCAGGCGAGCATCGAGGGAGGACCGATGGGCACGCCTGATGGCTACGCGCTCCGCCGGCGGAGGCGAGACCGGAGTGTTAGTGTCGCCGGGTCTCGCACATCGTCTGTCACGCCCGACATCCGCCCGCGCATCCTTCGAACCAAGAGGAGTCAGACGAACCTTGGGGAGAGGGCATCAACAACGGACTCGGTTGATAACGAGCAGATGACGGCGACTGCCTTGACCAAGAAACGGAGTCTGGACGTCGCATGCCTAAGCTCCCCGCCAATCACACCGGCTAAGCGGCTCAAGAAGAGTTACTACGAGCTTTCCCCCATCAGGTTGGAGATCGGGTTATCGAGGTCCGATTCGGAAACGGGGCTCTCCAGCACCTCAACGACATCCGAGGACGGGAAAGGCAGCATGACCGATGCGACGTCGCCCGACGAGGAGAAGCCTGCGCTCCAGATACCGTCGCCGGAACTCTCGCCGGTCAAGCAGAGCGTCGAGATTCCCAGTCAGCTTGACAGTGAGCGATTGGTGGACATCTCGCCATCCGCGCAGCAGACGGAGGGTTCCGAGACGATGCTCCCTACAACAGACAACGCAATTTCAGGGGTCTTGCATGATCACTCAGCGATTCCGGACTCTTCGTTACCCACCGTGGACAGCAACTCAGCTGCATCAGAGGGCTCGTCAACGGCCAGCTGCCTGCCCAAGTTGGAGGAGGCCGAGGACATTCAGAGATGCATGGTCTGGCAGGAATCGGAGCAGCCCATATTAGCACAAGTTCCCACGGAGTCATGGTCAAACGACCTGGATAGATTGCCGTCGAGCGAGTCCGTTCCGACCGAAACGAGCACGGAACCGGCAGCAGAGCTGCCTCAACAGGATGGGAACGAGGCCACGCCGGTTGAAGGCGGCACCGACGCCACGACAGAATCGACACCAGCCGCCGAGCCGAGCGACGAACCACCCTCCAACGCTCCCTCCGCAGCCCCCAACAAGCGCAACAACGAGCGCGACATCACTCAACCCCCTCCCGCCCGTCCCGTGCGGCGCCAGCGCATCCCAGGCGACTACACCCTCACCCCACTCCTCCTCTCTGAGCCCCAGACAGCCTGGGTGCACTGCACCAACTGCGCGGGGGCCTTCGTGCAAAAGGACGCCTACTACACCAAGGCTAACTGCTTCCGGTGCGAGCGCCACTCCAAGCTGTACGGCTATGTCTGGCCCAAGACGGCTCCCGCGGGGAAAGATGACAGGGAGGAGCGGATTTTGGATCACAGGGTTGTGAATCGGTTCTTGCATCCTGAGGATGAGGCGCGGGCGAGGGGGAGGAAGATTTGGAGGGGGAGGGTGGGTTCGACTAGTGAGAGTCTGAGTGAAGAGAGGACGCCGAGTAGGATTCATATCCGGGGAGGGCGGGCGGAGAGTGAGGCTAGAGGGAGGGCCTCGTCCGAGGCGGAGAATGCTGCTCTTGCTGGACTGCGCCGTAGTGGGCGGGTTCGGAGGGCGAGTGCGAGGGCCTTGGGGGAGGATTGATTTTGGGGTGTGGCGTTGTGAGAGGAGGGTGGGTTATTTTGGTGCAGAGGTCGCATCGTGTGTTATATACCTGTGTATTATGTTGCTTGGGTGGTTTAGGTGGGACTCGAGAGGGATTCCCCTGAGCTGAGAGTCGGCTCTTTGCGGTGGCTATATGGCGGGCCGGACTTTGCTAGTTGCTGGCGAGTGGTAATAAATCATAATTTGTGAGGAACTTTGGTATTTGTGGTGTGAACTGAGGAACTCGAGCAGCAAGCTTCATATGGCTTCCCTGTCGTCTTGACTCTCGAATGGTTGCAACTTGCCCGTGAAGATCCGCCCGTATCCTTGCCTGCCGGATGCATTGGCCCGAAAACAACTTGCAGCCTGAGGCATCAATTGGAGCTCCCTGACCCTTGCTGGCCTGGCAACGTCGAGCGTCCCCAAGCTCCTCAGCTCACCAGCAGCGAGCTTCCAGCCTCCCAAATTCTTCCAAACAAGCCGTTGTCTTGCACACGGATTCATCATGCTTCCCCACCTTCTCTCGATTCGCCTTTCTTTCCAATCGCGCATTTCTGCCAATTGGGATTCCATTCTCGATTTCTTCCACTTTTCGCTTTTGGAAGTCCCCACTCGTGCAACTCGTCGCAACCACCGATTTGTTTTCTCGCGATCGCTGCAACATTCGCACGACCACTCTCCATCGAGCATTGCACCCCGCAAATCGACCGAGTAATCCACACCCAAAAGCAAAATGGCCGACAGCTTCAACGAGGAGATGATCGAGGACGCGCCGGCGACCAGCACCTCGGCCGCGGCTCCCGCCGACGACGTCGAGATGGCCGAGGGCAGCGGCGCCGCCACTTCTGCTGGTGCCGAGGGCGCCGCCGAGAACGCCAACAGCGCCGAGCTTCCCTTTGCCGAGGGCGGCGAGAGCGACCCGGTCCCGCCGCGCGTCACCTTTGCGCAGTACCTGTCGAGCCCCGCCGTCACGCTGCTGATTGGGACCGGCGAGAACGAGACCATCCTGACGGCGCATCAGGGCCTGCTGGTGCAGAGCCCGTACTTTGCTGAGGCGTGCGCTGAGTTTGCGGATGATGGGAGCGTATGTTTTCCCACCTGGGTTGTGTCAATGTCTGAGGAGCTTTTGCTGACGGAGTTCGGTGACCTTACAGCCCCGCCAGATCGAGCTTCCCGGCGAGGACATCGACGCGATGGGGTGCTTCCTCGAGTTCCTCTACACGGGCGACTACTTCCCCAAGAAGGTGCCCGGGCAGCGCACGCTCGAGAAGGACCCGTCGATCCCCGAGGTGGACATGACGGGTGAGCAGCTCCTCAAGCACGCTAAGGTCTACACCCTTGCGGAGAAGTTTGGCCTCACGCACCTCAAGAACCTCGCCTCGAGCAAGATCCACTGCGTCAACTCGACCGCCAAGGGCGAGATCGCCTACGCCCGCTACGTCTACCAGTACACCTCCAAGGACGACACGGCCATCCGCGTGCCCGTCGCAAACTTCTGGGCCACGCGCTCCCACACGCTGCGCTCCGAGGCCGAGGACGAGTTCCGCAGCCTGTGCTTGGAGTTTCCCCAGTTTGGCTACGACGTGCTCAGTACGCTCATCTTTGCCATTCCAATGTTGCTGTTGCTGACTAGTTTCTTCTTCAGCCCGCGTCCTCGACGAGAAGCTCAAGCGCGAGCGCAACGAAAAGATGCACCCCGGCGCCCCCGGCAGCGCGCGCAAGCGGCCCAGGCACAGCAGCACCGCTGCCTAAGCGGGCGAAACCGAGAGAGACGAGCGCTCTACTATATCCATCCTGCAGTTTCTCGGTCCCCAGACCGGCTCGGCCGCGCCGCATATTCACCAGCAGGCATTTCGGCAACCGGCGGCGGCGGCATTACCGCTCGCCAGATGTACAATGGAATCTCGCGGATCCGGTCTTTCCTTATACCTTTTCTTTGCGCCTTTTGGTCGGGAAGTTCTTCTGGTTGCTCGTGGGTGTCCTTGACGTCTGGGCGAATTGGTCAGTCTTCTGGAGCTTAGGTGTTTCTTGGTCTACGCCAGGAGCCTTCCAAGCCAGGAAAAACTGGTGGCTCATCTCAGCCTTAGCATTGCGCCACTACGGACACAAACAAAATGGGAACAGAGGTGAAGTTTCTTGAGGATGGGATGCGCTCGCTCCGGATGCTGGCCTACTTAATGGCCCAAGCTTTCGACTTTGGCGCGGAGTACCGTGGGCCTTTCCGGCGTTTTTCTTTTGCATGTGGGTGTAAATACCTCAGGCTGCTGTACGAATAGGATAATGGTTGCTGCACAGTCTCTGGCGTCCACAGACCCGAGAGTCATTCGCTGCGTTGGTCTCTCCACTGTGAAGGGCTCTCGCCCGGAGGCAGTTGATCTCACGGCTTCTGGCGAACCTTGATAAAGTAATGCCCCTCCCCGCCAACCTTGAACACCAGCCACCCCCTCAGGTCATAACAACTCCACCCCTCCCCCTCGCCCTCCTCATGCCCATGGCCATGGCCTCCATCACCCTCCCCTGATGAGCACGTCACCCGCACCACCCAAACCATCTTAACATCCGCCCATGGCGCCCGCCTCCTCGCAGCCTCGCCAGCAGGCGACGGCCTCGTCCCGTGCCAGACACACAACCGCGCAGGGTTCACGTACGTAGTAACCTCATCGACGCCAACACGACAGTCTCCCACCGCCCGCTGCGCGCCATTGGCATACTCGAGCAGCATCCCGCAACAGAACCCTGCCGTCCCAGGCTCATGCAGCACGTCGATGCGGACAACACCAGCGAGAGGGGCGGCCGTGTACCAGAGACAGGTGGGCTCTATCGGCACGCTGGTATTATCGTTGTTGAGCATCGTGTAAGCCCATTCTTCGTCGTCTTGATCGTCCAAGAAGGCACCAGTTCTCCTGAACGGCGGGGTCATTTCCTTGCGGGAATGATGCCAGTCGTGGCGGTTGGAGAGGGCGCCGATGGCGGTGATGTTGTTGCCCTCGAAATAGGCGGCCCATTTTGGATCGAAGGGGGCGGTCCTGTAGATGAGGGTCATGGGGTGATGACGGATTGTTTCGTCTCTGTCGCTAATACTGTCGAGGACAAAGTCGCGGGTTGTGGAGGGGGTTTCTTCGTATTCGTCTTGGAAGGTCGACTGGCCGAACCAGACGTCGCCCGCGAGTTGCAGGCGGAACTGGTGAGGGTAGAGGTGGGTCAGGCTGATGGTTACATGTAGATGGTGCGGAGGGTGAGAAAGGGATGTGGACGTACCAGCCAGCCAAGGTCACGCTTGTAAGTGTCTGAGTCCGGGGGAGCATTGCGCTGGCGCGATAACAGCCGCACGCCAAACTCCAGGACGCGGTCGGCCGGGGAAATGGGCACGTAGATCCAGAACATGTCGGGGTACACCGGGGAGAAGATGCGGCTGGAGGCATGCTCGGCCGTGGGCGAAGCGCGCGTGTGGGCGTGGATGGCCTGGATGCTGTTGCGGTCGCAGAGAAAGGAGATGCCGCGGACTCGGTCCAGCTGGATTGTGTGGTATCGCGCCGATAGGACGCCGTCGTTGGGGAAGAGCACGCAGTCGCGCTCCGGGTCGGGAGGCGCTGGCGTGTCCCAGATCTGTATGTCCGGAGGCTGGCATGTCAGACGAGCGAATCCGTACTGTCGATGGGTCAGTTCAGAGCCAACCCTTCTATGTATGGAGTGCTTGGAGCGGCCTTGCCTTTAGATGCACAGCAGCGTCCGTCTCACCACCGAGTGTGGCATACACCAGGGAGTCGGAGCGTTCACAGCCGTAAAGGGGGCGCTTCTCCAGCCTCTCGATCTCCAGCAGCCCTCGGCGGTCGATTGTCAGACGCAATGTTCCTGGCTGTCGGAGCTCTTCGTCCAACGGTCGCAAGACAGGCTCCTCTCCGCGCTTCCACGAAACGATACGTCTCAGGGGCCACTGGCACGAGCTCAAATTCTGGGACCGAACTCCGGAGAGGTGGCGGGATAGTGCCAGAACCAGAATGTAGCGCCAAAGCGGACTGTCCGAGGAGAACTGCTGAATTTTGACCCCTATCTCCGGCGGAAGCGCTGCCAGCCCGGCCATGTGCAGCCCGGCAGCCACGGAGGGTGTCACCTGGGAGATGGCCGGGCGTTGACCGATGCCGAGATGCGGCCCATCTCGCCACGGCAGTGTCCAGGCAGCCGCTATCCACGCGCCGTCCAGAGCTGCCTTGGGATCGGCCCACGGCTGCTTGAACAGCTCGAGACAGTCGCAGTGCACCGTGGCAACCTCGTAAGGCGTTGCGTCTTCATCGTCCACCCGCCTGCCGGGGGCCACCAGATAAGTCCCCCCTGCATCGGGGTACGCCGATTCATCGGGACTGCCGGGACCGTCATGATACGAGGAAAAGACCCTGCTGCGGGTGCAGGCAATTGAGTCGGCGCTGCCACCAACTAGGCCGGAGTTTAGACCCAGAATGTCGATCAGGTGAATAGGACTCAAACTTACGAACAACACACTTATCGCCGACCACCATGGCCCTCCCGCAGAGGCCGCAGTCCGGCCAGAGGCGAACATATCCGGCGATGTCTTCGTCATGGCCTAGATCTGCCATGGTTCGAAATAGCTCCAGTTCCGCAGCGCCGAAGGGAAGTGAGGGTGGGAACGTTGTTGTTGTGTTTGGCTCCAGGCTCGGTTCTGAACATTGAAATTGATGCAGGTGGTGGAGTCTGCGGTCTCCCCCGCTTGCTTGCCTCGAGGTTGCCTATCCGAGGTTGATTGGAGGCTCTAGGTGAGTCTCCCTTTTATCATGCCCCAAGAGACTTGAGCTCTATTGCAGTTGAGTCCGATCAAACAGGAATGCGAAGAAAACGACGCCACTGGCACGGCACTGATATTGAGTCAGGAATGCTTGGTGAATTGGCAAAGCACGGCTGAATGACATGGCCAACATGAAGTCTCACTGAGACAAGTGAGAGCAAGGTACCTACCTACCTGGCCGTGGAAAGCCATGCCACAACATCTCAAACAGGAGCATCAACCAGACTAGTAAGACATAATCATTCGCTGCATTAAGAGAAACCTCAACCTCAACCTAGCCATACAACGCCACCCTAGCACCTAAAGCCATAACTTATCCGCTGGGTAAAATCTGGTGAAGACAGTTGAACAGTATCCCACAAACACCCCCAAGCCGCTGATCCGATAACACACACCCGCTTACACCTGCTTGAGGAACTCCAACATCTTGTCCCTCTCCTCCACCGGCATCACCCGCAGCATATCACGGACACCCTTCCAGGCAGCGCTCTCCGTGGCATCCTGGTTCTCCGCCGTGCCAACCCGCACGAGCTCCCGCATCTCCGCCTCAATCGCCTCCTTCTTGAGCGCATCAATCTTATCCTGCACCCGAGCCCTGTTCTCCTCATACCACAGGGACACCTCACGGTCGCTGGTGGCAAAGTTGGGGATGCCGCACCACGCCTCGAGCAGCTGGAGGTGGTGCTCGCGGGACTCGGCCGAGTTGGCCGAAGCGGCGGCCTTGCCAGTAGGCGCCTTGGCATTCTTCATGCGGCGCAGAATGTACTCCTCGTTAAGCCTCCTGCGCACGCGCCAGTAGAAGAAGCGGCGGGCCTCGCGCCACTCGAGCACGTCCCGAATGACACCCTTGGCCTTCATGCGCCCGGCGCGGTCGTGCAGGTCGGCATACTGCAGGCTGATCTGGGCGTACACGGGCAGAAGCTTCTGCTCCCGCTCCGTCATCTGCGCCTTGATGGCGTCCGTCTCCTCCTTGGAGAGGCCCTCCTTGGCCATCCGCTTCTTGAGGTCCGAATAGACGGGGTCGAGACGGGCCATGGTCTCAAGCTGCTTGTCCTTGCGGTACTTGATGCCAATGATGCCCTCGGGCTCCAAGACACCACCGCGGGCCTCGACGTCGGCGTACATCTCCATGACGGTGGGGTTGATGGTCGGGTCCACGACGACCCACGAACCACCACGGAGCTCGCCGAAGGGCGGGATGTAGATGAAGACGGGCTGCTCAAACTTGACCAAGGCATCCACGATGAATGAGCCGTACTTGAGAACCTCGTTGTACATGTCGCGCTGACCGCCCGAGAAACCACGCCAGTTGGCAAGGATCATGAGCGGCAGCTGCTCGCCGTTGTTGAAGTCGTTGATGGCCTGGGCCGTCTTGAACGCCGAGTTGGGATACCAGACGCCGCCGGCCTCGTTGGTCACTTGCTCAACCGAGTCGGGGTTCGCGGGGTCGGCCGGCGTGACGTTCTCCACCGAGCGAGTCTCGACGGCGATGACACCCATGGGAATGCCGCCGAGGCGAGCGCGACCAACAACGACCGTGCGAGCCCAGCCGCCCAGCGTCTCGACGAACGAGTCCTTGTCGAACAGGCCAGGTTGGAACTCATCACCGTCCTGCTTGCCGCCGATCATCCACCTCACGTCGTAAGCCTGCCTCTGCGGCGGAGTGTAAACGACATCGCGGTCCCAGGGGTCGACCGGGGGCCTGATCGGGTTCGGGTTGTTACGCCTGTCCGGGACGAACGACATCCACTGCACGATCTTGGAGACGCCCGCGAAGTCGTCATTGGCGGTCAAGTGCGACACACCGTTGCGGTACATGATCTGGGTACCACCGAGCTGCAGGTTGGAAGTGTACACCTCGCGGCCGAGGAGGTTGTTGAGCGCAGGGGCGCCGGTGAGGATGATCGGCTGACCCTCGATCTGGACAGCACGCTGGCCGAGGCGCACGAGGTACGCACCGATACCTGGGGAGAAGAGTCAGTTTGTACAATACCGAGAGGCGGGCGGGGCAAAAAAACTTACCGACTGAACGGCAGGTGACCAGGGTGCAGGTGAAGATGTCGTTGTAAGCCCTGCTCGTGGCACCAGCAATCAAGCCGGACCCGCGCAAGCACTCGACACCCAGGCCGTCCTCGCGACCGACGATGGTGACAATCTTGTGGCGCTTCTCACCGTCCTCGAAGACCTCCTCGGTGATGACCTCGTTCTCAAACCGGGCCCTGGCCTCGTCGTTGAGGTAGAGGTACTTGAATCCGGCCTCGGGCTTCTCCGGGTCATTCCAGGCGACGCTGAAGTGAGGCATGAGCTCGTTGGCGAGACCCAGACGGGCACCCGAGTTGGCCGACAGGTAGATGCGAGGAATGCCCAGCTTGCGGGCGAGCTCGGTGCACTTGAAGAAGAAGTTGTCCTCCTTGGGACCAAACGAGCCGATGCTGTAGGTGATATCGTTGGCCACCACGACGAACTTGCGGCCCTTGGGATACTCGGGAGTGCGAGCGCTGATCAGCCAGCCAACCATGCCGCAGCTGTTGTTGCCGGGCTCACGCGACACCTCGGTCAGATTGTCGTGGTCATCCAGCACGAGCTCGCTGAACTCGATGCATTCACCAGTGGGCGGCTGCAAGTCGGCCAGAGCCGGCTGAGCCTTGACAGTCTCCGTCCAGCTGTTTTGGATCGCCTGGCGGAAGAGCTCCGGGAAGTCGTAGACGTACTGGGTGCCCATGATGTGGGCCTTGTACCGCTTGGGCTGCAGCCAGTTCTTGGTCGGGTAGGGCGTCGAGACGGGCAGCAAGTGCATGGAGCCGATCTTAGTTGTACCTCCAATAGAATGGAACACCCACTCGCCCTTCTCCGACTTGCGCTCGGCGTACATCTCGACCTCAATAACATATCCCGACGTGTTGGTGATGATGACACGCAGGGGGTACGGCAACCCGGTCGTCGGATCCGTGCAGATGATGCGGATCTCAACCTGCGCAACACGAAGGCGCCAGCCACGAAGGCCGAACCGGTCCAAGAAACCCTGCAGCGAGTGCTCGACTTCCTGGGGCTGCAGCTGGAAGATCGGGGTGAAGTTGAGGAACATATGGTTGAGATCCGAATTGCTGGTGCCGATGATCTCGAGCGCATCGAAGATGTCGTTTATGACACGGTCCGCCTCCGAAATCAGGTACTCGGCAGTCGGGATCTCATCACGCAGTCTGCCCGGGCGAATGACGGCACGAGTGAAGAAGCGCCGGTCGCTCTCGACATCCTTGCCGATGCCTTCGTAGACGTGAATGTTCTTGTTCTCGGTGAACATTGGCTTGATCTTGAATTTGGACAGACGGCCGAGCTCGAGCTGGAAGGCAAGGGACGGTTCGATGTGACGAATGCTGTCGTCCTCGAGGTAGTGGGGTCCCCTGAAGGTGAAGTACCCGGGGTACGAGCCGTCGTTCCGGCCGCAGATGAAGGTGAGGCGACGGACCCGCCGGGCGAAGAGCTCGTCCTTGAACTGCTGGACCAGCGGCACAATGTCCTTAAGCATCTCTTGGTCACCCCGGCCCTCGGCGTCCCGAATGGCGATATTGACAACGGCAGACAATTCATCGGAGGTGCTGTCCGTGCGGAGCGCGGTCGGCCGGCGCTTGTCGCTGAGCTCGGCCAGGACGCTGGTGCTCTTCTTGCGCACGCCTCCCGGGAGCGGAAGGGTCTCCAGCGCCTTCGACAACAGCTCATCGACATCCTCGAGATACCTGCAGGGAACGATGACGCCCTTGCGTGTCGGCTCTTCCTGGGTCTTCTGCGACAGGTAAGACATGTCGCTGATGGAGCTGATGCGCCCAATGTGACCAACCGGTGTGGCCGGGGACGACGGGACGGCAGACTGAACGGGAAACCCAAACTCGGTCTGGCCGATCTTGCGGAGCGCGAAATCCCAGGATACAAACGAGGGCGTGGCGGTCTCATCCTTGTGGTACTCGATCTTCTTGAGCACATACGCACGGTAAGCACGGCGTACGTACACCTCCAGAGCGGCGAGAGACACCCAAGGATCCTCATGGGCGAAGAAGAGCGTCAGCACGTCAAAGACGGTGTACTTGGAGTCGACAACCTCCTTGAGGACGTCCAGGTTGGGCTCCCGGTGATCCCACCCGGTCTCGCCGTACCGCGACTCGACGACAGAGGAGCGCAGAATGTGCTCCATCTGAGCCGTCCTCTCCTCGAGAGATGGAAGAGCGCACTGGATAAGGATCTCGCGGGCCTTGAGAGAGACCTTGGTGACGTGGCGCGACTCGAGCTCGGCCAGCTTCCGGAGCACGGGTCGCAAGATCTTGCCGACATTGCCGACGTTTGGCTTGTTGGGCCTGTACTCCTCGAGGATGGCGAGGACGAGGGAGTTCTTGGCCGCAACCCTACTGTGGGACAGCACGGTCTGGACAACCTTTTGAATGTTGTCCTTGTTCTCGTCCCGAAGCTTCAAGATCACCTCTTCGTCCTGCGACCGGTGGCCAGAGAACAGGCGCTCAACATCTGCATACTCGGACAGCAGATCGCCGATGGCGTTCAGCTCGCGGACCTTCTGCCCATCGGCATACTGGTCCAGGATGGTGGTCAGCGGAGCGAGGGTGGCCTTGAGGAGGTCGGCATCGCCCTTGGACTGGACGTTCTCGTCGAGGAATTTCTGGAACACCTTCATGAGGTTGCGGGCAGGGAATTCGGCCTGTCTCTGGGCAGCACGCTCCAGAACCTGGGTGAACTGGGCATCGAGCTTGTTCGGCATGCGTGCGTGGAGAGCGGAGAACTGCGCGGCAAACTCGCTGTAGGGCAGCTGGGGGTCACGGAGAACCTCGATCAGCTGCTTGAGAGTGTCGAGCATGATGACCTGGTTGTCGAAGCCCATGAGAATGTTCCGAAGCGTGCCGTACAGAAGCCCAAACCTCTGCGCAGGCTTGGTGCCCACAATGACGGGGGTGCCGTAGTCGGGGAGCTTGCCGACAAAAGTCTGGGCCTGCTTGACGCGGCTGGGATCGTCAAGAGCGAGGATGCCCAAGATGTCGCCGGCTTCCAGGGTAGCGCCGGGCTGCTTGATGAGCTGCACGGTACCGTCCTCCTGTGCTATAAGAGGCATGTACATCTTCATGACCTCAACCTCGGCAAAGGGCTCGCCAGCCTTGATGTGCCCACCGTTCTCGACGGTGTACTTGACGAGCTTGCCAGGCGAAGGCGTCCGCAGCTGCGTGGGGTCGTTCTCCTGCTCGAGCAGGCATGTCTTGCCATCGACCGACAGGCGCGTGGCAGCCACCTCCTCCTTCCAATACACGTTGTGGCTGTGGCCGTTCAGGAGGATGAGAAGCCCGCCGTCGCTGAGCGCGCGCACACCGGCGGTGCACTTGGACCCGTTGATGAAAAGGTGGTAGCTGTCGGCGCTGGAGCGCGTGACGGTGAACTTGTAGCGGTAGCCCTCGTAGATGAACTCAATGGGGAAGACGGTCTTGAGGATGTCCTTGCTAGGGACTTGACCCTTCTCCAGGCTCGCACGGTACTCGGCCATGCAGGCTTCGCTCGAGATGTGGGCCTTGGTGACAGCACCGCAAACGACTGCGAGCATCGGATCGGGCCTCTCGGCAGTGAGCTTCTTTGAGATCAGCTCATCGAGCCAGCCCGTGGTGATGGTGTTCTCCTCGAAGGCTTCCGTCTCGAGCAGCTTGATCAGGTACTCGACGGTGGTGCGGAAATCGCCGCGAATGCTGAGCTCCTTGAGGGCGACAACCATGTGTTTCCTCGAGGCGGCGCGGTTCTCGCCGTAGGCAAAGATGTGGCCGAACTGAGAATCCGAGAAGCTGTGGATGCCGCCGGCCGAGCCGACCGAGAAGTAGCCCCACACGTTGGAGCTCGAACGGAAGTTCAGGTCATGCAGCACACCATTAGACGGCTTGAACCCCTCTCCCGGGTCTTCGGATGTGATGCGGCAGGCGGTGGTGTGGCCCTTGGGCGTCGGGCGCCGTTGCGTCTTCTCGCTCTCGGGGTTCGTAAAGTCGAAGTCGATCTCCGTCGCCGTCTTGGGGTCCACGCCGTAGAGAAGTCGGATGTCCCGGATCCGGTGAAGCGGAATACCCATGGCAATCTGGAGCTGAGCGGCGGGCAGGTTGACACCGCTGACCATCTCGGTGGTTGGGTGCTCGACCTGCAGACGAGGGTTCAGCTCCAGGAAATAGAACTTGTCCTCGGCATGCGAGTAGAGGTACTCGACCGTGCCTGCGGAGACGTAACCGACGAGCTTGCCGAGACGGACGGCTGCCTCCTCCATCTTCTTGAAGGTGTCCGGCTTGGCGATCGTGACGGGAGCCTCCTCTATGATCTTCTGGTGTCTCCGCTGGACCGAGCAATCTCTGCCAAACAGCGAGATCGCGTTGCCGTACTGGTCCGCCAGCAATTGAACCTCCAGATGCCTGGCAGAGTCGGCCACCTTCATGACGAAGATGGGCGAGCCGGGGATTTCGGAGGCGGCGGCCGCGTAGAGCTGCTCAAATCGATGTTCGCTCTCGACCTTTCGGATGCCCTTGCCACCGCCGCCTTCGGACGCCTTGATCATGACTGGGAAGCCAATCTCGCGGGCCTTCTCCAGCGCCTCTTGCCAAGAGGTCACGCAACCCTTGCGATAGACCTCGTCCGGGACTGTCACGAGGCCCTTGTCGTCGATACTAACCTCGTTCACCCCTGTGCCAGACCACGGTATGCACGGCACGTCGGCGTGCTGGGCCACGATGGTCGACGAAATCTTGTCACCCAGAGACCGCATGGCGGTGCCGGGAGGGCCGATGAAGACGATCTTCTTAGGTGACGCCGCCAGCGCCTCGGGGAGCTTTGGGTTCTCGGACGCGTGACCCCTGTTTGCCACTCGTCAGCGATCGCACTCGGGCACTGCAAGCGGTTGGGAACTCACCATCCTGCCCAGACGGCATGGACACCCATGCGCTCTGCCACGTCAACGATCAGCTCGACGTTGGCGTAGTTGTGGTTGTTTGTGCCGCCGGGAACCTCGACGTAGTGGTCTGCCATGCGGATATAGTCGGCGTTTGCTTGGAGATCGTCGGGCGTGGCCATCACGGTGAACTTAATCGCCCGCTCGTCGCCGAACGTCTCGTACGCCCATTTCCGTACCGACCGAATCTCCTTGACGGCAGCAATGCCATTGTTCGCGATCAGCACCTGGAGGAGGTTCGTCAGCCAAGAAACCGGTACAAGTCAACTCTGCGGGGAAGCTCACGTTCGTGATGACCGTGTGGCCACCATGGCTCGCCACGAAATCCTTGACCTTGGACGGAGGCGCGTTCTCCAGCTTGTTGCCCCCAATGAAGTGGGCGGGCAGGCCGTTCTTTTCGGCATGCGTCGCGCTGCCGTTAGCGCGCGGAACAACGACGCCGTTAGCGCCATTGGAGGCACCGTGGCTGTCCTGATCGGCCACCATTGTTGCTGTGTCGAGAGTGGGATCGTGTAGTCGGGGAAAGAGAGAGCCTGGTGTCTACCACTTTGTGTGGACCTCGAGGGTGGGTGTCAGGCTTGCGGCAACTCTTGGAATCGGGTGGTCGGCCGCGGTGTTCGGAGGGGATCCCGATATAAGGTCGGCTTGGGGAACCGGGGGATAACTGGATGTGATGCTGACTGCACGTCACGCTGCAAAGTCAGCACTCCCAAAACTTGGCAACTGAAGGTCGGAGGCCAGCACAAACCTCAATGCGCAGCGAGTGCTTCTTGGAAGAAGAATGCTCTCTTTGATGGACGGGATATGACGGACAGGCGAACAATTGCCCACGCAACTCGGCAAGGATGGGAGAGTCGAGAGTCGACGCCAAATTAGAACAGGGAGACCTCGAGAAAATGCAGCGTACAAGAAGCGAAGGTCTGTCTCGTGTCCCGCGGTTACCACGCAAGGAGGTT
Source organism: Chaetomiaceae sp. PF1801 (assembly GCA_023628475.1). Taxonomy (NCBI): domain Eukaryota; kingdom Fungi; phylum Ascomycota; class Sordariomycetes; order Sordariales; family Chaetomiaceae; species Chaetomiaceae sp. PF1801. The sequence continues at coordinate 263,701 of JAMAKQ010000024.1, forward strand.
TGGATCAGCGGAAGGAATGAGAGGAAGGGCACACGCCTCGGGCAGGAAGGGAGGAGTGGGTTGATAGATGAACCTGGATGGCAATCTGGGAGTTTCTGGTGGGAATCTGAGCTTGGGACGGACCGGGGTCGAAAAAAAGCAACAGTGCGCTGCCCAGTCGCCCACTGTGCTTGCCAGGTGAGGTGCCTTACACACACCCCATCCCTCCCTCTTTCCACTCCCAAAATGGGTGATTTGGACGGATGCTCAGAAACTGCAAGGCTGGGATTGGAAGGAAGTGCAATCCAGCGCGCTGCCAGAAGGTTCCAATTGAAGTCTGAGGAAGTCGCCGAGCCAGGGCGACTGTGCGACGTCAGCCTGCAGTGACCCCGATGAAGCTGCAGGTCCGATGTTCTCCGTCGGGGCTCAGCCGAGTCTCCAACTCAAGGCATCGAGTTCATAGTACTCGAGAATTAAGCAATCAGGTTCAGATTTAAAGATACGTCGCGCAGCTCACTTTGACCTTCCGATCGATCTTGACCTTCGCTGTCGATTCGCGATCCCGCCAGCACAGTGTCTGAACTGTCTGGCATGAACCCGCCGGGATGTGCCGCCTGTCCGGAAACCCACGTCGGCGCTCCGGCTGCGCCATCATTCGGCGTCCGAAAGGGGGTAAAATCAACCTGAAAACCCCCCGGGCATACCTGAGCGCTCGGCTCTTTTCGATTCACCCGAAAATTTGTCTTCTCCCTTGGCTATGCGCAAGCCATCAAACCTGGCAATCCAAACCAAGTCCAGGGAGCTTCGACACTTCGGATGGGTGGGGGCACTCGATCAGGACAACGGCAGTCTCAACAACCGAAATCCGACAGTTCAACCATTTTCTTCGGGTCCCTGGCCGGTGATCAGCCGGTGGGGCCCCAGCAGCGTGCCTGGGGAAAATTTCGACAAGGGGCAACGTCAGTTGAACGCCTGCTGGGGACTCGGTTGGCAACTTCATCACCAACGAGCTCGGCCATACCTGAGAAGTTGAAGGCAATGGAATGCGGGCGTTCAAGAGTCTCGACTCGTTTGTCTTCGAGGAATTGAAACTTGTCGAAAAAGAAAGCTTGACGTTGGGCGGCACTTGCCTGCAGCAGATCCCCAATTGTTGAGTCTCCACCCAAGCCCGGTCACCCTTGCTAGCCGATCGTTTGACGGGAGCAGGGGTTCGGAGCTGGACCCGCAGATCCCCAACATTCGTCCGCCTTCCATCTTGAACCACTCCATTTCGGGCTAGCTGCGATGATCTTTTCGAGATGCTGACTTTCAAGTCCTCATGGACGACGGTGTCTCGTCGAATGGTCAGGGATGGGAATCGATGAGCCAGCCATTGATTGGAGTCGGTTTCTCGAGTGATGAAGCAGTGACAAGTTGATTGCCCATTGATGAGGGCTGACGTCGCTTCCGTCCGTCCGCCTCCGCGGCCCTCGAGATCCGGATGCCCGCGGGCTCCGTGTGCAGCCCTTCAGGAAGCGATGGTTTCCTTTCATCGCCAGGCAGCTCAAGACCAGCTGGATCGTGGTCTGCCTCTGGATCGGCTTCTTTTCATCAGGGTTGAAGCATACCATCTCCGTATCCAGGGTTCTGACATTCTGTCCGGGTTGAATCTCTGCCTGGCCATACACACGGTTGTATCGCACCATCACTTCCAGTCAAACTGGGGAGGAGTGTGAACCTGTGTGATCGGGGCTCGAAGATGGACGTCCAGCCGTTCCGGCGATTGCAGCCGGACAAGAGTGGCTATTCCGAAGTGGCTTCGTCGAGGCCTCAACCTTCACCACATGCATTGATGGACAAGTGCTCTGTAGGTTAGTGATCTCGACATCTCCTGCAAGGCACCCGCCAGGCCTTTAAATACCCAAACCCGTACCAACCCAAAAGCTGCACCCCGCCTCCAACCCGCCGCCGCAGACCGGGGAAGACGCATCGATCTCGGCCGGATGCCGTTCCCCAGATGAGATGCCGCAATGGAAGCCAAGCCGACCCAGCCGGACGGGACCCCACCACGGCGCCTGACATCAGAATCGTACGATAACCCACATGGCACGCGGGGACTCCGGGCCAGCCCGCCCAGTCCCTCTTCACCCCTTCAGCCCTACGAGACCCTTACAGCACAGTGTCCGAGAGGGAAGGCTGGCTCGGCGTTGAAGTGATTCGAGGAGCGGGAAAACATGCAGGAGTTCTGCAAAAAGGGTGCGTAGGCGCGGCGGCTGTGCGGCAAATGCATGTGAATCCAACAGTGTCCATATTGAAGTACACGTGTAGCCAAGATGCAACGGAGCAGATCCGGAGATATTCTTAATGGAGTGCCGGCCGTCGGGACGCTCTCTTTATTACACCTGGCTCCGCTCGGTTCCCATGCCTTTAGTCTTTCACTCGGACGGACTCTGTTCCAACATCACCCCGAACTCCTGAGACTGACCAACAATAACCACACGCCATGGCAGCAAGACAAATCGCTGGACAGTGATGCGCAAATGGGCATGGACAATAACGTTACATGCAGATAATACGTACTCCCACAAAGTCCCTCTGCTCGAGTTAAAGGTGACGGATCCGAATAACCCATTATGTTCTGCAACTTAAACATGATCTTCACTCAACGGGAAGAGACATCCACTCCAGACAGGGACAAACACACAAGAGGGTATAACTGAGCAGCAGGATACAACAAAAGAAATAGTTAAATGATGTTTAAGGTATTCCCATCTCAACACCTCCAACCCACCCCATCCGACCCAAACCAGACCAAAACCAACCCAACCCCAACCAAGCAAGGTATCCGCGACAGCAGCAAGCAACAACAACCCCAAGCCGACACACAAGACAAAAGAAAGAAAGCCCCCCCCCCCCCCACCTTTCCCATACCACCACCACGCATGAGTAAGTCAGTAATCAGGTATCCATTGTTCAACCCCCTTACTCGTCAGCCCTCTGGCGACCTTGAAGCCCCCGACGAGTGATTAATCCTCAACCACACAATACCAGCCAACCTAATAAGTCTCCCCCAAATCCTCCAACACCCTCCCCGACCCAGCATACCCACCCGTACTAGCCCCACTAATCCTCCTCCCGCCGCCCGAAACCGACGCCGCCCCTCCACTCTGCCTCCTCGAACTCGGCACCGGAATCCCGCTGCTCGGCAGCGGCGGAATCCCGCCACTCGCAGAAATAGCAGCCTCCATCTCGAGCCTGCTGTACGTCCCCCTCCTACTCGGCGTCCTCATCTCACTCCCGATCGGCACGCCGCCGTCAACGGCGAATTCATCCGCCTCTTCGGCGGTGCTGTAGCTTATGCTTCCCGAATGGCCGTGCATGCCGAGGCTACTCCGCGGCCTGCCAAGCGGGGTGCGGGTGCCTGACAAGCTGGCGCGGCTCATGGGTCGCGGGGGCGGCATTATCGCGCTGCCGGCGTGGGAGTCGGTGCGGCTTGCTGGGCGGGCGTAGCTCGAGGTGCTAGCTCGGCTGCTGGGGCGGGAGTACTCCGGGTCGGCGTTGTGGTTGTTGTTGTTGTTGTGTGGGGTGGAGGCGGTGGGGTTGCGGTTGGGCAGGGGGCCGAAGGACAGGCGCGAGACGCCGGACGTGCTAAGTCGCGGGACGTGCTTGGTTGCGCTGGACGAGATGCTGCTGCGGGAGTCGGAGGGTGCGTGTCGAGAATGGGAGGGGGTGGTGTCGGAGCCGGCGAGGCTGGCGGCGCTGGAGGAGGCGGTGGAGCCGACGGTGCGCTTGCGGCTGCGGATGGTGACGGTGGAGGGGACGATGCCGTGTGGGGATGAGCGGGGCGGGGTGTTGGCGGGTCCTGGCAGCTTGGACCGGGCAGACTGCACGCGCGCCTCTAGGCGCTGCATTTGCGCCGTGAGCGTCCGGATGTGGGTGAGGGAGTTGGAGGGCGGAATCCGGTTAGCAGGGGGGCGGCCGGTCGATCTTGCGGCCGACGATCGGTGGGCCGGTGTTCGCATCGCGCTTGAAGTGGTTGCCACGCGAGTTACGCGGTTAGCCGATGTAGAGCCCGTGAAAGACCTCGGCTTCGGCGTGATGCTGTTCTCGGCGGAGGGAAGCCGACTCTTTCGTTGCGGAGCGGGCGTCTTGAGACCGCCCAGCTTGGGCAGAGGCACTGAAGCATCGGACATGGGCGGCGAGGGCGGGTCGTGCATGTCCGAGGGTGTGGACAGTAACTTGAGATCCGGAGGAGTCATAATCATCGGGGAGCTCGCTGTCGAATGCGGGGAGTTGCAGAACGAGGGAGATCCCGGAATCGAAGACACGTCGGTCGAGATGCTGGAGAGGTGGCGTGACTCCTGCTTCTTGATCTTGTCCTGCAGGATCTCGGCTTCGATCTTGAGGTCGGCCAGCTCCTCCCGCAGTCTTTGTGTCTCGACCCGCAGTTTCTCACGCTCCTGTTCCCCGATCTTGATCTCCTCTTCCAGCATGACGCCTCTTTCAATCGCGACGTTGTACTTGGACTCGAGATCTTCCAGGGACGAGGTGGTCGTTCGCGCCTGGCGTTCGAAGTCATCGTTGGCCACCTCGATGTCGCGGAGCTTCAGCTGCAGCGTCCTGTTCGCATCGCGGAGTTTCGTAATCTCCTTCTCGAGGTTGTTCTGCGCCGCGTTGGCCTCTGCCTTGGACTCCTTGTACTTCTTCTGTGGGGTGGGTCAGCCGCCTGTCCGACAGCGAAGCGCGAAAACGGCATACCTTCCATTCCTCCACTTCATAACGGAGGTCTTCTGCCTTCTGCAGCAGTGCCCGTTCCCGCTTGTCGGCCGCCTCTAGATCCCTTTCCAGTTCCGCCTCCAGCTCCTTACTCGACGCCTGAAACTCGGACAGCTCTGACTCGAGCACCTCATACTGCGCCTTGTACCATGCCAGGGCCTCCTCCAGGCTGGCTCCTTCCCTTGGGGGCGACGACGGTGGCTCGGACATCGGGCTTGTTTACGCAGCAGCGTGCGGCGCTGCGCGATTTCGCATGTGTTGGGAAAGTCGAAGGAAGGGTATTTAAGGAGTGTTGCGAGTCGCCGTCGTGGGAAAACAAAGGAAACGTCGGACGTGGTTATCGCCAAAGGAGGGAAATACGGTCGGAAAGTGGTAGATCGTTGTGGCGTTCCGTGGTGGTTTGTCGCATGCACTGCGATACTGGCAGGTGTTGGGGGTCAACACTCCGCCTTTTGTTGCGACCGAGACAACACAGACCGATCGGGCGCCGTGGTCGAGATTTGAGCGTCCAAAAGTCCGGAGAGGGCGGTCCCCAGTGTCGCAAATGTCGGATGCCGTGTGTTGGCGGCGCGCGACTCCTTACCTACCTGTTGCGCGCTGGCTGTCGTGGTTGTCGATGCGGCGTCGTGGTTGTCGGAGGCAAGAGGATCCCCTTCAGGCGGAGCGGAGGCTGTTTGGCTTGGCGTCGGTTGTCACCTCCTGCGTCGTTGCATGTGCGCTAATGGCGCCCTGGCAACCGTGCGTCGAGTGGGGCAAGTCTTGGCGGGCCTGCATGGTCTCGCCTGATGATTGTCATGCGCCTGTTTCCATCTCATGCTGCAGATATCAACTCCCGAAACACTTCAGCAGATCAGGCTTGCCAAATCTCAGTCGGCGGGCTCAACCAACTCTCTCGCGGCTATTCCAGCGACTTCCCCGTATTTGATGCCCATTCTGAGAGCGGGACGGGGGCAAATATTAGATCTAATAATAGCATGAACTTGTCGCAATCTTATCAGTTGACCAAGTTTCATGCTGGATAGCCCCGCTGTTTCAATGCAGCGGTTCGTTGGGAAGCGCATCTGTTAGACTGTTTCCAGAAACTTGTCGCGACCGTAGGCTTCATTCGCCCGTTTCCTCTGTTTTCTGTGAGCAATGACATGTTGAATACGGGCAAGGTAGGTATGGAGTTGAGCCATTGGAATAAACTCCAACGCTTTTATACCTTACTTCACAACGGAAGCAGTTGGGGGAGAGTCATCGTTGTTCTGGTGAGCTCACCACCTCGACTCCTGGCTTCCAGGTTGATCATGCCATGGAGAATAAACCCCTATCAACCCGTTTTTATTTAACTCACTGGCAGACGCTTCTCTATTTCCAAGTCCAACAACCGTACAGCACAATGGCCCAGTTCTGCACCCTCCCCAACGAGCTCGTTGAGAAAATCGTGCAGACTCTCTGCCTCGGGTGCACCGATGGCCCGGACCGTTGCTGTCCCAGACGCGGGATCAGGCATCCGCCGTACTGCGTGTGCGACGACACCGACCGCGCACAATACACCCGCGCGAAGGCGCTCGCTGCGCTGTGCCGGACGTCGCGCTGGCTCAACAGCATGGCAACACGGCACCTCTACCACGAGGCCCTGGGCAACCTGGACTTGCTCGCCCGCACCCTCATAGCCCGTAGTGACCTCGCCCAGGACGTCCGGGCCTTGCGCCTCGAGAACGCCATCTACGACCGCTCCTACTTCAGCCGCGAGACACTGGCATATTTGGATCTACGGTACCAAGCATCCCCAGATGCGCCGTCCGACTCGGAGGAGGACTCGGCAGAATACATGGAGACGCTGGGTGACCCGGACGACCTCGACATCGCGCTTGACATTCTGACAGGCCTCTGCCCCAACCTAGAGACACTCTATGCCGATATTGTTCACATCAAAAACTCCCGGCTTTGGCCACCGCAATCCATGATGCTCCTGCAGACCCTCGTCGTTTGGTGCAACTACTACTATCGCTACACGGACACCCGGAGGATGGTCAGCATGAAGCAGTTGGCCCGGCTGTTCCGCGCGGCGCCCAACATCACCGACTTGACCATCCACAGGCTGACGCAATGCCCGCCGCTGGGATTTACGCTCGACAGGGTCACTTCCCTGGACGTCCGGGCCGGCGTCCTCTGCAAGGGCGACTTTGTCAACCTCCTCTCCATGTGTCCGAACCTCGAGGCGCTCAAGTACGAGGCGTGGCCGCGGAACTTCACCTTGATCGAGGCCAAGGAGGCACTCCTCGCGCGCGCGCCCCGGACGTTGAAGTCCTTGCGCTTTGCCGCCGGAAGGAAAGACTCGGATGAGCGAGACTGGTCGGACGACGAGTATGAGTGGGAGCACGATTACGCCCCGGAAATAGGGAGGGCGCTGGCGGAGCGGGGGATCGTGTTTGAATATGATCCATACCCCGAAGATTAGCAGCGAGATACGCATGTACCGTATTAGCCAGCCGTACCCGGTATTGAGGAGACAAGAGACAGAGACTCCCAACGTTACGAGATTGAGTCGCCTGCCAAACGAGATCTATCATGCGCTCCAAACACGCTCACACAACCCCCCAAACCCATCACAACCCATATTTCCCCCCCTGCGTCCTCGCAAACTCCATCCCCGCCGCAAAATGAAACAACTTCGCCGCCACAATCGTCCTCTCCCTCTTACTGAACTCCACCAGCCTCTCATACAGCTCCCCCAACGGCACCACCACCCGCTGTATATGCTCCCCATCCTCCAGCCTCTGCTCCGGCAGCTCCTCCCCTTCGCCCAACCGCACCTCCACCATCACCATCTTCATATTCGCGCTACTCAGCCCCGGATCGGCCGCCTGCACGGGACTGACGTCCACCACCTCGCACTCATACCCCGTCTCTTCTTTAAACTCCCTCACGGCCGCTTGTTCGACCGTTTCCCCTTCGTCAATGAGACCGGCAGGCCACTCGACTGTGTACGCGTCCAGCGGGGGCCGGTATTGGATCACGAGGAGGGTTGAGGCCGGGCGGGAGGGGTGCAGGAGGATGTTGCCCATGGCGACGGCGTCGACGCCCGCTGATTTGGCGCGGGTTTTGCGCGAGGCGACTTCCCAGGTGCGCGGGGTGCCGGTCTGGTCGAGGTAGGAGACTTTTTGGAGGGTGATCCATTTTGCTTCGGAGGTGGGGAGGTCGGTGACCGAGGTGATGGTGGGTTCTTGGGTTTTGGTCATTCTGCCGGTTGTGGGGTGTTTGTGCCAGTGGGGTGTTGAGGGCGATTGATGGCGGGGTGAGTGGTGGTTTGAGCTGAGGCTTCTGGTTGTGGTTGAGGACGAGAGCGAAGGTGAGAGTGAGAGTGAGAATGAGATTGAGGGGCTGCGCGTGTTTGCAGTCGCGAGAAGGGAAGCGGGGCGGAGGAGGTGGAGAAGGCGCATGTGTGATTCCGGCTTGCGGCGCAAATTGGATGATTAATGAGGAGGGTAAAGTGAGAGGATGATAGGATGAGAGGAAACAGGACTAAATCGCTCAGAAACGCGCTGAATGAAGGCAGAAACCGAGATTGTCAGCAGGCCAGTGGTGAAAGGTTGCCTAGCTCAAGCCTCGGGGTCGTTCTTGGGTCTGGTCCATTGGATGACATCATGGGTGGCCGGGTTAGGGTTCATGCTGGCTCAGTGAGACAAGGTCGAAAAGGGGTCGAAATAGGGGCTTAAAGAGGGACTACCTTGCTCATTGACATGCTACACCCTGCATGCTCTATCCTTACCCCTTGCTTCTGCCTCATTCCCATATCCAACTCTGGCCTCGTAGCTCAACGGCAGAGCATTCGACTCCAGCTACCGAGTGATCGAAAGGTTATCCGTTCAAATCGGGTCGGGGTCAAGAAAGCTAGGGGGTGGACCCCAAATTTACATTTTTACACCTCTCCCTATAAAATATTTTCCGTCGGGCCCACTGTTAGTGGCGCCCACCTAATTTTACTACATTCGCCTAATACACCCTCTGGGAGGCGGAACCGGCGTTAAATAAATATACACACACACACACACACATGTCCAACTCGCATTACGCGGTCCGAGTCCAAATCAATCCCCGGGCAAACACCAGTTGCCGAGCAGTTACGCGGCGTTGGCTGGCTAGAAGTAGCTCTGGTCGATGACAGCTGGGCCAGGAATCTTGTTGAAGCGAAGCTTCAATGACGATAATTCCGGAGTGTGTAACACGGAGGAAGCGAGGAAGGAACGCTTCGCTTCACTTACGGGCCAAACCTCCAGAGTTTCTCGAGGAACGATTGGATGCCACAGTCACTCAGGCCCGTGCACGAAGCGTGGCGCTGTAGCTCGAGTCGGAAGCTTCGCTTCACGCTTACTGGGGTGAACCACCACAGTCAGGTATTTTACTCCTTAAACGAGCTGCCCTAGATATCGACGAGAATGCCGGGGTCTGACGCGCTGTATGCTCCGGGGATCTTGACTCCCGCAGGCAGCTGGCCACAACTGCCGCCTGACACCCTGATTTGCTGATTGTGGAAGGGAAATGGTCAGCAGGGCGACAACGCACGCGGAAGAGGATCGGACAAAGCAAGGCAAGATGAAAACGGATGTGGGACAGCAACTCACATAACAACTCATATAAAACTGCGCCCCGCCGCTCTGTCCAGCAGCATGCAGCGCAATAGCCTCGGCCCTCACAAGATAATCACCCGCGGGGATCTTGCTCGGCACCTTAAACGCCCGCTTGCCGCAGTTGGCGTTGAGCTTGTCGGTGCCCCATGTCTTGGACGCCGCGTCGTAGCCAAACTCGTCCACCTTGAAGCACGACCCGGAGGAACCAGAGGCGCTGGTGGCGTCGTCCACTTTGCTCATGTACACCATGACGGGGCCGAAGTGGTTGCCGCCGATGGCTGGGCTGGAGCAGGATCTGTCGCCGGGCTGGGCGTGCATCTCGACGGTAAATTCGTCGCCGGCTGGAGGGGAGGGCAAGTGTTAGGGATGAAAGAAAATAAGGGAGTCAGGAGTTGTAAGCACCTACACTTGACTTCACAGATGCCAGAGACGCCCTTAAAACCGCCGACGTTGCACACCAAGTCACTGCTGGTCACACTGGTTACCGGCGAGTTGTTGGGCTGTGGACGTCGGTCAGTCAGCATGAGAGGCCTCAGGGGTTGGTGTGGTTGGACAGCCTGAGGCTCACCGGCATCCGGACGCATGTTGCCGCAAAGTCTTTCGAGCCGCTGCTCGCAAACTGGAAAATCGAATGGGCAGCGGCCAGAGAGGCACACTGGGCAAAGATGCCAGCGCCGAGGAGGATTGAGTTGGCGTTCTTCATCTTGATTACACTGAATGCTGAATGCGTGGTGGTATCAAAGTAGGGTTGAGGAGTTGGGGGGGAAAGGACGGTGAAGAACGCTAGTGTTCGGACAAGAGGACCAAACTGCTAGGGATCTGGGAAGATTTGGAGCAGAAAACAACTCAAGATATATTACTCGAGCCTCAACTTCCATCAGAATACAGCTCGGCACCAACTCCCCCGGCAACCCATTTCTAAATCCAGCGATCATCAAGGAACACAGGCTCGTCCATCTCATGCTTGGAAAGAGATATTGGATCGACAGGCAAACCGGCTCGTCAATCTGTATTCCATTCCCCCGCCCTCCGCACAGTCAAGAAACGATCGACGTCCAAGCCGCTCACCTGGGATGTAATAGTTGGCCGACAGCTGTTTATGTGAATCAAAACTGGGTCCGCCATGCACAATGCCACGGCGCCGCTTCCCCCAGTCGGATCGGAACGCCTCCGTGCCGAGCATCGGTTACTCCCGCGTCGCTACCTTTACCCAGGCGACATGGGACTCTGAGCCGCTGTAAGCGGCATGGAGCTCTCCATGGGCGGAGTTAGAGGTGAGAATCGGGCATCCCAGGCATCCCTTCCCACATGAAAGAGTGCACAAAAAGGGACTCGAGTCATTCACTCGGTGACATTGAGCAATGGACATGTCATATCATCGTTGTCCCAGATTTCTAACTCCCTCAACCCGAAACTCCATGAAGAGCCCTCATGCCCTCCTCCCCGTAACCAAATCCGCCTCCTCCGGCTTCACCCTCTTCGTCTTCTTGAAGAACTTCCACCACAGCACATTGATAACATACACCGGAATCCCAATATACGCCGTCAAGAACTTGTCGACCTGGAAGTACGGGATAAATGCCGCATACCCGCTGAAGATGATCACAATCGCGGTAATAAACAGCGCGATGTACGCCCCCCACGGCAGCAGGATATTCCGATACGGCATGACACTCCGATCCACGCCCTGCACCTTCATCGCCCTTATCATCGCAATATAACTCACCAGCACCGCCACCCAATTCAGCGCGCCAAACACCGTCACCAACGACACAAAGTACCCGAACACGGTCGAAGACGACTTGGTGGCGTTCATGAACCCCAGCGCGATAAAGATGGACGAGAGCGCCACGGCGGGGATGGGCACGCCGTTCTTGTTGGTGCGCTGCATCATGTGCGGGGCTTGGCCGTCCTTGCCCAGGGCCCAGACGGTGCGCGAGGCGAGGTAGATGTCCGAGTTGGCGGCGCTGATGGTGAAGATGAGCAGGAGGCCGTTGACGGCGTCATCGAGGTGGGAGACGCCTGCGATGGAGGCGGCGACGGTGAAGGGGGAGGCCACTGTAACGAGCAACAATTGTTAGCGGGGAAGGGGGGGAGGGAGGCGAGAGTGGTGGGACATACATCCGCTGGTGCCCTTCTTGGTCGCCTCGATCAGCTTGGGGTGATTGTAGGGGACGGCCATGCCGAGGACCAGCACGCCAGCGACGTAGAAAAAGACGATCCGGAGCAGGGTCTGGTTGACGGCGCGGGGGACGTTCTTGCGCGGGTTGGGGGTCTCGCCGAAGGCGACGCCGACGAGCTCGGTGCCGAGGTAGGCGAAGGTGGCCTGGACGATGCAAGCCCAGACACCCACGAAGCGGCCCGTGTCGCCGGGAATAACGTACTTGTCGCTGCCGATCGTGACCGAGTACTCGGCGAAGGCGCCGGGGTCCGTCCAGAACCAGAAGCCGGTGCGGACGTGGTTGGGGCCGCCGCCGAGGGAGATGATGAAGCAGAGCAGGATCAGCATCAGGATGACGAGGGCCTTGATCAGCGACATCCAGAACTCGGCCTCGCCAAAGAAGGAGACGTGGATCATCTGGGAAGAGTTAGCACTGCTTCAGCACTCCTGCTGTGGGGGAGGCAACACACATTCAGCGCGATAATGGCCACGCCAAACACCACAATCCAGACCGAGACGTTGATGTCGGGCCGCCATTTCTGCAGCAGGATGCCCGTCGCCGTCAGGTTGTTCGGCAGGACAATGACGTATTTGAAGAAGTAGTTCCAGCCGGTTGCGAAGCCCATGGCCGGGTCGACGAAGCGCGATGCGTAGCCCGAGAAGCTCTTCTTGTGCGGCAGCCAGGCGCCCATCTCGCCGAGGGCGACCATGACGACGTAGACGACGAAGCCCATGAGGGCGTAGCCGATCAGCAGCGACGCGGGGCCGAATTTGAGGGTCGTGCCGGTGCCGATGATGAGGCCTGCGCGGAGAGTAAGCAGCTGACGCGCGACGCGCATGTCGGAGAGAGCGTACCTGTTCCAATGGCGCCTGCAATGGCCATCATGTCTGGATGCTGTCAGTTTGCGCTCGGAAACGGAGTCGTCGAGGCACTCACTCAGCTGCCGCGGCTTCATTCCCCGGTGCAGGTCGTCCTGGGCCTCGTCGACGACTCCCTCCTCGCTGCTGTACTCTGCCGCCGTCACCTCCCGTACGGGGGATGGGGCCTTCTCGCGCTTCTCATTGCTGCGACTCTTCGAGAAGAGGATCGCCATGGTGATGTTTTCCGCCGCTCACGATGGCGACCAGGCGTGCAGGGAGGAAAAGGAAAAGGAAGAGTGGCCGTCGTTTAGGGTACCGAAGCCGACACTCAACGCGGGGAGGGAGGGAAGAAAAGAAGAGGATGCGACGTCAACAGTGCGTTTGCGGGGGCGGAAACGGCAGTAATATACGACGTGCAGGTGCGCCAGAGAAGGTTATCGTCGGGGTGTTGTCGGTCTGCCAATGTGGAATCGCAAACCTGGTCGCCTGCCGTGCGGCTGGCAGGTTGGCATCCTGACAGGCCCCCGGCTGGCCGTCACCCATGCATGTGGAATCCGAGTTCAGTTGGGACCGAAGCTCAATACTTGGCCCGAGCCTTGCCGCGAGCGTGAGAGCAGATCCAGCAGGGTCCTGCGGTTGCATTGGCCATTTGAGGCCGACGGATCTCGTTACTGATAACGTGAGAAGCGCATGGTGTGGGTGGTGGTCGGTGTCGGGGACGTTACATTCCATCCCACTTCCGGACTGGTCTGATTGACGCGATGTGCCGCACTCACTGCGCAAGCGGGGGATTTTCGGGCACGCGTCAGCCGGGCCCGCAGCCTTCTCGAACCTCAGGCTGGAGAGGCTCCATTCGGAAGGTTGCACATTGGTGGGGAGAAGCAGCATCTCGGTGCCCCAAACAGCAATGCGGCCGGCGCATCCACATTGCGCGGCTCTTGGCGGTTGGCAACAACTTGGAAGCCCTGTTGACATGTCAGAGGGGCGTGGCTTGGCCAACCCATCGAGCCATTGTTGGCGCAAACGGGCATGCAGAGGTGCAGATCTTAGCGGCGGCAGACAAGATAAGAAGTTGCAGAACAGGGCCGGCGGCGTGGCAGAGGCTGGGGTTCGGCCGAGCAGTGGGATTGCCAAGCCGCCAAGAATTGAGCGGGGTGAGCTGATGAGGAAGGTGCTCACGCCGTAACAACCCGGGGCCATCACTCAGCGCAATAAAAGTTCTGACGGCTGCCCAGCCCAGAACGGGGGAATTGCCGGCTGGTTGGCGGAGTGTGAAGTTCGGTGAGAATGAGTGCCGTTCTGGAATCGCCAGTCCTGTCACCGAAGGCTCAGCAGCCGCCCAGGTTTGCCCTGCGATCATCATCTCAACACAGTGAGCCTCGTCCGGCTTCGTTCTGCTCGCTCGAGGGATGGCCATCGGGTGGCGAAGTATGTATAACTACGCCGATAAGAGACCTTGAAACCGGAAGGAGAAGTGAATCTGTGATGCAATAGATAATTGAAAAGGTAAAACTCAAAGAGGCCTTGGAAAGGGAAAGGGATGGGGAAGAGAAATGCTGGGGCCGGGGTTAGGGTTCAAGCACTGCCGGACGAGCAAGGCCCGGACTGTAAGTGGAGCTGCCTGCCCAGCCTTGGCAATCTTATCTCGACGTCAGGTCGTCAACCATCATCAATTCCAACCCAAAACAAACAGCGACTCGGCGCGATTTTGACGCACATCCGCCGGCGTCTTGTCTCTCCTTTTCCCTACCTGTAGTGGCTGCATTTGTTAAATTGACTGTTTCCCTTCGGCTTACCTAGACTCACTATTGTGTTCTCAACCCAACCTGGTCTCCTGTCTGTGGAAACCACGCCTGAGATGGGATGAGGGAGCAGGGTTTCAGAGGGGAGACCGCACACTGTGCCATGACTACCTAGGTACGGTAGGTTTGGTTGTAGAACCAAAACATCAACAAATTCACCGGCGGATGGTGCAGTGGCGGGTGGTAGTTGCGTGCGGTAAGTCTAAGGTAGCTGACTATAGGGATCATAATCCCTCGCGAGGAGCTTTTCTTCATAGTCAGCCACCTGCCCACGGGTTCAAGTTGGGAGTTGAGCGCATTCACTTTTTTTTCTTCTTCCCTTGTCTGCTCTTTCGCCCTGTCTTTTGCTGTTCTTTTTCTTTCTTTCTTTTTCTCTTTTTTTTTCTTTTTCTGTTTTCTTTTTCTCTTTATTTTGCTTTTTCTGTTTTACCGAGGCAAAACGACCACGGAGATCCAGTTACACTTCGCCCTCTCTCTCTCTTATGCTTTCTCCATGCCCCTTAAACGTGGCATCAGAAAATCATGCTCTCGATTGGGAGGTTGACATTTGTGAGGCTTGGACCTCAAAACTCCAAGATGTAATCCTCACTGTGTGGCAACTCGGAGTCTCAGGGAGACTCCATTGCTCAGATAGCTGTTAGAGCTCTTAGGTAAAGGGCCATAGAAATGTTTTCTGTGTCAAAGTTCCCCTCCGTTTAAAGTCATCAAGTGTCACGCTTTTTCTGTTCTTGGATGGGATGCTGACTTCGAGGGGGAAGTTGATCTGGTGTTGAATGAACCCTAACCCTCAACTCAAGGCACTCGAGCTTCCCGAATTTTCGCCCCGCCAACAATGCAGCCCCGCTTCCAGGCAGCTCTTCACAACAACCTGGAAGCGGCCCCCCGTTTATCGTGTGACGGCTCGACGGATCGCCCACTTGTTGAGGTCTTTCTCATGTCAAGCATGAGAACACCTTCCACCGGGGACAACGATGGTCCAACACCAGAACCCATCAAGACAGAGCCCACAACAAGCGACCCAGGCTTGAAAGGGACCCAACCTGTGGTCGACGCGGCCCTGGACGGGTGCATAGAGACCCTCATCACTCAATGGAGGACCTGCATTGACGAGTTGCAGCTCCTCCAGCAGGCAGCCGAGGGAGCAAGCCGGCCGGTGCGGGGACTGCATGCGCTGCTGAAGGTGCAGCAACGCGCCCTCGACAAGGTCGCGCAGAGGCAGCAGGCGGCGGCGGCATCAGTAGCCATCTCGCAGGCACAGTACTTTGGCATCAGGAGCTGCTGCTGGGTTGACAGATGGGCTGTGGTCAAGAAGTGCCGCGGTCTGGTGGCCATCAACAAGGACTTCCCGCGCAGCCCGCGTCTGCCTGTCGAGGCAGATAAAGGGTGGCTTGACTACAAGGACCAGCCCTTCCAGGAGAAGACCGTCGCCATCGACGCTGTTGTCGACAGCGGGGCCACCTGGATCAAATTCATCTCCATTTCATCCAAGACGCTTGAGTACCAGGTCGTGGCGGAAGGATGGGCGAGCGAGCCCGAGGACGAAGACGCGGATGAGGATGCGGAAGCGGCAGACGAAGGACTGGGCCACACCGAGTTTGCCGACACGGTCAAGAAGATTATTCTGGCAGCACGGTGGAACCATTGCCACCACGTGCACCTCATCCTCCCGGGGCTCCAAGAGGGCAAGTCGGAGTCCGTCGACAGGATGATGCACTACATCAGGCACAAGATCGGGGGCAACGATGTCTCGGTCGATGTCAGCTGTGCCGGCAGCCCTTTTCTCACGGAAGCAGCTCCTTCCCTCGACGAGGCCATCACCGCCCTCGTGCAGGACCGAGATCCGCTGGTAGGCGACGACTGCGGCCGCTTGACCGAAACGGTCAACCTCGACCCCAGCGTGCTGGTGGCTCTGGTGACCGACCTTCACCATGGGCCAGTTCCCCTTCAGCCAGAATCGCAGCAGCAGATTATCACCAAGTCGATCCTCGAACACGAAACCGATAACAACGAACTGGTGCCGCGGCAGGACATCTTGCCCAGCATCCTGTACCCAGCCCTACGCGGACGCAAGCTGGTGTGCACCCGGTTCGCAGCGGCCTACTTCCGCAAGCTCATCGACGCAATCTCAACCCGCTCCGAAGAAACCCGCGCAGCGCTCATCCTGCCTCCGTCAGACGCCTCAGAAAAGCGCCCAACCCCAGAGACTCTCCGCCAGACTCTCCAACGATGGTCCACCGTCCCCGTCCCTCCCGACCTGCACCTCCCCGTGGAAATCGTCCCTGACCTCGACCTCCCCGACATCGACGCCCTCATCGCCTCCAACACCCTCCCACCCATGGCGCACAACATCGCCCGCGACCTCTCCCCGCTCAACCGCTCCGTCTACTGCTACGGCTGGGCGCACCGCATGACCACCATCACAGGCCACCGCGGCATCGATCGGCAGCTGCGTTTGTCTCTCGCCCGGCACTGGACGCGCGGCGACGACCGTGACGAGATCCCGCCCGACGTCTGGCACCGCCACCTGGGCGGGTATCTCACCCACCGCGACAAGCCCAAGGATTGGCGGGAGATGCTGCCCGGCGGGGAGGTGCCGCCCGAGGTGGTGCGGTGGACGAATCCGTGGACGACGTGGGGACGGGGGATTAGTACGTATGGGCTGCCGGATACCAAGACGTGGGAGGGGGTCGGGCATGAGGATAAGACGGGGTATGGAAGGCGGATGTGGAGCAGGGAGGAGAGGGCGAGGGGGAGGGAGGAAGGGGAGGAGCAGTCATGACGGGAGGGCTGATCGACGTTGAAGTTGGATAAGAGAGAAAAGGAAATTCGTTTGGGTATATTGACAATAATACTGGAAACAAAACCACACAGATTAAAAGATGTAATCCACCCGCAAAACCGATGCAGTCCCCAACAGAAACCGAAACGCTACAGCACCGTCAGCACCTGTGCTTTTCCCCTCAATCCAGTCCACAGCCCAACTCACCAACACAAACAACCCCCCTAAGCCTTCACATCCTCCTTCGCCGGCGCAGCCGCAGCAACATCAGTACCCGGGGCAGCAGCAGAAGTATCCACCTCCACCTTGGGCGCCTCCGCCTCCACCGCCGGCACCTGAACCTGACCCTGAGTCTGCTGGCTCTGATCCTCCACAGCCTTCTTCACCTCCTCGCCCACATGCTCCTTGGCGTGCTCCTCGACCTCGCGCATCACCGGCTTGCGGAGGCAGTTGAAGAGGGTCTTGAGGACCGAGACGACGCTCTTGAGCGGGTTGGGCTTCTTTTGCGAGGGCTCTGTGGTTTCGGTTTCCTCGGCGGTGGTGGTGGGTTTGGTCTTTTCGTCTGCGACGGCGGAGTGGGTTTCCTCGGCTGCGGTGGTGGTGGTGGGGGCGGGTTTTTGGTCTTGTTGAGGCTCGGACTGGGTTTGTTGTTGCTCGGCTTGGGGCTGGGCCGCGGGGGTTTCGAGCTTGGGGGCTTCGGAGGACATTTTGATGGTGGTTTTTGTGGGGTTGTTTTGGATTTGGTTGTGGATGGGGGTTGTGGTTTTGTCGGTGGTGGTGATGTTGGTGAAAGAGTGACTCAGTTGGATGGACACGAGAAGGAGGGAGAGACAGAGTTGACGAGAGCAAAAATTCAGGGACAAACAACCAGCGAGCGCGGCCGTTCGTTTTTATGATGAGTCCCTGGGTCCAATTTCACAAATTTCCCAATTTCCAGAATTTCAGGGGTCTCCACCGCCCGCCGCCGCCCTGGGACGTCGGTTGTCCCATCTCGGCAAAGCTGAGGCCCCAGCGGGCGCCGCAATGCTCCTGAAAGGGGATGGGCGCCCATCTCGTTTGCGATGCCAAGCCGCGACTATCGCGATGTCAATATGCCAAGACAAATGGTGGGCGCCGGGCCGCGGTGCTGCGCTGCCGGGTGCCGGGGCCGGGGTGCTTGGCGGAAAAGGGGGCGGCCAAGGAGGATCGACAACGATCGTCAACAGATTTGCGTGCCGTCAGATCGATATTTTTGGCGTCAAGTGTCAATTATGAGATGTCCATCAGCCTGTTGGCGGTGCGATCCCATCTCATCAAGGGTTCATTTTGTCTGAGACGGATTCCAACATGAGAAAAGTTTCATCTGCTGGTCGTGGCTGGCTGGAGCCCTTGAAGGAGGCAGACTTCCCGCTTTGCAACTGACTGAAAAGCACTGTCGTCCAATCGTTTTCCTGGCCGGTTCTGCTTGAGAGAAGGAGAGAGAGGAGCAACCGGCAATGCCAGAATACCAGGTCCAAAGCCAAACAATTCCGGCAGCTCAGTGGCTTGGCGGAAGAGGCCGGACTCAGTGCAAACGGAGTTCGATGCCGGGGGTCCACCCCACCCACGCCAACGAGCGCCCCTGCAGTTGAATCCTTCAGCACATCATTATTCTGGCCATCAACGACACTTTCCGGACGGTGTTATGGAATATTGGGGAGATGAGTACTTTATCGCTTTGCTGGTGAGAAGGATCGGCTCCTGGAATGCCCTCATTCTCCGGGGTCGGCTCCGGTGTTGCTCGGTGGCCGAGACGCCCCGGGCCGGTCCCGGATGAGACCTCAGACATGCACCTCAAAGCGATGCGTGTAACACCATTGGTCCGGCGAACTGGGCCCTTATGGCCGCAAACGCCGTGATACCCATGGCTCTCGATACACGCTCTTCTCTGCGGCGGCCACTCAACAGCTGCCCTGTTCGGAGCGGGTTGTACTGGGAGTCCGGCTGACGGATGTTTGGCTAGCGCCAGGCTGCGGCATTGTCGAGAGGCCCGGGGGAATTCAGGAGGAGGATCTGGGAAGTATTTAGCTGGCGGCGGGCTCCTGTGGCAACATCAGTCCATCACCAACACTCAACCTGCATCCAGCATCTCGAAATCTCGACATCCCAATGGCTACCCCTCAAAAAGCCTTCGTCTGCGCCGCCACCGGCGTCCAAGGCGGCGCCGTCGCCCGCCAGCTCCGCGCCCTCGGCTGGGAGGTGCACACCACGACCCGGGACCCCAACTCTGCCGCTGCACAAGCCCTGTCCTCGATCGGCGTCCAAGTCCACGCCGGATCCTGGGACGACACCCCCGCCCTCGAATCCGCTATCGCCGGATGCGAGTGCCTCTTCCTCAACCTTGTCCCCGTCCACACCGACCTCACCGCCGAGCTCCGCCAGGGCCAGACTCTGCTACGCATCGCCAAAGCCACCGGCGTCAAGCACGTCGTGTACAGCACCGGCTTCCACTTCCCCACGGCCAACCTTTTCATGACCACGGTCTTCAAACCGAAATTCGACCTCGAAAAGGAGCTGCAATTAGCGGGATTTCCATACTGGACCATCCTGCGCCCGGGCAACTTCATGTCCAATTATCTGAAGCCGAAGGTCCAGTTCCTGTACCCGGGCGCCGTTGAGACGGGAGTGTTCACGACCGCCCTGCGGCCGAACACTACGCTGTTGATGATCGACCACGAGGATATCGGGGCGTATGCGGTCGCGGCGTTTCGGAACCCGGAGAAGTTCCACGCTCAGGCGCTCGACCTCATCAGCGAGATTGTGACGTTCGAGCGGGCGTTTGACATCATGCGCCGCGTCACGGGCCGGAATCTACGCGCGCAATACCTGTCGGAAGAGGAGCTGGCGGAGGTAAAGAAGACGAGTCCGATGTTGACGCTGCATGAGATTATGCGCGACTTTAGGCTTGATGGGCGCGACGTCAAGGCGGAGGCGAGGAGGTGGGGTGTCGAGACGGGGACGTTTGAGCAGTTTGTTGAGAGGGAGAGGGCGGCGTTTGAGGAGACGTATTGGGGCGTGGAAGCTCTTTGACGGGGTGTGTTTGGTGAATGAGAAAACGATCACCCCTCACCTCTTCGACACACGGAGCATGAGGCCGCGTCGCTACTGTTTTCACTGTTTGTTGTTCCCTGGTTCAGTCCATGGAATGTTATCTCACTCGGAGAATTGAGTCGTCACGGGGCAGAAAACATTGAGAGGAAAACAGCTGTCATGTCACCAGCACAGTCCAAAAAAACATCAATTTCGAGTTGTTTGTTTGGCTGGCGGCTGGCGGTGACGGCACCCTCGCATTCTGCCGTCAGCAGTGACACTGCAGTGGCAAGCAAGAGTGGCTGCCATTATTAACATGAAAACCGCAACTTCTCGATGCTCAACTCGCTCCTTCCGTCTCAACAACACAAAGCCCGCGTTTCAGATTCAGTTGGTGCCAACGTCTCTGCTGCCTGACTGCCAAAGATGATTCCCTATCATTTCTGCTGTGTCCTCTGCGGCGCTCCAATCCTTGAGGAATTGGACGATGCGCAAATACCTCAATGGGGGTGGATGCGTGAGTTTCGTGCCGGTGAGTTTACCTTTGCCATGGTCGTGTTCGGCAATACCATTCAGAAATCAGAACACTCACATGGCAATGCCGAGTTTCAGTTTACGCGGACGTCACCCACAAGAACCCGCAGGCCCTGCTCTCCGGCCATGGGCTCTGCCAGCTCGAGGCGGACCAGGACGGCATCTTGGTCGATCCGCACCCACCCGCCGAAGGGGAAACAAAGAGGGCGGAGAAGGTCCGAATCCACCTGCTGCTCGGCTCCCCTCGCTACAGGTCCGACGACGGCGCCAAGAGGGAGACCCCTTTGCTCCCTTGCGGATTCCCGTTTCACGCCGCTTGCTGGACAATTCTGTCCGATTGCTCCCCGACGAAGGACGTGGATATCCAGGCGCTGTTGGCATGCTGTTTGTCCGCTCATACTCAGCGTGAGCCGCAGCTTGGCTGGGGAGTACTGAACTGGGGCCACAACTATGGGGGGCTTCATGTTTATTGGCGTCGTCCAGAGGAAGCAGGGCCTGCCGAAGAGCCCATCTTTTCCTCCAGGACTGCCCCGGGCGCGTTTGCCGGTACTAACCCCGCCGACTGCGTCGAGCTACGAAGCCTGTTTGAACAAGCGGCGTCCAAGAGCGACAGCATTACCACTTCCGCCTCGATCCCTTGCGAATTTCGGCCCGTTTATAGGCGTGGGAAATACTCCGACACGAGCGGCAATCCGACAAACGTCTTTAGCGGTTTGCCCGTGGAGCTTCTGCGGGGCATTTTGGAGTGGCTTCCCCTAGACGACGTGTTCTCCCTTCGGTTGGCTTGTCGCGACTTCGCCAGCCTCGGCCTGCAGAACGATTCTTTCTGGAGGTCGCGTTTCCTCCCCGGCCGGGATCTCGACTACGTCCTTGAAGCCAGACCCCATCTCCGGTCGCTCAAGGGCCAATGGAGATCACTGTTTCTTTGCGCCAGACATCCGAGCCAGCTGTTCGATGCAGGTGCTTTCACGAACAGGAGACGCGTCTACGCCTTGGCGTCTTCGCTGTGCGATTTGGTCCGCGAGGCAAAAGCGTACGAGGGCAAGTGTTACGGGAAATCGTACAACTACTTCTGTCGTGACGCCGCCGAGAAGTCTCAGCTGTCCTGGGTCATGGCCAGCAGGTTCGGGCAGTACGAACCAAGGTCCCTCGAGCACTTACAGAAACGCAGTGCGCGCATCCCAGCACGGACGACCGGCATCTTCGCCTCCACCATCACCATTCACGGCTGCCGCTATATCACCGGGATCCGGATTCGGATGAGGACTGAAAGAAGCGAGCACTCGCTCAGGTTGGGGTATCAGCACCCGCTAAACGAGACCTTGTTGGCCGAGCCAGAAGAGGGTGGTCTTTGCATCCGTGGTTTCATGCTCGCGCTCGACTTCCAGGGCATCAGGGGTATCTCAGTGGTGACAGACTACTGTCCGATGTCCCGTTGGGCAGGAGACTACAAGGGCCTTCCAAAACGGAGACTCGTCCCCAGCTCCTCCAACCAGGATCCGGCAAGATTCGTAAGAGGAGGCTTTGACGTATGTTGAAAACCCCCTTGATGACTACCCATCTTCCAGTCTTCTTCCTAACCACGCACCAATCCCATTCTAGGCCCTCAAACTCCGGTTCCTGTCCGTGTCCAACGGCGCACCAAAACCCGAGCCCGGCGAAGAGACCAGCGCCCTCACCGCGCGAGACCTCTCGGCCTGGTACCCCGACATCCCCTCGCCCCATGTCAAGTTCCCCGACGAGGAATCCCTGATCCGGCCACCGCACCCCGAAGACGCACCCCCTTCGTTCGCCATATTCGGAAGCCAGGGCCAGGACCTGCGCCGCGTCACTGGCATCGCTTTCTTCCAAGACACACGAGCGCACGGAAACCGCGCCTACAAGTGCGTGCTGGCGCTCCAGGTGTTTCAACGATACGCGTGCCCCTGTTTGGTTGGGCCCGGAGGGGCCGCGCTGGAGGGAGGTGGCTTTCTTTCCTGTTGATGGGGAGGGAGGGGAGTATGTTACGGATGTTGGCAAGGTTGCGCAGGATGGAGGTGGGGATTCGGATGCGAGGTCTGTTCGGCTCAAGGTAAGTCAGGTGCCACCGGCGGGGAAAGGGGAAGGGCGTGCTTTGCTGATGGCGGTCGTAGATCACCACGAATCGCGGCCGTATGGGGTTATTTCCGGGCGGTGAGTGCGAGACGCCCGAGGACGAGCCACGCGAGGCTTCGGGGAAGGTGGTTGGATTTTGGGCCAGGACGGTAAGTGAGAGTGCCTTCCAGTTAAACAAACAACGGGTGCAATGAAAGAGATCAGATCTTTGCTAACTAAGTATTGGTATTGCCAGTCTGGCGACTGGGGGTTTGTAGATTTTGGTGCTGTCTGCATTTAGCAGTAATTATTAATTACGCAAGGTTTCTTGGGTATGATGGCCGAATGGATGGGGCGTGGTGGAGAGAGGTGTGCGCACAGATTCCTGTTGATATAAGAGTTAAATGGTCTTACGGAAGTTTGGCCGCAAATTGAGTCCCCGTGAAACTACACGAGTAACATGCAATGAAGGAAGGACATTATCTCATGCAATTACTGGTAGAAGACATAATTAAGGTGTTGTGATGTCGTTCAACTAACTGTCATCGTCCAGGGCTGATGTCAGTTGACGCATCAGCCCGCTGCATTTCTTTCGTGTGCAGATAGTTAATTGCTCGATGGCTCGGATCCTGCTGACTCCATTACTATCTCATAGGATAAGGAAGCACGGGGTGGCGGCTTGGGCAGTTGCCCCCTGGGTCCTTCCCAAGAACATAAAATGCTGACACGACAATTTTGTTGGGCACCAGAACCATTTCCGTCCCAACTGCCACTCCTGAGTTTGACACGCCCTCCCGACTGCCTGTACCCTTTTCTGTCGCATCGCTGGCAACGATGGCATTCCGCGATATTCGTTGTGTCTTGTGTAGCGCTCCGATTCACAAAGCGTCCGAGTCTAACAGTGAACCAAAAACTAGTTGGATGAGCGAGTTTCGTGCAGGCAAGTTCCAGGATCTCGTGCCGGTCTCAAACCCACCGGAATGAAGCTTACACTGTCTCGCTGTAGTTTTCCACTACCTGGATGACAAGTCCCGCAAGGCCCAGCTTTCCGGTCTTGGGCGCCGCTGCGATCACCACGATGTTGTTAGCGCCAAAACTCCGACGGACAAAGGCGGCGAATGTGACGAAATTCCTATCGATCTCGTTCCGACAAAAACACCGTGGGCGGCGGAACACAGCTCCGGCGGTCAACACTCCGCACCAGCTCCCCCGTGCGTACGGCTTCCCGTTTCATGAGGCTTGCTGGGTGATCCTTACCGATCGGTCTCCCGTTGACAACCGGAACATCCAAATGCTGCTGGACATCTGTTTGTCTGCCTCGATTCACCATGGCTTGCCGACGGTGCTGGACTGGGGCCACGATTACGGCGGATATGCGAGCTGTTCCTTGGTTGCGGACGACATCGGTCTTGGGCTGAAACACCGCCGCCTCGAGTTCTTTTCCAACACTCAAAGACCTGAGTTCTACAATCCGGTACACGACGTCTGGCTCTCTCAGTACCTCGAGAAGTTCTTTGGGTGGAACAAGGAAAACAGGTTCTTCCCATATCACGGTCGTTGGCCTTGCCGTCCCTTGTTGAGGAGGACCCAGCCATCCACCACGATCCCGGCCCGCAGAAGTCCTTTCTCGGTCTTGCCGGCAGAGCTTCTGCAGATGATACTAGAATACCTGCCCATTTCAGATGCGCTGGCCGTGCGACAGGCTTCACGGGAGTTCGCAAGCCTTGGCCTGCACGACTTGTTCTGGAGGTCACGTTTTCTCCCAGGCCGCGAACTCGGCTACGTCTTTGAGGTCATGCCGTATTTCTCCCGGCTTCCTGGCATATGGAGATTGCTCTTCACATGCGTCAAGCGTCTCGTCAACTCTCCCGAAATGCGGAACCGAAGGCGGGTCCTGGGCTTGTCGACGTCGCTCCAGGACCTGATGCGCCAAGCAGGACACACCCCCTGCGAAGGCCACCAGAAGAGCTCATTCATCCAATCCCATTTCCCCATGTCCTGGATCTCCGCCAGCTGGTTCAAGGACATGTCGTGGTCGCTCCATGACCGACGAGTGGTCATCCCTGATGACGTGACGGCCATTTTCGTCTCCACGGTTGAGGTTTTCGGCCGTCGATACGTGTCGGGGATCCGGATGGACCAGGGCAGCAAGCGAGACAACGCAATCATCCTCGGGTACCGACATGCCCAGCACGAGACGCTGCTGTTGAGGGACGAACAGGGGCTCCGCATTGCTGGCTTCCACCTCGCCTTCGACCGCGATGCTGTACGGGGGATTGCCGCCATTACCGCTTCCGGGGCCGTCTCGGATTGGGTGGGGGAGCACGACAAGTTGCCCAAGAGGCGGCTCGTCCCCAGCTCCCACGGCAAGGATGTGGTCAAGGCCTTGAGCGGTGGTTTCGACGTAAGCAATGATCTCTCTCATCTCTTCCTAACACTTCACGGGACAACTACTTACTGATCCCTCAATCCAGGCCTTCAGACTCTTGGTGTTATCCATCAGTGCCGGCGCAGATGGGAAGCAACTCAAATCTGCAAGGCGTACCCCGCGAGATTCGGTGATGTGGTATCCCGACATTCCCGAGCCCTATTTCTGCTTCAGGGGTCTTGCATACCCGTTTGAAGACTCACCCATCTCAATGGTAATCTTTGGGGGAAACCGAGGACAAGACCTGAGGTACATCACTTGCCTCTCGGTCTGGTTGCGCCTGTCCTCCTTCGATGGCTTCAATTATCCCTTGGCTCTCGAAGTCACATTCTCGGACCGGCGCCAGCCAGTCCGTCTGGCCTGTAGCTCGCGGATCAACTCGTGGATGAAGATTGATTTCCCCATTGACGGCCCTGGCGGAGAGCGTATTACCGGCATCAGCCGCAGGTTGGAGAAGGACCCGAAGTGGTGCGGTTTTTGGGTAAGGTTAAACCTTTATCCCGTGGGAACGTCTCCTCCATGCTGACTGAGTTGTCATTATTAGGTCCGTACAAACCGCGGCCGGGTGGGGATATTTCCCCCGTCACCCGATGGCGAAAAAGTTCGACGGTCTGTCCTCTCGGGATCAACCGGCAAAACGATCATTGGGTTCTGGAGAGTAACGGTAAGTGGACTGGACAGGGGAAAAGGAGGGGACCAACAGTTCATGGATATGGAACTAACGAAAGACGTTGCCTACGTAGTCCCGGCTCTCGCTCGATCCTGAAGCGGTGTACATTTAGCAGCGAAGGGTCTTTGTGTCCTGTCCCGGACTCACGGTTGTGAGCGGCAGAGTTGCTGCTTATGGCTTGAAGAAATCTTGCTCAAATTATCACATTTAGATCTTAGTAGCTGTTGAGACAGCGTGTCAGGTCAGGTGGGAAAGGAACTGGGTGGAGTTGTTGCCAGTTGGGCCATCATGAAGGGACCACCATGAAGGGATTTTGGTTGTCCAAGTGGTTAATATCTAACTGATGAACTTCTTAAATACATAGTCAGATCTGATTAGATCCTCGGTGGGGGGCAATCTGTGATGAGGCAATGGTTTCGAAAGAAGAAATATCAAGTAGATTATACTGTTCGTCTTTGGTGAAACAAAGGTCGACAAGGAGAAAGAAGCGTGGGTGACATCCGGGGAACTCCTCGTTGCTAGACATACAGCCGGTTCCTAACTCGAACCAGAGGAAGTGTCTGGAAGACTACCTAACTACAGATTGTTCTGCAGCCGCAGCCGCATTGTGAGTTTCCCATCACCCGCATCCTTCCGCCCATACAGCCCAAAAGCAATCCTGACGCACTCGATCCAAGTGTCCTGTGCCATGGCATGCTCTGCAATCGCAGCGTTCTCCTTTGTCTCAAGCATGCGCCACAGACTCAAGATGGTCGGGTAGAGCCTCTTGAAATGGAACTGGTCCAGCAGCCCTTCCTCCTCCATCAGGAACACTGTGAGGATTTGGTAGACGAGGCGATCCGGGATCGGGATGTCGTAGGTCTCGGCTGCGCGGCGCAGGACGGGGTCGGTGATCAGTGGCGAGTTGGAAGTGTCACGTTGGCCGTCCGTGGTTACGCCGTGGAGCAGGTACTGCAGCCCGCGGATGAGTCGCCGACGGGAGTCGCTGAGTTCTTGAGAGAAGGGATCGGCCTCGCAGGCCTGGCAGGTGCATGTCATGTGGAGAGCTTCGTGTCTCTCTCTCCTGGTCAGCGCCGGGAGACCGGGTGCGTAGGCGAAGGTGATTTCCTCGCCGGGAGCAATGTCCTTGATGGCAAACATTGCTTTGCTGTCGCCTTGATTCTCGGCAACGGGAATCTTGGCGTTCGGGACGCACGAGTGATTGAACCGGGAGAGCAACATAAAAAAGCCGTGCCCGGGAGGGCGCGGAGCAATGCCGATGTCAGGCGTCGCGAGATTGAAGGAGTTCTCGGAGAATGCGTCCTCGAGGCTGGCAAACGGTTGGTCCGCGTTGTACCGGAGCATCAAGAACTGTTCTTTCTCGTGCGGCGCGAGCTGCTGGAAGGCGAGCCACATATCCACTTCTGACATTTCGTTATCCGGCTTGCGAATGACGAAGAGAGGTTTCTCTCGGAGGATCTCGTCGCCTTTCTCGATTCGACGTGTTGCAAAACCGCCCCAGCCTTTGCCAGGGGACGGCTTCAGCTCGAACGGAGCGCCGTCCGGGATGCGGGAGCCGTGGTACGCTGGAGCAGTTAGTTTACTTCTCAAAGAGCAGAAGAATGTGGCGTCTCACGATGGTCTGACGGCATGGTTAAGGTAGTCGTTGGGTTTGTGGCATGCGTCGTTCTGGAGCAGAAATTTTCAGGCTGGGAAACAACCTGAACCAACCTGATGGCGGCCACCGACTCCGAGATGGGAGAGTTGAGATGAAAGGTGTGGTTTTATTCCTCAACGCTTTATTCCCCGACACACTGACAGCATCTCTGGCACCAAACAAACCGGAACGTTGCCGATAGCCACATGCATTGAGGGCTTGCGTTTGCCCTGCAATGTCCCATAAACATGTTTTAATGCCGTGAGTCGTCTTGTCCCAGTCAACCCCAAACAGGAGATGTCCTAGGCAAACGCCTGGCCAGTGGGTGGATGTCAAACCTGAACTCCCATCATCACTGAAAGGGCTCAATGGCCCGCCTTCCTCCCACACACATTTCTCTCGCTGAATGAGGGTATGCACTTTGAGGAAGAATAGCTGTATGGTAGTGGATATCTGCCGCTGCATCTATCCGCATCAACACACCCACATTCCCTCAGACCAACTAGACAAACACTCCGCTAAACCTGCACCAAATCAGCCCTCACCCACCTCCCACCACCAACAAATCCAATCCCTTCTAACCCCTCCAACCCCCCAGGCCCCCTCCTTCCCTTTACACCATCACCATCACCATCCCCATCCCCATCATCTCCCATGACCCTCACCCCCTTAACCCCCTCCCCCCTAACCCGTCCAACACACCTCCCTCCCGAAGGCCACACCACCCCCCTCAACAACCGCTCCACAACCTCCACCTGCCCCTTACACCCCTCCCATCCACGACTGTACTTCTTGAGACCGCCTTTATGTGTCATGTGGCTCATTGTCCATCGGAAGGTGTCGGCGAAGGACTCGGCCCAGCTGGTTTGGGAGTAGGTTGTGGGCAGGGAGGGATCGGAGTGGACGGCTTGGTGCTAGAAAGCTGTTGAGGAGAAGGGTTGGGGAGTTTGGGTGGTGGGTTGGTTGTGGTCCTCGTCGTGGTCGTCTTGGGTGGTGGTGGAGAGGTTCTTTTGCAGGGCTGGGCTGAGGGCGTCGAGGATGTCTGTGCGGTGGGAATGGCATCCATGATGGGGGGGTTAGTCTGGCATTCTGGAAGACTCTGTGGGTTAGGCAGTGAGGGTGGACGTACGGGCGGTCTCGTGGAAGATGACGCCGAGTTTGAAGTCTGGAGTTGGTCAGCTTGGGCAGAAATTCCGGCGTGTGCCGGGACATGACATACAGGAGGGCATGAAAGTCAGGACACCCGGTTTCGGTCGAGCGTAGGCAGAAGGGAGCTTGTTTGGTGGATCGACGGCTGAGTGCTCTGGTCGAGGAACGATGACGACGTTGGAGATGTACTGACGGAGGCCAACGGGGACTTTGCTCAATGTCTGCATCCAGGTCAGCATGCAAAAGGGCCGAGTAGGTAGGGAGAGACGTGGAAGTATGCCCACGTCCAAAAGGTAAAACCACGGCTCGTCCGCCTTCTTGTGCCGACACACCGTCCATGACGCGGCGCAATCCTCATACCAGACCTCGACGGCCTCAAAGTCGGCCGGGCTGAATCCGGTGTGGTTCGCTTCGACGACGCAGGCTTGGGGCAGCCACGCTGGGTCCCATTGCTCATGTGTCCATGGCACCGGCGGAAGATCCTTCTGGAGATCCTTCTCCTGCCTGGCCTCGGAAAACGGGGGCTTGACGACGGGCTTATCGATGACTATCGCTCGGCGGCCGATCGGGGCCAACGACAGCGCTAGTCTGCAGGTGCTGAAAAGGAGGAAGAAAAGAGGAATAGCACCGTGCATGGTGGGAGGATAAGAATACCGAGGGAGGCTACTAGTAGGACATATACGAAGCGCTGGCGAGAGGGTTCTCCCGTGATGGAGGGTCCACGACCGGACATGGCGGAGAGCAAGTGAGGTTGCCAGGCACGCCTGCCTTGGGGAATGTTTTGGTCTGATGCGTCAGATCAGGGGGTTGTCCTTGCCACACAGCAAAGTAGGACACCATGCAGGAAACGGCGACCTGTTAAGGCCTCTTCGAGAACAACAGAAACAGCAGCCTCTCGAGGGTTAACACCAACTGAACAAGCTGGCAAGGGGTGCCATAATCGGTAACTCCCGCCTGCCTGGATAATACGACGAAGATTACCTGAGTATCGGGCAATATGAGGATGTCGCAAACAGGAGCGGCATGCATGTTCAAATGGGATTGCAGTCGATGAGAGGAAACACACACTCTACTCCTCTTCGTTTGAATTTTCGTCCGGGCATGAGGAACCTGAACACTTGGACGAGGGTGCCTCATGGCCGGCCCGTCTCGAGTCCCACATGTGTAGGTATCTAGGTAAGTTCAGCCAAACTACCAGGCCGTCACTTTCTGGACGGCTAGCGGCGACCGATGTGTTCAAGCCGGTTATTGTGACTTGCGGAAATAATAAGCATGTGTTTGGAATACTTTCGGGTTCTCGGGAGATACCAGAGTGGAAGAGCCTTTGAGACCCGCCCATTTCGCGAACCCCCTTTCCTTCATCTCATGGCAACGGGCGGATCACTCCCTCTTGCCGCATTGCTCTGGTGGCCATTTCGCCATGCGGGTCTTGTTCATGTCTGTCTGTTCCCAGCTCTTAGGCTGGTTCGTTGCACATGTGCCTCGCTGTCTTTGTGATGTACTTTGTTTCAACGTTTGACGGAGGCTTACTTGGCAGTAGAGCTGGAAGCTGAGTTCAATACGTTGGGCTATTGCTGTTATTGTATGCACAGTTGTGTCTCTGGAAGTTGACAGTTTGACCCAAAGGGATTCGGGCCTTGATTCTTAGCTGCGCAAGGCTGGGGGCCACGAGCCAGGACATTTTGGCTTACCACAACGAGCCCATCATTACTAAATAAGCCGCTCGTTCTTCATAAGCGGCTCGGAGGATTAAGCGGTTTAGATGGGCAGGAGCGGTGGTGATACGGCTCAGAAGGCAGGAGCGGTAGGCACGGCGAACTGCTCGAGGGTCGAGCCGTCACCTAACGGTCAACCAACGGCTCAAGGACCATTAAACGGTTGATGTCCATAAGCGGGGACTTTTTAGCTTATACCTCGAGCCGTTTTAGGCTCGTGGACCTCAGCATGTGGCGGTAATGTTGTTTCCAGTCCGCCAGGCCCTACCAGACCCCGTTCCGTCCGAACATTCCTGTTCATTCCTGTTTACTTTAGTTTCTTGGGGACGGTTTTGAAAAATTTCCCACACAGTTTCACCGATCAATTCCTTCTTCATTTCCTGCTGCCACCGTGACCGATCAAAGTTGCCTCTCCGCCATCACTGCATTTAACCTGTCCCTGGGCCTGACTTCGTTTGCCATCGTCAACATCAAGTAAGTGTCTGACCCGTTATCTGTCGACTCGACTTTTTCATTCTCCAACATTGCTAATTACCGAGTCTCGCAGGCCAGCGGCAGCCTGGGTGGCTGCACCATTCACGGCATCATGGCGACGCGCAATGCCTATCTCCAGTACAAGTGGGAGACCAGCTGCCTCTTGTACTGGCTGATTCAAACCTCCAACAACGTCATCCGCTCCTTGAAGGAGTTGGACGAAGGCGACCCAACCGAGGTCGAGACCACGGGCAAGATCACGGTCGCGACTTGCGTGGCCCTGGCCAAGTTCGTCGCGAAACACATCACCACTGCTCCGCCCACGATTCTCAGTCTGTTTCGGTCCGTCATTGACGCCAGGACTTCGAGGTACAAAGCGTTCCAGGAACTCGTCGCAGGGAGCCCGGACCCTGCCATCGAGAGAAGCAACAAGTCCCACAAGCATTTCATCGACGCCTTGACCGAGGCATTTCATGCCCTGGGCGGCCGGGAATGGAAAGATACTGGCCGATCGGATAGTGACATTGCGAACGATGACGGCGCAGCCAAGGTCCAGCTCGACCGACTGGTCCTGGAAAACAAATTCGACGCCCTGACTCTCGAGGACATCGACGAGGACGACGAGTCTGATGAGGCATCCCACAAGCATCCAATGCCCGCCCCGCGCAAGCCTCGGCAGTCCAAATCCGGCAAGGGGAAGAAGGGCAGACGGGCGCACAAGCCCGGCAAGCGACAGGGCCCGGCGATGAAGACCGACCCCATGGTGGACGAGCTGACCCTGGACGACTACGGCCTCCTGCTGGACGACGACGGCATGTACACCGAGTACGCTCTGGCTGTATTCGCCCTTCTGGAGGACATGGTCAAGTACCGCGTTTGCGCGCAGCGCCTCTGGCGCGAGTCCGTGTACGATGGCCTGAACAGTGCCGCCGCCGCGGCTGTCTCCAACCTTGCCGTCGCCACGATTCAGCGGAGCTCGGCCGCCATGTTTGTCAGCTTTCCCGGCCGCGATACGTACCAGTCGGTCATGGCGGCGTTCGATGCCAGCTGTTTCGACAACATACTTCAAAAGGCCGTGTTCTGGAATCTGGAGCACCACCAGCACATGCGAGATGGCACGCCCGAAGTCCTCACGGACATCGCGGAGCAATGCATGACATACGCCAACCGGGATCTGATTGACTTCATCGAGGACTTTCAAAAAACCCGCTCGGGCAAGCCGACGAAGCGCATGCTGGGCCAAATCCGGGACTGGGACCCCAACCTCAACCTCCAGGAGGCGACCCCCGAACAAAGGATCCGCTGGCGCCCAGTCTATACAGTCAGGTGGCTTTACGACCTCGTCAACGTCCTCTCCGCTCCCGCCGTGCAGCAGAACGCGTCTCTGGGCGACAATCGGATCCAGGCATTGGAGACCGTCGACTGGTCACCCCACGCGCAGTGGACCAGGCAGCGAACCCTCCTGGGACTGGGCGAGTTTGCCGGCTTTGTCACCTCGCTGGCCATGTAGAAGCAAGGCACCGACATCCGCAAGCGCATCCTGCCGCATCACGTCTTCCAGCTGCAATGCATCATCGACTCGTTCATGGTCTCCCGCGGCTGGTCAATCAGCCCCGTCAAGGGCCATGTTCTCACCCAACCCCCAGCCGACTACCGTGCCAAGCGGGATCTCGACATGTTCCTGGACCGCGAGAATAAGAGAGTTGGGCATGGCTTTCTCGAGGCCGTGGAGTTCCTGCAGGAGTTGCTCGAACGCGATCGGGCCATACTGCACAGTGATCACCCTCGCCACCAAAGGGTCGCGACGATTCTGCGCCACTTCCACGTCGAATTCACCAACTTCCTCGGGCAGACCAAACACACGCTTGGCCAGAAAGGCGTGCCACAATCCCTCTTCAGTCAGACGGATGCCAACGGCCTGTGGGCGTACTCCCCCTTCTTGTGCGGCATGGCCCTGATGGAGGCGCTCGAGTTTTCCTACGCTCTCACCATGCTGCTCTGGGAGACCCTCGTCGAGCCCAGGTTGCTCATGCACCTGCACAACATGCTCGTCAAGAAGGGCTACCTCAAGCAGCCCGTTGCCTTCTACGCCATCCTCGAGTCCTTCTTCGGCAAGGCCATCTTTGAAGACGGCACCCCTCCGGATTCCCACTTCAGGAAGGCATTGGCTGCGCGCATCGGCGTCACCCAGGCGATGGGCGCTCGCCTGGCTCTCCGGAAGTCCACCAGCACCAAACAACAGGGCATCGGAAGCGGCGACCTGCACCGCGTCCTTGACGTGGCGTCAAACCCGGTCTTCAACATCCAGTCGAACCTGCTGCTCTACCGACGGGCGAACTGGAACCTCGACGCCATCCCGGATGACAAGATTCGCGCAGGCTCGGCGCTTTTCATCCTTCGCCTCGGCCAGACCAAGATCAACATGGACCCCGAGACAAAGGCACTGAGCCTCGAGAAGACGCCGTTCGTCAAACGCTCCATCGAGGCTGGGCTCAGCGAGGAGTTTCTGCTGCAAAAGCTCCTCCAGCTAAAGGTCCCGAAAAATGGCCCCCTTCCTGCCGTCATCCACTTTGACGAGAACCTCCAGCCAAGGGGTGCAGCCTTTCCCGCCGACGAGTTGGCCCCGTTGGGTCGAGACCCCGTCACCCAGGAGGACCTCTTCGAGGCCGTCAAGAGAGACCTCTGCCGCGACATCAGCCGCAACCCGCTCCCCCTCTCCGGCATCAACTACTTTGCGGCCACGGCCACCATGGTGCTGCTGTTTCGGCGCATCGAGATGGCGCTGCGCGACGCGCGCAACCCGCTCTTCGTGAGCATCTACGAGCGCGTCTCGCCCTGGATCACGAGTACCGGGCGGCGCGAGGCTTTGACGCTCAAGGCGCTGGATGCGGTCGATGAAGAGTGCCTGCGGGTGATGGCGCGCGAGTTCGAGAGCATGCCGGTCGGCATGGGCAACCACTACTACTTCCACCGGGAGGATCTCGAGCGGGATGACGACGGGCTGGAGAGTGGGAGGACGGAGGAATTGGATAGGGAGAGCGGGGCGAATGTCTGCTCGGTCATGTAATGTCTGGGATCCTCTGCTCGTTGGGAGGCAAGGGGTGGGTGGGGATGGGGGCATTTCTTGTGCCTTGTTCGGGGCCAGTGGGTAGGCTACCGCTCAGTGCTATTAGTAGCATGCATGTCTGCATCATGTACAATCCGATATCTTAGGTACAACACGGTCAACCTGGAACAGCCCCTCAGCAGGGAGAGCAATGTCCAATGTCCTTTGCACCTGTGGGACTCCCGCCCCTGTTGGCCCTCTTCTGCATGATGCAGCGATGGCTCAAGGAGGATGAGGACTGGGTGGAGGGCCACCCTTTACTTGCACGGACACGCCTCTGGTGTTGAGCTCGAACGCAACTCCCACAATTACCACACCCTGCCGCTCTACATCACTCTAACTCGTATCTGCTTGGTTTCTTCTGGCTTGGTTGAGAGGCAACATTGGAGAAATTACAGGGTCAGCGTAGATGGGCAAATGGGTGTTTGGTGGGTGTTAATTACGCGCACAGTTAGTTCACCGCGGTTTTAACAAGGGGTAAGGGATTCGAGGAGTTCAATGATCCAACGAAGATAAGGGTACAAGAAAGGAGATGAGCCTTGAAAGCACTCTTTCATATTACGTCCTCATTGTCCACTGGCATGTTGTGCAAGCACGAAAGCCTTGAGTTATTCAGTACTTCAGCTCTGGGTTCCAACTACTTTGGCAAGGAGTCTTCCACACCTAACGCCTTAGCAACGATGGCTCGCGTTCCTTTAACTTTCGTGATTGAACGTCCAAGGTTCTTTTCGTCTTCACTAAGCCCCTTGAAACTTGCCATTTCTATATCTATACAATACGACGAGAAAACCGTCCCGTCCTAATAGCGGAGCTGTGAACCTTTGGTCGTCTCATCCATGAAGTATCAAAACGCCTCAAGGTTTGTCGCTGTTAATCTCTAGTGTGGGATCAATCGTTCTTGAAGGATTGAAGTTCACAGAGAACAAAGCACCCCTAAGGAATGCCTCCCAACCGTAAAAGCAGAAAGGTACCTATGATCAAACCAGAAACCCATAAAGCCCCCAAGGCCATTATAGAGCCAGGTCCACCACATTGCCACACCTCTCAGTCCTCACCAATCATCCATAACACACCCGTCAAAACTTATCCAACCACGCCATGTCAACCCCAACAACACCAACCTCCCTCCTCCACCTCCACACCCACCAACCCCTCCTCATCGACCTGCACTTCACCCTCCACTGGGCCGCGGACCCCGACTCGGAATCCGACCCATATTACTACTCCCAAACATTCCCTCCCGTGGCCTTCGCAGCAGACATCATCACCACCACCACAACCACCCCCTGCTCTTCCCCCGAGATCAACCCATCCGCTTTTCTCACGTCCCTCGACGAAGCCTGCCTCGACCGCATCCGCGCCATGACGAGGTACACTGCCTACGACTTTACCAAACCTGTCAACTATGAGGTTGAGAGGTGGTTTGTCTGGGACGGTATTGGGAGCAAGGATAAGAAGTCATGGGGAGAGGGAGAGGAGGGAGCGAAGGTCGGGATGAGGGGTCTGAGTGCGGTTGAGCTGGAGGCTCAGCTCAAGATGGTGAGGACGCGAGGGTATCGGGATTGGGTGAGGGTGGAGATGCAGGTTGAGATTGAGCCGGGAGTGGAGTTGGGAAAAAGGGGGAGGGTGGAGGAGGTTGAGGGATTGGGATGGGAGGAGGTTTTGAAGGAGTGTTGGGTTGGACCTGGACAGGAGATTGGAGGAGAGGAGGATGTTTGAGGGTGACTCGGGAACCTGTGCGGAAAGGCCTTTTGGATATGAGTGTGGTCCCAGGTGGAGGGCCCGTGATGGGGGATTTGGGAGGTCTAGCTTTGTGGGCGATTTGAAGGACGGCTGATGTGGGCAAGAGTGGGCTGAGACTCAGGTCAGGGGGGTGGTCTGTTGTTGTTGTTGCCGTTTAACGTCCGTGGAGGCGGAACGGAAAGGGAGGATGAGAATACAAAGAGGCAGAGATGGACAAGAAATTGCGGCAGGAGAAAGAAACATACAGAGACGATCAGCAAGCCAACATGGCAGCATGCTATCTTTAGCCCGGAATCGACATTGCCGGCGCGTGTAAGGGGTCCGCGCGCCGCAGCCCGCGTCATGGCACCGATGACAGAGACAAACTTGAAGCAGCAGTACAGCCGTCCCAGAGAATCGACAGCGGCGCGGTGGAACCCTGGAGCTGCATGCTGCGGTTCACTCTGTAATGTCCCGAACAGATGCTACTGGCCGGACTCACTCGCTTGGCATGCAGCCAGGCATGGCTTGCAGGACTAGCTGCGTGTTGCCCATGGATGAGGGCCGCCGAGGTTTCTGGAATGACGCCGGCGATGCAGCTGGATGGGGGACGTTGTGCTCCGCCAGCTGGTCCAGGTTGTTGATCGTTTGCGCAGAGGGCACACTCTGGGCACCCGAGTATGTCCTGACCAGATCGGCGCATCGCCATGCGAGCGTAAGTGAACACAGAGTAAGAGTCCTGTTTGATAGCTCTGGAATTTGGTGATGGGCTCCGGAATGGCCGGCCACTGCCATCTCATGGGTTGATGCCCTTGGTGTCAACTTGACAGCGTGAGAGCTCGCCTTCTCTGCCGGACTCTTGTTGTGCCCCGAGAGCAGAAGCAACACAGTGTGGGCAATCTTCCGCTACGAAGACAGCGAGCAGATTCATGATCAGCGCGGGCACCGGCTGAAGGGCTCCCGTCGCTGGAGCGACTGCAAGCAGGCCGCATCTCCTGCGGCCACCCTCTAGACCCACGCCTCTGCAGCGGCATCTCTGCAGCGACTTCCGGACCCGCTTTGATTTGCGGTCAAAGGTTCCACTGCGATTCGTTCTTCTGGGAGGCGGCTGCCTGCTTCAGCAGGCCGATCTCCGAGAGAGATTACTTCATCGTCTGGGTCCTGCTGAGCAGCCGTCCGTCGCCCCGTCAAGAAAAGTTCAACCTCAGCTGACAACCCCACCCGTTTCCACCTTGGAAAGAATCGCGCTCCTCATCTTTCACCTGGGAGCTCGCGTAGACCCTGGCGTTGTGCGGAGCGATAGGATCGGTACCGAAACGATGACGAGGACACGGGGCCCGCCACGGCGACCCAGCCGAGACAGGGGCGCCGGCCGGGGCATGGGAGGGATTCCAGCACCCGATTACCCGGGCAGGGAGACTCGGAGCCGGGAGTACCGCCCGATCGCGGCGCAGCAGGCGAGTACAACGTCCGGGGGCGGCAACCTCCGATATCCTCCGACGTCCGCCGCACCCCTCCCTTCGATCAACCCCAATGCCGCCCCAGCCGGGCTTACCTCCAGCAATACCAACAACATACGGATGGAAGAGCTTCCAGACAACACTCTACACCCAACAAGCGACCAACCCGGGCCGGAGATCATTGGCGACGAAACCGCCGCCCTGGCCGAGTACCCCTACTCGATATACAACCACGGCACGTGGACGGCCGACGACGACCGGACGCTGATCCAGGCGCGCACGCGCGGGCAGAACTGGGCGGACCTGCAGCGGACGCACTTTCCCTCGAAGACGGCCAACGCGTGCCGCAAGCGGTACGAGCGGCTCGTCGAGCGGCGCGGGATCCACGACTACAGCGGGCGGCGGCTGGAGCTGGTGGCCAACGAGTACATGAACATGCGGCGGGAGATTTGGAGTCCGTTGGCGGACCGGCTGGGGATGAAGTGGGAGGTTGTTGAGGCGCTGGTAAGTCGTTGCCGGGGCCGTATGGTTGACGATGCTGACTGACCTCTCCGGCAGTGCATGGGTGCGGGACTGAGGACGATCCAGTCCAACGCGAGATCGTACACCAACCGAGCGAGGCGAGACAACAGGATATCGCAGAAGACGCGGGAGGCGCAGGCGGACGCGGCGGCGGTCGGGTTGGCGTCAGGGGCGCTGCCGGTCGGGAGCGAGTTCGGGACGGCATTTACCGGACAGTCGGACCGCGCGCCGCCGACAGGGGACCGGAGTGACACGAGCCTCATGCCACCGCCCCCATATATCCCGGCCGGCAGCCAAGTCCACAGCACCCGTTTGCCGCCCATGATACCTCCACCGCAGGTCCCGTTCACTGGTTACAGGAACGAAGCGTCAAGGTCTGTGGCTGGGCCGTCTCGAATGGGCGCGGTCACCGAGCCGCCGATGCCAGGTGGTCGGCCGCCGGACTGGCACGGCGCCAACGTTCGAGGGCCTCAGTAGAGGCACCTGCTGGTGATCCTGGAATCCCAGGAACCGGAAACCTGGAGCAAAGGCGACTCGATCGCCACGATTCTGGGTTTGGAGATGCTGATCGGCACTAGAGACGAGCTGCAGGACACTCCGGCCTCAGGCGGACGGCAACCGAGCTGCGACGTGGTGCAGATGGCTGTTTACTCGAGAGCATTCTCGGCCTGCTGGATCTCAGCCTCTCAGGCCAGAGGCGACAGCCCATGACATCGATGTCGTGTTTCGCCCTGGCCGGAGGACTGGTTGTTTCGAGCTTCTGGCGAGTTTCGGACCGGGATCCCAGGAGGAGAGGCCTGTATCCGTAAGCCCTGCCAGATTCTCGACGTTGGGTTCAAACTTCAGACCAACAGGGCTGGGCCTTCGGTTGGCGGCTCGAAATCCTTCCCCTGAGGTGGAACGGTTTCGAGGATCCATGGCAGCAGTGGATTGCCGACGGCAAGATATTGGCGGTGTTGGGTGAAGTGTTCGATTGGCAGAAATAAGAAGTTCTGCAGCCAAATTTACATCGACCTTGTTGCCGTCTGGGCCCCGCAGCGCCTTGTGCAAAGATCTCGAATTGTTTGATGTTTTGTTGGGAGAAAGTTCAGTTGCGGTTGGAGATTTTTCACACGCTTGTCGACCGGGTTTTAGCGCGTTTCGGGCTTGGCCGGCCGCCGGCGGGCCGCCAGTGGGCCCTGGTAATCTCGCAGCAGGCTTCCATCTTTGCATTTTGCAAGGCTAACAACGATTTTGCGGTCAACATTCTGGCTCAATTCAATTCGAGCAGTTCACAGAAGTCGAAATCCCTGACAACGTCGGCTGCATTTGTGCTGACTGATTACCCTTCGTCCCACCGCCCCAATCACGACAAATTGTTGCCGGTCTCCTTTACTCATCGAGCCATCTGACGGTCCGCGGTCTGACGACGGGTCACATCAGAACCTCAGGCTTCGACCGGCGGCCCTGAAACGGCTTGAGCAGTACGAGACGTGAGATCGGATCTTGTCGGATTTGATACAAGAATTATTAACAAGGACGGCGGCACGCTATCGTCGGGTTTGGTCCTCCAACCTCGGCTTTCGAACCACACTTTTGACTTCACTGCCAGCAACTGAGGGAATCAACGCCGTAAGAAATACGGAAACCACGGATAAAGACCCACACTTCGACAATTCAAAACCATGGCAACCATGTTAGACGAAGACCACCTCCTCACCCACTTCGACCGGCTTGTCGAACAGGGAATGGTGGTCTACAACCAGGACTACCGGACTATCAACGTCTCGGACCAGGGGGTGTCGGTGAGGAACCAACAAGCCCGCCATGAGTCCATCATCTCATTCTGACTGTTCTCCAGTTTGAGTTCCGCATCCTCTCAAGCCTGACGAACAAGCCCCAAGCTCCTCGAGACCAACAGACACAAGCCACTTCACCCCAACCTGGGTACCGCCCGGGAAGCGACATCGATGTGTCAGGCTACGAAGCCGCCATGCTTGGGTCAACTCACCTGCTCGCTTTCAACAAGTTTCCGGCCGCGAGACCGCACCTCCTGATCCTCACTCAGGACGGGTTCCGCCGGCAGTACGAGGCTCTGGACATGGACGACTTCACGGCCGCCACGCAGATGCTTTCCTCGCTCAAAGGCCGTCACTTGTTCCTCTTCAACTGCGGCATCGACAGCGGCTGCAGCCGTCTACACAAGCACATGCACATCTTTCCAGCTCCCAGCCCCGAGCAATTCTCGCTCTGGCCGGACCTGGAGAACCCAAAACTGCCCTTCAAGTTCTTCATGCACCGCTTCCAGGGCGGGTTGCCACCAGCCGATGAGATTCTGGATATCTATCGCGGCCTGCTTCGTCAGGCGGAGGAAGTCATGGGCCGGGCTGTGCAAGAGGAGGCAGCTGTTGCGCACAACGTGGTCATGGACCGGAACTGGCTGGTGGTCATACCGAGACGGGCGGCCGGCTGGGACGGCGCGGACACCAACGCGGCCGGCATGCTCGGCATGGTTTGGGTACACAATGAGGATAAAATGAAGATTTGGTTGGATAAGGGGCCCGCAAATGTGCTGGCCAGGATTGGCGTACCAGCGGACGAAAACTGATAATATTGGATGGACAAGATAGACTTGCCCCTGAATTGATAGACGCTCACCCTCACCATTTGCACTTCCCCACAAACCTCAGCAGCTCCTCGTTGAACCGCTCCGGCTCCTCATAAAACAACCAATGCCCCGAGTCAAACACCACCATCTCCGCCTCCGCTTTCCCCCCCTTCCTCACCCTCTCCACCGTCTCCCTCATCCCCTCCAGCGTAAAACACCCACTCCTCCTCCCAGCCATGACCAGCACCGGCCTCGTAATCCCCTCAATCGCCTCGCGATGATCATACCTCGTATGATCCGCCAACAACCTCGCCAACCACACCCCATCACACTTCTCACTAATCCCCACAAAGAACTCCTCATCCCTTTTCCTCTGCTCCTCCCCAATCTTATCACCATCCCCCTCCTCCGGCGCGAACCGATACCCCAAACACTCCCTCACAAGCGCCCTATGCGTCTCACCAGGTCGCTTAACCCACCCCTCCTGCGCAGCAAGCATGCTCTTCTCATCAAAACACCCCGTATGCGCGAACCGCGCGTCCCATATCCCGCCGAGGGCGTGGACATCCCGATCTTGTAGCGGCGCTTGGTCGACAAAGACATACCCCGCGAATTCACCCCATTCATTATCGGGACTGGCGTCGCCGAAGACTTCGATAAAGGTCCAGATGATGGCGGCGCCGATGGAGCAGCCGACGGGGATGAAGCGGATCTTTCGTTTAGTGGAGATGGTTAGGTGGATGAGGAGTTCGCGGAGGTCGGCGGCGAGGCGCGCGACGTGGAAGCCGCCGCGGGAGGGGTTGTGGCCGGATCGGCCGTGGCCGCGCATGTCGGGGGCGATGATCCATGGTTTGGGGGTGTGGGAGAGGAGGCCGGGGAAGTTGCGGGTGAAGTAGGAGGAGGAGCCGGAGAAGCCGTGTAGGAGGAGGATGCAGGTTGAGTAATCGTCGTTTGTGTCGGGGTGAGGCGGGAAGGGGAGGGAGGTTTGGAAGGCGAGGGGGGTGTTGTCGGTTGTGGTGAAGGTTGCGTACTCCATTGTTGCGACGATTGGGATGGAGGTGACGACAAATTTATTTTTAAGAGGGGTTGTCAACAAACGGGGAGTGCTCCGGGGTTCCAGTTGCGGACCAGAGGCTGGCAGGTGAGGTTGAGTTTACTGTGCCTGAGACCTGAACCAGTCCGGTCTTCCAGTTGCCGCCGTTCCCGCGCCGGTCGAATCGCGAAGTTTGGCAGTGATTTGGATGGTGTGAAAACAAAAATCAAGCGATCTTGGCTGAGCTTGGCGGCCGACGGCACACGACCCTAACCCTGACCATTGCGCTCACGCCTTAACCCTAACCCGTGGGCTTGCCATTCTCGAATCTTCCTGCAGATTCCAGCCGCTGACCGTTCTTTCGTGATCAGCATCGAAGGCAGCCGCCGACGCAAGCACGGCAATCGACCAACTTCTGGCTGCTTCGCGACACAGCTCAATCATTCGTAATGTCGGTTACCTGCGCCTTCGCGATGGCGCCTGCTGCTTCCATCAAGGATGGCAACTCAATATTTAAGTCGCGCGATTTCCGAGTCCCATGAATCTCGTCTCCCAGAATCAGCATCAACACATCAATCGAGCCCCAATCAGCAGCCTCATCAGCTCTCAAAGCTTCACACAAGCCCAACACCATCTTGCCAATTACTCATTTTCACAACAAACTCACACATCAAGTCAAGATGATGTCCTTCTTCCCCGGCTCTTTCTGCGCTCCTGCGCAAGAGACCAGCTTCGTCCCGCTCTTCCGCCTCCTCGAGGACTTCGACAACTACAACCGCGAGGTCCAGACCGCCCAGCCCGCCCCTGCCGCCCGCCGCCAGCGTCACGGTGCCCGGCAGCCCCGCTCGCAGCTGAGCACCTTCACGCCCAAGTTTGACGTCCGCGAGACCGACGACACGTACGAGCTCCACGGCGAGCTGCCCGGCCTGGCGCGCGAGAACGTCCACATTGAGTTCACCGAGCCGCAGACCATCACCATCCGCGGCCGCGTCGAGCGCACCTACGCGCCCGACTCCAACAACAACACCACCACCGAGAGCGCGACAAGCACTCCCGAATCCGGCAAGTCACACCGCAACTCATTCCAGGCCACGGTCGAGGACGACCCGGAGGACGAGAACACCCCCGCCTCGACTCCCTCATCCAGCCCCAAGCCCGAGGCCGCGAAGCCTGCGTCTCAGGAAGTGACCAAGGCCGCTCCAGCTGAGACACAAAAGCAGCCTGAGCCCCACTACTGGCGCTGGGAGCGCTCCGTTGGCGAG
Source organism: Chaetomiaceae sp. PF1801 (assembly GCA_023628475.1). NCBI lineage: Eukaryota > Fungi > Ascomycota > Sordariomycetes > Sordariales > Chaetomiaceae > Chaetomiaceae sp. PF1801. The sequence continues at coordinate 306,073 of JAMAKQ010000024.1, forward strand.
TTCTCGCGCGCCTTTACCTTCCCGGCCCGCGTCGAGCATGATGGTGTGACGGCCAGCCTGAACAACGGCATCTTGAGTGTCACGGTGCCGAAGTCGAAGAAGCCCGTGTCGAGGAGGATTGAGATTAGCGTGTAAATGGGATATGGGATGGTTTGCATTCAGGGTTGCATGGAATGAAGGATGGTTTAATGGTTTTTGATGGCTCTGTACCTTGTTCATCGGATGATCATGGGTTCGGGGGATACAGGCTTGGAGTTTGGGCTTGGGCATGGTTCTGTTTTATTATTGCAAATAAACTCTGAATGAGGTCCAAGTTGAAAGTTTTCTTATCTGTGGGCTAGTGCAACGGATGAGCCACTCCGCTTTCTTTTGACTGCATGCAAAAAGTGAATATCAGATGGCTGTTCAGTGTTCATACCGAGTAACCCAACACGCCAAGTCCAAAAGTGCTGATGGATAATTGCGGGGTCGAGAAAGTGCTGATGGTTAATTGCGGAGTCGCGCCTGACGCGTATAATAATTACCCCTCGACGCGTTCTGCCCTTTCTCCTTTCATCTCTGTCCCCACACCAACACAAGAACGCAACAGATCCACCAGAACATCCCCGGCGACAAGATGCCTCCCTCTGTTTCCCGGCTTGAGGGACTCCCACCCGAGCTCCGGCGACTGCTGCTGTGCTCTCTGCGGCTGGAAGAGCTGCACACCCTGGTTCGTGCGTCGCCCATCTTCCATCAACAGTACCGCCTGGATCAGAAATCCATTCTCTGCAGCTGCTTGGAGGTCACCTTGGGAGGTGCCGCCGTCGACGCATGCGCCGCCTACAGGGCCGGCACTCTCTGGTTATTCGACCGCGAACCCCTCGATGAAGCCCCTCCCGAAGTCGTTCGTTTCATAGACACATGTGAAGCCCTCTTTTCTCAAATCCGCCGTCCCCTCGCGGCCGAGGGGCTCACCGAAACCGAGGCCGTATCAATTGTCGCCAACTACTTTTCGATTGTCAAACCCGTCGCGCAGGCGTATGCTCGCTGGGCACTGACGAACTTGGGCGACGAGACTGGAAAGAGGGATGGCCAGGACGCACCCCTCAGCAGGACAGAAGAGGCGCGGATCCTGCACGCTCTGTACCGGTTTCAGTTCATCTGCCGCGTCCTGGGACCAACGTGCGGAAAATATCACTACTGGATGCTCCGGCAATTGGAACGCGGTGACTCGAAGACGGGGCGTCGCCCCCTGCGCTTTTCCCGCTTCCCCAACCTGATGGAGCCGTGGGAGGTTGAGGCGGTTGGTTGCATCTACGACTTCGCGCGCGACAAGTACGACCAGATCTTTTTCGACATCGAGGACGACGTGGACGAGAGCAATCCCAGGTTTGACGACCAAGACGATCCCTACGACATCGGATTCATACCCCAGGGGTCTTTCCATTTGAGCGAGGAGTCCTGTAACGAACCCTGCATCCAGCTCGTGAACATTGCATTCCAGAGTGATGGACGACTGACTCGCAATGCCGTTGGGCAACTCCGCAGATGTGAGAAAGGATTACCTCGAAGGAACCATCCTGTGTGGCCTGGAACCGTTGCATACCGTCCTCTTCAAGATCAAGAACCACGAACACCTCGTCACCACGATGCAAGACACCATCCGCGAGTTCGACGACTTCACCCTAGACGACGACGCCTGGAGCGAGGAAGCGCAATTTCGCCGCCGCGAGGAGGGACTCTCCGAGCAAGACGAGAAGGAGAAGCGCCGCGAGCCGCTGCCGTTCCGTGGCGACGGCGAGCCTGACGCGCAGGGCGCGCGCCCACCCCTGGCCTGGACTCTGATCTGGAAGGGCAAGTATAGCAACCGCTACGGGGACTTGGTTCCCGATGACAACTGTCGGTGGTGGGGTTATGTCATGTGGGACGCTACCCGGCTGGAAAGCTCGGGGTCAAAGGAGATGCTGGAGGAGGAGTGGGATGAGGCTTGGGGGGTGCATGACCCCAGTGATTCCGATGATGATTCAGATGATGACTCAGATGATGATACTGATACTCCTTGAGACGGCATTCAGCCACGACCTGCAACATCAATGGCACAGCTGAATACACCAACGAGATCTCGCTCGACTCACACGATGACCACCATGACCCCGTACAACCGCAACTGCTCCACGCCTCCCGCCTGCAGTCCGCACCCTCACGCCTCCTCGTCGTTACTAACCGTACTCGTCCCACCACCACTCGCCTCCGCAATCACCCTCGTCCTCAACACCTCCCCGGTAACATCCACATACACCCAGCTCACCACCTCCAACCCAGGAAACGGCGCATACACATACTGCAGCTCAAACTCCTTGACCAGCCTCCCTCCACCGCCACCACCACCACTCGCGTTCGAAGAAGAAGAAGAAGCACCGTCCTCATCAAGGTACACGGTCCGATTATGCCCCGTAAACACCATGTCCCGCGCATAGTACCCGACCACGCGCCGCTCGCGGACCTCGGTGCCGTCGTTGTCGAGGTACTCGTCGTAGATGTCGCCGTTTTGGGCTAGGATGCGGTTGGTGTGGGTTTGGCCGGTGTAGTCGTTGACGCTGTAGAGGATGTTGTGGTCGAGGGTGTAGGAGGTGGCGGACTGGGTGGAGCGTTTGGTTTTGGCTGAGGCGGTGGATGTGGAAGTGGATGTGGGAGCTGCGGAGGTGGAGGAGGAGGATGAGGATGAGGATGAGGAGCCGCCTCCGCCTCCCAGGGTGTCGGTCACGCCGCCGACGGTCGAGTTGACAATATGCTTGACCTCCTGCCCCAGCGTCGCAATGACGGGGTTCAGGTCGATGCTGCTCAGCACATCGTCGACCATGGCCACGACGTTCTCCAGGCGCGCCTCGAGCTCGACCTTGGCGCTGACGTTCTCGATGGTCAGTTTGACACGGTCAATGCTGGCGTCTACTCCCGCGTTGAACTTTAGCAGTTTCAAGACCTGCGCGTCCAGGTTGATCTTGGCGGTGATGTTGTCCACCTCGACGCCGATGTGGCCCACGCTGACCGACGCGTTGAGGTACACGTCTGGTTCTTTGGGGAGAACGACGCCGCCGGCTGTGTTCGTGTTGCTTGTCTCGTAGACGGCGGCTTCCGGGTCGCCGCGCTGTTCGAGGCGGTAGCCGATGTAGCCGTCGTCTCCCTCTGCGGCGGTGACGGAGGGGAGGAGGAGGGCGAGGGCCCAGAGGAGGAGTGTCTTCATGGCTCAGGTACACCTCAGCAAAGACTAATTGGAAGATCGAAGGAAGGCAACGATGTCCCTGAGGATCGGCGGAGGTGACTTGCTGCTGAAGTTTGTAGCAAGGTCAAGGAGAGAGGAGGGGGACCACCTCGACACAGCGGCATCCGGGTCCTCGTTCTGGTCGCGACGGCGTCGCGTCGGGCAGACGGACTGATATGGGCAGGACCTTGGATGTCAGCCACGAGATGGTGTAAGTTTCGCCCCATAATGCCGCCGTGGTAGCAGTGCTTAGCGGGCCAGATATCGACGGGGGTGCTGCCAAGGCAAAGTTGGCCGGAGGCCAGTCCGGTCTGCGGGAGAGTGCCAGGGGCAATTTAAGGATTGATGCGGGAGCTAAAAACATGGCAGTTCCCCTGACAATCCGGATGCTTACACGGACCGCAGGGTGTCATCGAGCCGTTAAGGGAGCCCTACCGACTGGCGTGTTCCTGGATCGCGGTCCTTGGATGCAACCTTCGTCCCGCCATCGAGGAACCTCCAGTCCAGGACACAACGTCAAATCAAGGAATGGGAAATGATCATTGCTCTCCGCATAAAATGGAGAACTCCATGCGTCCAAGCACGCACTGCTGCCCATCCATTCTGTGGCCAACACCAGGCACACTTGCCTTATATCCGGCCCAGGGCAAGCGAGCTTCGAGGCCTTTGCCGGATCCTGAACACCGCCTGCGTCTCCTTCTCCCTCAGCTGAATAGCTGGCATACGGCATACATCCTTTGAGTTCCCTGAGCACAGCAACCGCCAGCATGAGAGGACTCGGCAACTCTCCCTTCCGGGCGCTTGCCCTGTCGATGCTTGCCGCATTGGCAACAGCACAAGGTTCTTCCTCAACCATCGACACAGCTTCACCATCACCAACCTCATCCGCTTCCCCCTCCTCCTCATCTGCCAGCACTCAAACACGCACAGCCACCAGCAGCCGCAACACAGGCACCCTCCCTCCCCTCCCCACCGGCACATCCCCTCCCGACGTCCTCCTCCGCGTCCCCGAGCTCCACGTGGGCAAAATCGAGCTCGACGTCGACAACCTCCAAGCCGACCTCAACCTCAACGCCGAGATCGCCAGCCTAGTCTCGCTCAACGTGGGCGTGCAGGTCGGCATCTCCAAAGTCAACATCACCATCGCCGACGTCGACGCGCAGCTCGACCTGGTCGTGCGCCTGGGCAACCTGGCCAAGATGGTCAACCGCACGCTGACGTCGCTCGACCTCAACCCGCTGCTGATCAATGTGCTGAATGAGGTGGGGGATGTGGTGGATGCTGTTGTGGGCGCGGTGGATGGGTTGCTGGGGAGTATTGTTAGGGGGGATACCAAGTTGAATTTCTTGATTGATAATCTCGGGAATATTGTGCAGGAGGTTGTGGGTGGTGCTGAGGGTGCGGTGAGCACGATTGTGGGGAACTTTGAGAAGAATATGACTTACACGGGGATATCGAAGGAGCTGGGGAATGGGCTGACGCAGAAGACGTATCGGTATGATCCGCTGGGGAGTCTGGTGAACATTATCTTCAATACGCTGGGGCAGGTGGTTCAGGCAGTGGTGGTCGGGAAGGATAACACTGGGGGAGGAGGTGGGAGCACAACAAGTTCGGCTGCCCCGACGGCTACGGCTGGTACTTCGGCCACCGCAAGCTCAGGGGCATCGGCAGGGGCAACGGCTGCTGTCTGAGGATTTACCGGAAGGCCCATGCTTCGAATTGAAGCTGCTTTGATTCAAAAGTACTGGCTAATACTGCGTCTATTACCGGAGGTCGCTAACATATTTCAGCTCTCTCCGCAGCAATGTTCCGCTTCATGTCTTGCTCGCGTCGTCCCCTCCCCCGTGGAGCCCGGCTCCCGCGGCCTCTTGCAGGAGCTGAACAATAGGATCGTATCCGTACAGCTGGGCATAGTCCAACGGTGTGCCCCCATTCAAATCCACTAAAGCAATATCAGCTTGGCCTGTCGCAAGGAGCAGTCTAACGACAGTCTCGTGCCCCGCACAGACAGCCAAGCTCAACGGTGTTTTGTCCCGATGGTCTCTAGTGTTTACTTCAACCTTGCCTGTTCCAAGCAAAAGTCTAACCGTAGCGTCATGCCCTTCGCAGGCAGCCCACGCCAAGGGGGTCCAACCCAACTCATTCCTCGAATTGACGTCCACCCGGCCGGTCTCGAGCAGGAGTTTTACCACCCCGTCGTGCCCTGACCTGGCAGCCAAGCCTAAAGGGGTGCAGCGCGTCGTGTCGCGCGGGTCGACGGCGGCCTCGCCCCTTTCAACCAGGCGCTTGACAAGGACCTCGCTTCCCCGCTCGGCGGCGAGGTGCAGCGGCGTATGACCAAAGTAATTCTTGCGGTTGACATCAACCTGGTCTGTCTCGAGTAGCAGGCAGGCAACATCCTCGTGCCCTCCCATGGTTGCCACGGCAAGCGGCGTCGCGTAATGGCCCTGGGCGGTATCCTCCAAGTTGACGTCGACTCGGTTTGTTGCGAGGAGCCGCTGAACAACCGCCGCCTGTCCCACTTCGGCAGCCAACCTCAACGGCGTCCTGCCAATGCTGTCGCGCATGTTGAGGGACTCGGCATCAGAGAAAAAGTCGACAGCCTCATGGACCCCGAGGAACGCCGCCAGGTGAAGACCTGTCGTGTGGCTTGGGACGTGGTAGATATGCCACCCCACTGGTCTGGCGACGGCAAGAAGCGCCTGCATCGCTGCCGCAGCCTTGGCCTGGTGCCTCAAGAAGTCCACGGCTGCCTGGGTCAACCGAGGCGATTCACAAGCATGGTGTGCCCAGTTGCAAGCCGCGTAGTGGTAGAGCGGATGTGACTCGAGTCGTTCTTCAAACTCGCGGTTGGCCTCGTCACACATGCCGCTCTCGAAGGCGTCGAAGGAGAGGTATGTCAAACAAACGTCCGTAATATCGGCCTGCGCGCCGGGGAACCATGTGCCGTGGGTGCGCTCAAAGTACTCTTGCACCGTGTAGTGAGCCAGCCGGATGACGTCGCTTTTGCCGTCGACCGTGACCAGCCCGCCGCACACCGAGACGATCAGTTCTATCCGGGGGAGGTTACCCCTATCGAGCACCGAGGTGCCCTTTTCCACGCCAAGTGCATGCCGAAGCTCGGCGGTGGTGAGTTGCCGTTTGGCGTAAGTGATCCAGGCCAGGGCGTCCCTTGCGAGCTTCCAAAACCCGGGCTCTTGTCCCGCGATCCGCTCCATGGTTCGGTCGTATGCCTTGGAAAGCTGTTGGACTTTCTGGCTCTCCTTCGATCCGGCTCGCTGCTTCTGAAGCTCTGCCAGAGCGGCCCTGGCCCTCTTCGGTGTGGTCTTGTCGTTCAGGGAGGCGAGGTAGATTACCGCCAACAGAAACCTGTAGTAGATATGGTGAGCATTGGGGATAATTACCGCTGGGGTGCGGAAGCCACTGCAGAGAACATACATTCCGTCAGCGGCGCTAGTTATGCCGCCCATAATTTCCTCCATCAGCTGCGGGAAATCTTCAATGTGCCTCCGCAGCTGGGGCATGTTCCCCTGAATGTGCCCGTGAATGTAACCCTTCAAGTCTTCATCCGTTGCCCGGATATCCTCTCTTAGGCAGTCTGGGCCTTCGAATTGCGCAGTAATGTCCGGGACGAATCTCGACGTCGCAAATAGGTTCACGCCAACCTCTCTGATCTCGGAAAGAAGTTTCGAGCAGCACCCATCCGAGGCTGACAGCTCGTCAAGGGCGTCAACGACCACAAATACCTCGGAATATTCGGAAGCCAGACACCGGAGCGCTTCGGTGAGTTCACTGAATGATGGCCCTGTCTGTTGGCGCTTGTGCTTGTCGTAGAGTGACTGCAGCGCCGCAGGCAGGCGAGGCCGCTGTTGAGCGAGCTGCTTTAGCACGCTTGCAAGCAGGTCTGGTGCCGTTTGCTCGCTCTTCCTTCGGAAATTGCAATACAGGTAGGCGATGCCGATAGTGTCGTCATTCCCGAGCTCCGTAATAAGCTTTTCGATGACAATGGATGTGAGGATCGTCTTTCCCGACCCGGGGATGCCTGGGCAAAAGAGCGTGAGCTTCTCGCCCTCGACCCATGCCTTGAAGTTGGCCGAGTCTAGGAGCCACTGGCCGGTTCCGGGCTGCCGTCGGCTAAAGTAGTCGCTCTGCTGAGGACCGTAGTTGACGGTGGTGAGCCACTCAAGAACCTCGATGTCCTCCTTTCTGTCGAGTTTCGCCTTCACTGCTTCGACCTTCTCGCCGGCCTTTTGGATATCAACTTGCACTGCATTTCAAGTTTTCGATTAGAAGATTACTACACAGAAGGCATGTTTCCAGTGAGACTAACCCTGGTGGAGAATGTCCTGCACAGCTCGCTCTCCCTTCACATCCCTCGGCTGAACCTGATGCAGAAGCTCTTTGGCAAAGGCAGCTGCCACGGCCGCCGCGTGGTCCTGCCATCTCTTGTTCTTGTGCGAGTCGGCGTAGTCGCAGATGCCCCGGATGACAATGCAAGGGAAGGTGTCCATTAGCCCTGCCGCCTCCATCTCGATGCAGAGGACCTGGTCTTTCAGGGCTTTCTTGATCCTGTTGCGCACCATGGCGTCCTTGACGACTTGGTCGCCCGATGCGATGAGACCGTAGTGGACCATCATAGGTCGAGGCTTTCTCTTGACCGTCATAGCCCTGTCACACGCCGGGCAGCTGGCTTCTTCCCCTTCGTCCCCCTCCTCTTCATCCTCTTCATCGTCATCCGAGGAGGTTTTGTCGACATGGCTGTAACTCGCTTTGAACAGCACATCCTCGAGCGAGTCAGACCGGAGAAACGTCGAAGCCAACGCCGGATACTTCTGCTTCAGTTCCTCGAGGTATTCAGGGACACGGGAGCCAGTCAGGGCGTGCTCAGCCCTCAACTGCGTAACTGCGGTAAGGAGTGAGACTGGGGGGGTGTTCAGCGCCCCTGTCCGCTTGAACTCGCCGCCGTCTTCGGCCTTGCCCAGGTCCCACTGGACGACACCAGGATACTCGCCGGTGGGTGTGCTGACCACAACATCACCCAGTCTGACCTTGGGTGGAACGCCGGCGCCGATGCCAACCATGAGTCCAAACCGAATGGAGGGAAAGGTGCGAACCATCTGGGTAGCCACGGTAGCTGCCGCGTTGTTGCCAATCTTGCCCGTGGGCAGACAGGCGATGACGATGTTGTGCCCGGCGATCGAGCCTAGAGTGTAAGCGTTGGGATCGTCGGCCGGCTTTGGGAGGTTGGGATGTCTCTCCTCGAGCATGGCCGTCGCCGCGGTAAGCTCCAGAGGCAGTGCCGAGACCCAGCCTACCGTGTAGTCGTTGTGGGTCAGGGGTATTCGAGCAGGAGTCATGTCGAAGGGAATGTTTTGGTCTTGTCGTCTTCCCAATTGCGGAACCATCAGCGTCATTCCTCGTGCGCCGACCGTGACGGACTGGAACAAAACTTAAAAATCTCATACCTTGGATAGTTAAGGCAGGGTATGTCTGAAGATCTGAGAAAGCGGTTCTGACAGGTTCAGGTAAAACTTCAGGTTTCCAGCCTGCATGCCCTTGCCTCAGGAGGTGGATGAGTGAAAACCTCCCGGCTCTCTCTCCGTCTCTCACTCCTAAAATGAGAAAACCCCGCTCTTGCTGCGCCTTCTTGACAGCTGAATAGGTACCACTCCACGTGACCCTCCCAGCCGCCGTCGCCCGCATCGAATTGGATCTGCTCTTGGGAGCCCGTGAGCCCCCTCTCATGCGGCTGCGCTGATTCCGGCCGGCTTCATGTTGGGGATCGAGGGCTGTTGCCAACGATCCATGGACCCAACACAAACTTCAACAAAGCCACAACATCCTCGCCATTGCCGAGTGTAAATTATTAAACGCCCGACGGAACCTTCGGCCTATCACAATGGAACCCGCCGCTCCTCGACCATTCTGCTACACAGCGGCCAAGCTGAGCGAGGCACAATCCGACCCTCGATCAGCAGAGTTCCGCCTGCTGGAGCTTCTGCCCTCCGCCAAAGAAGGAGATGAGCTCTCCTGCCACCTCATCGTCGCAAGGGTCGAGGAGTCGTCACGACGGTACAAGGCCCTCTCATACTGTTGGGGTCAGGGGTCGAAGTCGAAGTCGATCATCGTCGTTTCTCCCGACCGCACCGAGACAAAGGCCCTCGCCATCACTGAGTCCCTCCACAACGCCCTCTGCCACTTCCGCGACGCCCGCAAATCCATCTGGCTGTGGATCGACCAGATCTGCATCAACCAAGACGACGGCGTCGAGAAGGGCTCACAAGTGCGCCTGATGGGCTCCATCTACGCCAACGCCGAGCAGGTCCTCGTCTGGCTCGGACCAGCAGCCAACCACTCTGACCTGCTGATGGAAGCCTGGCAAAGTACCGGCCAGGCGGCCCGGGACTGGGGTCTAGAGAGCTACTACACACGCGAGGGGTACCCCCTTTTGAACCCCATCGTGGACGCCGTCGACCCATCAAACCCAGAGACCACCTTGATGCAAGCCCAGCTCCGAACGGCAGCCGGAATATTTGCACCGCTCGTCCGCGCGCGAGTGCTCAACCACTGGTTCCAACGGCCCTGGTTCAACCGTGCCTGGATCGTCCAAGAATTCTGCCTCTGTCCTAACACAGTCTTTGTGTGCGGCACCAAGACGGTCCCCGTCGAGCTGGTCATGCTGGCCATCCAAATCCTCCACTTCGCCATGACCAAACGAGACCTCCTCCAGCAGATCCGCGGTTCCGTTCAGGATGTTCCGGATTCTGTCCTCGAAGGCATCATCAACGAGCCCACCGCCCGCCTCTTCAGCTGCCGCCAGCGCCGGCGCAAGTACGACCTTGGACTGCCCGGCTCAACGGGCGACGCGCTCCATGTCCTCCTCCGCAAGCTCTACGACGAGCACAACACCCAAGCCACGCTTCCGCGGGACCGAGTATTCTCCCTGCTCGGTCTCGCTGTCGATACGGAGCAGCTGGGCCTGAAGCCGGATTACACCGAGCCGCTCAATCCGGCTGCCGAAGCCCGCATGTTGACACGCGCTGCCCGCGCCATGATCAGCAATCCTGTCTCTGGTCGAATCGACATCCTCTGTTTTTCACAGTTTCCCAAGTCACCAGATATCCCAGAACTTGCGGAACACCTGCCCTCGTGGGTACCCGACTGGCGCGGGGATCTGAAGGCGTCGTTTTACACCGTCAACGAGGTTGCCGATGCGCATATCTTTACTGCCTGCGGGAGTGAGCTCCACGTCGAGCCTGTTCCTTACACTTCCGGTTCATCAATGGCGCCGGACGAGTCGTCTGTGCTCGGGCTAGGTGGCTATGTCGTCGACACGATTGCGGGTGTGGCCGACGGCGGGGCATGGGACGACATGTCCTGGAACGCGGCGCGGTTCCTGGGGTACCTGCGGCAGGTGGACGGGTTGTTCCAGCAGGGAATGCAACTCGACAGGCTGCCGCGGCTGTACCCAAGCCAGGAACGTCGGAGGGAGGCAAGGTGGCGGGTGCCCATAGGGGACTTGTACTGGACCAGGGCAGAGGACATGCATCGCGCCCCGGCTGAGGCGGCCGTGTACCACCGGCAGGCGCTGGAAGTTTTCCAGTTTATGGTCGAGTGCGAGAGCCTGAGCGGCAGTGAGCAGCAGAGACGGGCGGAGGCCTGGGATCTTACCGGGAAGTCGGCAAGGGGCGAGATCGGTGCGGATTATCGTGAGAGCATGAAGTATGTCGTGGGAAAGCGGCCGTTCTTGACGAGCGAGGGATATCTCGGTATGGGCCCTGCGGATGCGGCGCCGGGGGATGTGGTTGTGGTGTTTTGTGGCGGGCGGATTCCGTTTGTGCTGAGGCCACTCAACCCTGACTGGAGTGAGAAGAGGCTCTTTAGCTTTGTGGGCGAGGCGTATTGTGATGGGGCGATGGATGGAGAGGCGGTGGGCAGAGGAGAGTTGGGCAGCTTGTTCCTTGTTTGATCAATGTTTGATGGATGTTTGTCCCTGGAGGATGTGATTTAGCAGTTACTGCAGCACAATGCGAGTTCACTGCTCTGTGTAGCTTAACATACAATGTCGGCAATTCAGGGGCTACCTCACGTTTGAGGCCGACTTCATGTTGCGCTTATTAACCTCAGTCTTGCAGGTTCGCATGCAACTCAGAAATAACTGAGGGTGCCGAAGATGGGGCATTAGGCGACGAAGACTAATGTATTGTAGTAGATGATTGCCTTGGTACCTGGTAGTTTAAGCAAGGTGTAATCCTGAGGTGGCGGAAGCAATCTTGATGAACCCCTGTTGTGAATAGTATGTCGACATGACCCACCCCCTGAATCGAACCCCTGAGTTGGTAAACAGGCCCCTTTTTTCAACTCACTCCACGCACATGCAAGGAGCACAAAATGTTCATGTCACATCGCCCCATCAGGAAGCACATCGTCGATAATGTACTGCATGGCCGCTTGCCGATATGTGTCCTTCTCCACATAGCTCCCATAACCGTCTAACACCATGCTGTTTGACATGGAGTCCGCGTCATATGTTGACCAGTGTGGGAGGGCGGAACCTAGGTAGGATAGTCAGCCTGGGTTCGTGTAAAGATGTAAGTCTGCTGGACCTCACCATCACCCCAATTCGGGTCGAGGTCATGGACGAAGCTGACCCACGCCGCAGTCACCTCGGAGGCAAGCGCTTGATCCCAAGGATGGTTCGCCACACCGTTCGAGAAGACAAAGCTGAGTTCTGCTCCAGTTCCAATACCCGAAGCCACATTGCTGCTGTTGTGTGCCAAGTGATTGAAGCGGTATAGGTAGACATTCACCCCCTGAGCCGCGAGTGTTGATGCTATCATGCGGGCTGGGGCAATTTGCACCAGGTCGCCAAAGATGGAGCATGCCATCTTATCGAGCTGACCTGGCGTGAACTTCACATTGCCCGTGTTGTATGGGCAGCCCAACCTGGGGTCTGTAGGATACAACTCCAGTAGCCTGGCCACAGTGGCATTGGGCAGTCGTTGTGGGCGGAAGTATCCATCAGCTTTGACGTAGGGTTATCAGCGCAAGAACCTTCTTTACGAAAAAGATGATGTGGTGTGGTGTTGTCTGGTATCTTACCGAGAGGCCCAAACAATTGCTGGGTTGTGTTGATATTCTTTGGAGCAGAAAGTGTTCCCTCGTCCGTATTCGCTGGGTCCCTGTTAACTCAGAGTTGGGTATGTTTGCATATGAGGGAAGTGCCCCACCTCCAACAAGAACCGGCACCTTTACAAACTTCCCAGCTGGAAGAGCAAAGCGCAGCGACGTTGGTGAGAAGTCGTCGATGGACTGGCCGGTACTCCTTCCCACCGTGGCCAGGAACTCGTCAATGGGAAGCTGCCTAATGCAATCCAGCTGGTCCACGGCCGTGGCGTCTCTTGTTGAGGCACAGACCGTATTGTTGACGAGTTGGTCAAAGGTTGCTTGGAACGCCGGGGATGAGGCCGATGTCAGGGGGAACGCGCCGCCACTCTGGAGCACCGCAGCGCGGAACAGTCCATCATCTCGACCACCGTATGCCATCATGTGGGAGTAAGAGGACACGGCGCCAGCACTGCGGCGGGTCCGTCGGTCAGGAACCTCATGGTCAGGCAGATGAAACGGGATGGGACTCACGATTGGCCGCCAATGGTCACCTTTTTCTTGTCGCCGCCAAACGCCCCGATGTTCTCCTGGACCCATTGAAGGGCCAGCCGCTGATCCTTCATACCAAGATTGAGCAGCCCCAACTCCTGCATCTGCTTGCCGTTGAGGAACCCCAAAGGGCCCAGTCGGTAGTTCTATTGCGTGCATATTCCTTAGTGACTGACGGGACCTCGCATGTCAAGGGCACTTGAGTGCTTACCACAGAAACCAGAATTATGGGCTTGTTTATTTGACTCGAAAGACGGACCATGTTTGTGCCTTCCAGGAGAGGGTCACTCTTGAACCAGCTGTTAGTGTATTGTACACTCAGATGTCGAACAAGCGCAGATGATAAACAAACCGTCGATCCCCTTGTCAAGCCACCGCCATAAAACCAAACAAAGACCGGCAGCGAGGAGTTGGCGGTTGTATTCAGAGGTCTCCAGATATTCAGCGCCAAGCAGTCCTCGCTCCCTCCAGGATTCGGCAAGCAAGCAGCGCCAAACTCTTGCGCCTTGAGGACGCCGAAAGATGCGTTCAGGGGCACGGCTTGTCGAAGCCTCAACCCTCCCACCGGAGGCTGGGCATACGGAATTCCCAGAAATCTTTCCACTCCATTGTTGTTGTCGACAACCCCGTGGAGCGTTCCGTTGCTGATTCTGACGATCCCAGGTTGGCTGCCTTGACAGGTTGCGAGAACGCTGGAAGTGAAACAACAGAAACTTAGAAAGGAGAGAAGTGCCTCCAGAGGGCTCAGAGGGCCAAGATTTGAAAGAAACATCTCTTCGCACTCAGGTTGCACAAAGGCTCAAGGCCAAGAAATGAATCAGGCGGGACCACACGCTTACATGTAAACACCCCGAAGTCCAACTGACAGCAGGCAATGGCACCTAGGGGTATCCGGTCGGCCACCGGCAGGCCAGGCGGTACGGGAGCGGTGCGGAGTACTGATCCTTCGGCTAGCCTGTCGGCAAACTGAGAGGCATGTGGTGAGCCGCCCCAATGAGTTCTTGAGAGGGTGCTTCAGCCTAAATTCCATGTCGCTAGCGGAAGGCTAGGCGCATGAATCCAGTCCTGGCCCGAAATCAGCGATGATCATCAGGCTGGGCAGCTCTGGGACCTCAACGCAAGGTACCTGAACTACTTCGAACTCGAGCAGTTCTGATAATCTTGCTTGTTGAAAGCACTGATACTCTCACCGACATTTTTGTGTGAGCTGCAAACTACCAGGTAGGCATGAGGCATGAGGCATGAGCTGAGATCAACTTGTGGAAAGGGATTATTTAGAGGGCATGGTCCGTGATCTCTTGTTCTACGAAAAGGAGTGACACGACGCTCTAAACTCCGGTTTCAAGGCGTCGCCGTGGGCAAATGGTTAAGGGTCGCCGCAACGGTGGGCCAAAAACCAGCCGACCGTCTCTACCTATTCAAACCGCAACGGACAACTTATGATGCCCATCTCCGGCATCCGAGAGTATTGCAACGGCCCGTCGACGTGGAAGTCCTTGGTTTTCTCTAGGACCACACGCATGACTGTCTCGATGGCTCTAACCCAACATCAGTAACAAACCTCTCTGACAAAAAGGGGGTCCTGAGTGAACTCACAGTCTCGCAAGCGGCATCCCAACACACCTGTGCCTGCCACGCCCAAATCCCAAGTGAGAAGATATGTTCTCCCGGTGGAGGATAAACTGCCCAGGGTCGTCAAACACCTCCGGATCACGGTTCGCCGCGTTGTAGTTCAACGTCACGGGCACGCCGGGCTTGATGGTCTGCCCATGCAGACAGACATCCTTGGACGTGGTGCGCGCAAAGCCGCGGTAGGGGCTGTACAGGCGGATGAACTCCTCCATGGCGGCTGGGATCAGGGTTGGGTCGTTTCTTAGCTGTTGCTGTAGTTCCTTATCCTCGGCCAGGTGTTTGCAGATGGAGCCGATTAGGATGGGGGGTGCGACGACGCCGACGACGAGGGACTGCCTCAGACATCCGCTAGTGAAAGAGTCAGCAAAGTTTCTTGACATCCTATCAGCTGTCTTTACTCACACGAGGTGCTCCTCACTCAGCGGGTTCCCCTGAGCATCCCTTTCCAACAGCAATGACGAAGCTGGGTCCTCCTCCGGATCCCGCGGCGACTCCCGCCGGGACGCCAACAGGTTCCGTGCGATCTGGTACATCTTCATCGAGTTCTCCGTGACCGTCTCGGCATCCTGCAGTCTCCAGGCGTTCAGCCACGCAGCAGCGGCCTTGGCCAGTTTTGGGGCGATCTCAGGCTCCAAGTTCAACCACTCGGCCTCCATGCAAGCCACGAAGTTGGCGCCAAACTCAGCGCTGATGTCTCCTCTCCCTGCCGCCAGAAGCGTTGCGAGCTGGGCTTCGGCATGAGCCCGGAGCGGAGCGGCGAGTCGTTTGAGGCGAGCCGGTTTCAGTGTTCTCTCCAAGGCAGTCCGAAAGGGTGTGTGTGCTGGTGCGTCGAAGTTCAGGGGCGGTCTTCGTAAACCTCTTGGGTCACTCGGTACCACGGCCTTGACCGAGGAGATGAACGTTTCCGAATCCAGTGCGGCTCGCTTGACGTCCTCGTACCGCGTCATCACCCAGTACCCGCCATATTGCTTGGTGTACTTTAGGGGACAATGGGCTTGCAGGTAACGGTACTCCTCGTAGATCTTGCTCGGGTCGGTGCCGACCACGGCCTCCGCGTCGTCGATGCCGGAGCTGGTGGTGAGGGTTTGAGGCACGTCTGTCACCGTCATTGTCAACAACTGGGAGAATCACAACTAAAACGTCAGGCGGAAGTCTGAGTTTGAGATCTGGGTTTCACCAGACAATGTCCGCGATGATATCAAGAGGGCTGTCTCGGGACTCACGCGGCACGATCGACACCGACGGCAGGTTCACTAGCTCTCTTTGGAAGTAGGATTTGAAACTAAGAAGCGGCCGGCAATAAAGACCGGCAAGGACTCGGCGCGGAACAGGTTCACCTTAGCAGGTAGTAGTCTCGACCCCGCACAGGATCGGTCCGGCCGGGAGTTCTACCGCCGGGTATTGGATCACCGAGTTAGCGCGCAATCCTCCAAAAGTGTCGGAAATCCCAACCGGGTATCTGGTACCCAACTCTGCCATGTGGCGCTGGCATGTATTAAGTTGGCCATCACCCGGATTCTGCAATATCCCATCCCCCATACCCAGTCCCCACTGTCGACAAGGAGGACTTGTGTTCTCTTCCACTGACCTCGGAGCATCATGGATCGACCAGTGCCCGCGGAGAAGTCCCTGGTCGAGTTGGACCATCTCGACGTGGTCCTCGACAACGCTGCCCAGGGCAAGCCAACCCACTACGTCCCGCAAACCGATGAGGAAAGGAAGCTGGACCGGTCCGTTAACTTGAAGCTGGACTGCATCGTCGTCAGCCTTCTAGCTCTCCAGTTCATTGTAAGTGATTCGGAAATGACTCCCATGCAAGAGTCCTCCCCCTAGTGCACATGTGCTAACGACACCTCTGCTGCCCAGTTCTGCGGCATCGACAAGACAAATGTGGGCTTCGCGGCCACCGGGACCTTCATCAAAGATGCGAATCTGAAGCCTGACGATGTGCCAAACTCACTGTCCCTGTTCTCTGCAACTTACGTTCCGCTCCAACCTGTCATGGTGATTCTCGCCCGCCGCATCGGCGTCAAGTACTTTATCACGATCCAGCTCATTATCTGGGGCGGTCTTTGCAGTACGTACCTTAACTGGCCATCTTGAGCCTCAGTGCCAGATACTGACTCCGTGTGTCAAGTGGCCCACGCCGGCATCAGCAGTTCAGGCTCGCTCATCGCCCTCCGTCTTCTCATCGGCGCCGCCGAGGCCGGCTTCACCCAGATTGGCATGTACTACATGTCCACACTCTACCCAAAATACCTCGTCGGTTTCCGAATGGGCCTCTTCACCGGCATGTACTCGGTCGCCGGCGCGTTTGCCGGCCTGCTGGCATACGGCCTGATGAAGATCGACTCGCCTAGACTGCACGGCTGGCAGGCTCTCTTCTTGCTCGAGGGAGGCGTTACGGTCATCCTCGGCATCATTTCGTTATTTGTGCTGCCCAAAAACCTCTCGAGTGCCTGGTTTCTCACACCTGAGGAGCGCCGCCACGCAGTTCGGCGTATGGAGATGGACCTCGCCGGAACACAGGAAGAGGCCGACGTTAACAACACGACGGTGACGACGAGGGATATATTGGATGTCGCCAAGGACTGGAAGAAGTTGTTGACCGTTGTCTGCAACATCACCACTGTCCTGCCGGTCACCGCATTCACGACGTTCCTGCCCCTGCTGGTTCAAGGGATGGGATACTCGGGCATTGACGCCAGCCTTATGAGTGTTCCCCCTTTTGTCGTGTTAGTACCTTACCCGGAGCAGTGGTTTCGAAGGCTGACATTACCTGGGACTAGCGGGGTTGTCGGGCTACTCATCATCGTCTACTCGAGCGACCACTTCCGGGAGCGTTCACTTCATACCGTCTTCGGCATGGCCCTGGGCATGATCGGTTGCGTCGTCATGGCCACCAGCAACGAGACCAAGCTCCGATACGGCTTTGCCCACGTCTGCATGAGCGGCGTCTTTGCCGGCGGCCCGCTGATTGCGGTTTGGCTTGCGGGCAACACACCTTGGAAAGGAACGAGGAGTGTGATCCTCGGTGTTAACGGCTGGAGTAACCTAGCTGGCGTCATTGCTGGTCAGATCTTCAAGAGCCGTTATGCTCCGAGATGCAAGTCCCCTCGACTGCCTTTCTGGAAGGAGATGGGTGTGCTAACAAGTCGCAGACGAGACTCCCCTGATCATCACCATTGCCATTATGGTGGCCGGTGCTCTTGGGTTGGTGTTTATCCGCTTCATGTATCAGCTGAAGAACAAGAGGCGGGCTCGCGAGATTGAGAACTGGGATGAGGCCCAGTTTGCCGCCGAGGCAGCGTCCGAGGAGCGGAGAGGAGACCAGAGACGCACCTTCATGTACGGTCTTTAGGCAAACAGGTTTGCCGTTGTATTCCATGTACCTGACTCATGGAAGTTTTGTTAAACATTCCAGACGGTCAACTGTCGACAGCTCGAGTCAGATTCAGGTCTTATTGATTACCTAAGGTCGCTGGTCCGCGAGTTGTTGATCCTCTGCTCAGAGACGAGTCTCCTCTCCCTTCAAGTCCTCTGCGACTTGAAGGCATGCCAAAGACTGTAGAGCAGTGCCACCACGCCAATGCCGAGCGAAAACATTTGGTCGAGCTCTGTAATGCTGACTGCGCTTTTCGGGATGAAGAAGGAGAGGCGAACTGCCCAACTCGCAGAGGACATGAAGTCTGTCAACCCGAAAAACCCCGACGCACCCAATGTGGAGAGGAAGAAGGACAGGGGAGAGAGGAAGGAGAACAAGAATGTAAAGCGCGCCGTCACCCTGGTTTCCTCCCGCCGAGACTTCCTTCTTTGTGTCTCGTTTGCATGGGTTGCGCTGAATGCTCGGGTAACATGTGCAAGTCTCTCCAGATCCGCCGTTGCGGCTAGTGCCCTCTCAGGAGAACTACTGCTTCTCCTTGTCGCATGAAGATTACCTCCCAGTCGTGCATCGCCGGCAGCCACCCTAGCTTGCTCTCTTGTGCGCGCCCAACGGAGCCATGCCATCAGTACCACGAAGAGGCAAGCCCACAGCACCAGAAAGCCCAACATGCAGACCATCACCCCAAAAAGGTTGAACAGAAACGGCCTCGACAGGTTGCTCGCTCCAACCCCGAAACGCCCGCCAGTCTGGATAAACACCACCATCTTGGTGGAGAAGGCAAAGATGCCAACAGCCAAGACCGCAAGCGTGCGCTTCAGATGTCCGTGCGACATGGAGACGAATACCATGGCGACCGCAATCATGGAGAATGTCTCGCAGACGTTGAGCGCGGCCTCGGCGGCGGCAGCGCGTTGGATGAGGTCCGGGTCCGAGGCGGTGAATAGTTCCTCGATGGTGTGTTGACGCTCCCCCGGGGACTGGAAGAATAGTATTGACATGCCATGGCCTGCTGCGACGCCGGGAACCGCGAGCACGAAGATGAGGTCGGTCGTAATGGTGTCTGTGTATTTATACTCGGTATGAAGACACCAGGTGACGAAGACAGAGCCCACTGTGCAGAGCCACGATATGACGTTGCCTGGTCCGTAAAAGGAGGCAACCGAAGAAAAGCGACTCTCTGTAGCTGCCAGTTGATCGGGCATGGTCGGCATAGTCGGCGGTCTCAGCCAGCTCGTATTTCCTTTTCTTCTTCTTTGTTCCTAACTTGGGTGAAACAAACGTTTTAATTCCTTGGCCTCGGTGCTGGTAAAAGGGAAATTTCGGGTCCTGAGAGGCCGCGTTGAACCTTGAGTCCTTGACCGCTTATGGTGGACCAGTCACAGGACTCACCGTCAGTCACAGCCACAGTGGCGGAGGCGGAGTTTCAAGGCTAGGTAATATTGGAACACCACTCAGAGAATCTCACACCCTTCGACTTGTTGCCCCTAGCTACAGGGCAACAACAAAGTGCTTGGTTGTACCATCGATCAATGCCAGTATATAATGTTAAGGTAGGTACCGCAACCACCGCAAATGCATGTGATCTTTCTAGGAACATAAGGTAATATTCCTTGCCTTTCTAAGCCCTGAAGCTCTTGTTCTCACCAGCACCTAATACTGCAAAAGAATGGCACAACGACCTTCACAGTCCTTTGAGAGTCGAAGGATCCGCCGTCATCGTCTGCCGTGCCGGCAGGCACCACGTACCTTATCCATCCCGATCTGAGCACAAAGCCAATTCCATCCAGTGAAGTGAAAGCTCCTTTCCAACTCTGTCGACAAGGGACTGCCACGTCCCGCCTCCGCCCACACGCACGATATGCACATGGTAAAACTCAGCCTCCCCAAGGGTGTCCTTGTGCCGAAGCTAAAACTCCAAAAGCGCGTCCCCGGAGCACGGGAGGTGGCCAAGCTTCAGGTACCGCAGCTCGGGCAGTCGCAGTCGACGCGGCAGTTCGAGAAAGGCTTCGTGTTAACCTTAGTTCAAAGGTACAGGTAGGTAGCTTTTTCCAATCCCCCTCGCGCCCTCGAGCGTTGAATCTTTTCTCCTACCACACTGGCAGCTGTTGGAAGGAACAGTGGCCAAGCCACTATTTGAGGAATTCTTCGCACCCCACAGAGCTTCTTCCTCCAACATTCTTAACTAGTTACACCACACGACCCAGCACCCACCATTGCAGTCAGCTATGCAGATCAGGCCAATACACCCCATTCAACCACTGTGTTTTTACAGCTTAATCTTGCAAAACGATGGCGCCAGGACCCCCACGAAAAATTCGCTCTCGTCATCGCCCGCAAGTGAATCCGGGTTGGCAGCGTACACCTCTGTATAGTCACCCTCTATGCAACTAGTCAATGTCATGAGTTGCATCCTCGAGAGCTCCTCGTGTACTGTGTCCAAAAGTGATTGCCAACTTCCACCCCCATCTATAATCTGCACCCCGTCAAGCTCAGCCTCCTCCAGGGTATCCTTATGCCCAAGCAACAGCGAAGCAAGGGCGTCTTCGGAGCAGTATAAGCTGTTGAGGTGCAGGCGTCGTAGGTCAGGCAAGCGCAGCCGTTGACACAGCTCGAAATACTCCTCGTCTTCAGCCGAATGGGGCGCCGGCTCTCTGAAGTCGAACTGGAGGGATAGACGTTGTAGTTTCGGAAAGAGGGAGATGAAGCCCAGAAAATCCCTGGCCAGGCTTGGACCCCCGCGATACGGCAAGGAGAGAACCAGGGAAGTGAGACTAGGGGGATGGCTCCGGATGTGTTGTAGTACGGGCTTGGGAAGCTGGAGCACCAAGTCCGGGCGTATGTCCAGAGGAAAAAAGTCCGCCATGTCGGGATCCCAAGAACCAACTGTCAAATCCAGCTCGGCGACCGACGTCTTGCTCGAGACGATGGCTAGAACAACTGCTCGAACTGCTCGGTCGAAAGATCCCAGACTCTTCCCATTGGGAGTCTGCCGGTGTGATTGTTGTGTTAGTCGGTGCGGACTTTTTTCTGCAACCTGGCAGCAAGTCAAGGTGTCATTGATTATTACTTACTCTCCAATGCTCGTAAGTGTTGTCAACCCCGATTTTCTCAAGATTTGGAAGCGCTGCCAGAGCCAGAGCCAGGTACGTGGTGCTGAGCCCGGACTCTATGAAGGATTCCTGCTCCTCCCAAGGAAGACGACGTGGGTCATTCTTCACACTGTTGAACTAGCAACAGTTACAGGCACGAAGTGGCATTGATCAAACGGCTGAAATGGCGATATTTTGAGGGCACTGAACGCAGTCAAATTGAAGTAGTATAATAGAGTGTTGTAGATACGTAGGAACAGAGGAATAGAGAGTCGGGGGCATACCGAAGACCCTATATTTAGGGGTCCCCGCATTGACCACTTATTGCCACTTGTAGCTAGGTAATCTACCCCCTAAATTCGGCTAGACCGCTCTAAACCCCACTATTAAATCCAATATACACCCCTAGTTAAAACCTTCTTGAAGGCTTAACTATTGCCGTTTAAAGTAGTTGTAATACTTTTATCGGCGTTAAAGCTTACTTAGTTAGTTCTATATAGTTAAAACTATCTACTAGGTCTAGTAAATCACCCTAATCCTCGATATCGTTGTAGGTTATATCCCTTTCTTAACTCTCCTTTAATTCCTCTACCCTTTCTTCCTTCTTTCTACGTTCTTTTAATCTTCCTTTAATGTCGACTAGACCTATTATAGCAACGAATTTAATATAACGTGATCCACTATTGACCCGCGCACCCCATTGACCCGCGCACTTTTCAAGACATCATCATTCCAACCCTCTAGGAGTCCACCAAAAACCAATGCAATCAATTAAAACTACTCAGAATCGCTTGAATTGTCGATTTCTCCAACCCCTGGGCATGTCCTTGCATTGTGGCCGGCCTTGCGGCAGATGCCACAGAGCCGTAAACCTGTTCGTCGCCTCTTTGATGACCCTTCATTTTCCTCCTCGACATCCACCTCCTCTTCGACTATACCCTTCTCTGCCATTATCTCCCTGGCCTGGCTTCCATTAATAGTCCCTCCATCTTGCAAACGCGTCCGTTTGGCTCTGCGGCGCTTGGAGAGTGCTTCGTTGGCCTCCTAAAGTGTCCGTACCTCGGCCTCTAAAAGGATAACCCGATAGGAAACTACTTGCATTCCTTTTAAGAGCTGATCGACAGCGGCTAAAATCGGAGTTGGAGAGCTCGACTAATGCCTTGCAATCCGATCTTTAATGAGGGTGGACTACGAGAGGGCTTTGTTGGTTGTCTAGGGTGTCTTGAAGACCCAAGGTATTGGTGGTCCTTCAGGGGTCCTAGGGGGTGTTGGCGTCCGTAACCCTGACATCTAGCTTCGAAAGGACGACCTGCGGGTCGTAAGGGATAAGTCTAGACCCCCGAAAACCCCCGAGAACGTTTTCTTGGGTGAAAGTCCGGCGGAAGGCGGCTTTGAATGCAAGGAAGAACTCGGGCTTAGTGATGTGTGTAATCCGGGCCTTGATGAAGTGCTCGATTTCAGCACTGTACATCTTCTTTAAGACGCTATAACACCCGACATCGAGAGGCTAGGTAAGATGCGAGGAATGCGGAGGTAGACAAATGGTAACAATGTTGTTCTCCTTGCAATAGTCGTCGAATTCGGCGTTGACGTAGCTCTTATGGCCGTCTAGCACTAGCATCCGATATACACCCTTCCGGCGGTGTTTGGTGTGCTTATCAAAATGCTGCAGCTATTCTAGACTAGTCTTGTTGTCTGTCTATCCGTTGGTTATTGTTGCGACGGCCTAGTCGTCGGGTATCTGATGTTCGGAGTACTAGCTGGCGAGGTGGAAACGGCCCTTTACTACCAAGAAAGGTGGTACTATATACCCGTCGCTAGCGATACTGTAAATTGCAGTCGCCTATTCTCGATTGCCCGGCTAGATAGCCTTTGGTTTGCCGACCTGATCGGAACGCGTAACTACTATCCCTAGCTATATTATGCCTATTATGAAGCCCGTCTTGTCAAAGTTATAGAAGTCGTAGTCGAGGATACTGTATTTCGCACGTATATTGGCAACTAGCCAGAACTATAGCTCGATAATTGCAGGATCTTCGTAGAGGCCTCTCTAGTAGTTATAGACGCGATTGAGACGCGTCTTTACCTCTAGGCGTCGTGCAACGAAGTGGTTTGGCTAGTTCTTTCCGACGTGTCGCGCACCGCGTTTCCAAAGCAGAAGATTGGCTATATCTCTAACGTCGGTAATCCGGGGCGAAAACCCTCGCGAATCTTGGTCGAGTACATATTGAACAATCACCTCCTCTTCTATCTTTGTCAAAATCGAACGGCCGTGATAGCTGTCGGCTTTCGCGGTGATTCCATTCATTCTGTCGCGGAGGGTTGCTTCAGGGACATTGTAGATCTTGGCTGCACGCCGGCGAGACAACTTTTTGCTCGTACGAATAGCCCCGATGGCAAGGATGATTCTGCATTCTTGGGTTTGCACATGCATAGTGTTTTGTAGTGTGATGGGGCAATTGCCTTTAGAGGTCATGTTGCGGTAGGAATGTGCGCGGGTCAATGGGGTGCGCGGGTCAATGGTGGATCACGTTACTTTTGTTATAGAAGAGCTTTAGTAAATTTATTAGTAATTATCTTGTTAGTAGGTATATAGATAACGTTTATTTAGCTATTAGTATAAACCTCCTATAGCTAGTAGTTAAAGATATCGATATACCTTAGCTTAGTAGTTAGTTTTACTAATTCTTTAGTAATTAAGTAGATAGTTTACTTATTGTTGTATTGAATAGTAATCTTCTAGTTAATAAGCTTAACTTTAAGTTCCTTAAATAACCTCTTTATAAAGATACTTTCTTTAGCTACTTAACTAAGTGCTAGTAGCTCTGTCTCTATTATAGAGGTAGTAACTATATCTTACTTATTCGCTCTCTACCTAATTAGACCGCTAAAAAGCTTTATTATATATCTTTAGGAGCTCTTATAGTTAATTATGTTGTTAGCATAGGATATGTCGCTAGCTAGTTCTATACTAACACTACTCTTAAATTGTAAGGTAAAGTACTTTATATACTATAAATAAAGGAGAACTTAGTTAATAGAAGCGCTGTATTTAAGTCCTAGGTTTGTAAGGAAGTAGCTAAGTTATAATACTATAAATGCAATATTAGGTTTAATAATAACGGCTATATATTGGATTGAGCCTACTTTATACTAGTAGATAACGATAAATGCTTTAGTAGAGGTACCGTTATATAGCAATAGTTCCTCTCCTACTATAGAGGTTCGCTCCTAGTATATTTACCCTTCTCTTGTAATTAATTTAGCGATCTTGTCGATATAAGTAGCTTAGGATAGCTAGAACAATTGCTTCTAATAGTCCTAAATAATCTCAATACTAAGGAACCACTATAGTTCTCCTCTACTAGTAAGTCTATAGTAACTACGTAATCGCTTAAATAGTTTGTTAACGAAGGATTAATACCGCTTATAGTAGGCAAATACAATATTATCTACGTAGAAGAAGACGATAATTCTATCCTTAACGAGGTAGTAGGGTTCTTAAAGTACTACCTTAAAGCCGAATTTAGTAAGGGTAGAAGAGAGTTCTATTTACTATAGAAGAGGCGATTAGTATAGTTTATATAGTACCTTATTAAAGAGGAGTAGCTTACTAGGCTTATAGTGTTCTAGAGGTATATAGATAACAATGTCCTTGTCGATATCTACGTTTATAAACGTATTAACCGCGTTAAATTGTATAAGCTCGAGGTCGAACTTAGCTACAATAGCGACGATAGTGTAAAAGGAGCGGGCGGTGAGTATCGTAGTATAATTGCTCTTAGAAAGGTCCTTTAGCGCCTAGTTACTACGGACTATAAGTTGTACTTTAGTTTTAACGAAGTTGCCCTTTTTATTGTACTTGTAGATATAGATCTAGCGATAGTCTAGGATCTTAGTATTATAAGCTTTTAAGTCTTATAAATCGATCTTAGTCTATAAATTTATCTTCCTATAGTTTTAAAGATAATCTAGCTTAGCTTAAAGGAACTATTTACCTAATTCGTAGTTAGCTAGCTCGTTATAATACTTTAGAGGAGCGCCTAGCTCGCTACAATAAATTAGTAGGTTGCTACGTATATAGTACTTAACTATGCTTTTAGTAAGCTTAGTTTAGTTAAATATTGTTACTTAACTCTCTTTTATACCTATATAGAACGTAGCTTGCTAGGTAGACAACTCGATATTAAATTCCTCTACCCCCTGAAAATTCGTCCTTAGGTCTCTATATATTGCTATACTAAGTAAGGTAGCTACCTAGGTTAGTAGTCACTCTAGTAGCATTAGGAAAGGCTTAAAGGAAGTGTCTATAAGGGTTTTATCTATAAAGGTAGCGTTAAGTTAAGTATATTCGCCTTCTTTCTATAGGGCGTCCCCTATAGTAAGTAGCTTTTAGCTATTTATACTAAATACCTTAGTTCCTACTAGGTTCTAGAGCAACGAATCTTCACCTATAGGTATATTATCGACATCTATAGTATTGGTATTACTACTTTATTATTGTTCTTTTTAGCTTCCGTCTAGACCTACTAAATCGTCCTCTAAGTCTAAAGTAAAGAGTAGGTTATCGAAGTTTAGAATAGTATCGTCCTAGTTAAAAAGGTTAATATTTAGGTCGTTAAGTAAGCGCTAAAGTTCTTAAAGACTAATTGTCGTTACATTGTATTTAACTACTTCTATTAAGCTAGAGTAGACCTTTTTCTCGTTAAAGTTAACGTCTTTTGTTCTAATAATCTAGTTGCCTACGTTAGCTCTAGAGTTCTAAATCTTATAAATGTTTGTCCCTAAGTATCCTAGGAGGTAGCTAACGACAGCTCTAAGTGTAAATCGCGATTTAATACGCTTAGTCTTTAACTATACTTCTAAGGTTATAGTAAACGCTTTATAGCTAAAGACGCGAAGGTATCCTAAGTCTAGCTTCTTACTATAAAACACCTGCTATAGGGTCTTCTAACCTAGTCTCTTTTAGGGCGTTAAATTAAATAAAGACGCTATAGTAATATAGATGATACCGGAAGGCATCTGGAGGGATAGGGTTAGATTAGATAGCAGGTTTGGAGTGGGTCCGCACAGACCCCGCCCAGCCTTGGCTGGTTCCCCCACAAAACCAGCCTCGGCTGCAGGGCACTCTGAACTCTGCATCCTTCCCACCGAATACATTGACATACCCATACTTTGGCTTCCTCATGCGATGCACTGCATCAAATGGTAGCTTGGACTGAGGAACTACACCTCAACCATCATCATCTTCTTCAACTTCGTTGAAACCATCACTTTCGAGCTTTTCGCGCAAGCGCTGGCTCAACCACGTAAGAAGCGACCGACTTCGAACAACCACGACGCGTCTCACCCACGCATCACCAACTCTCAACGCCGACCAAGTGATCGCGACACGCTTCCCGCGCGACCTTCCAGTCGATGACTACACCAGCACCTGGCGCGTTCCCCGATCAAGAAGACGCGTCTCCGGACAAACAACCCCCGACTCTCAACAAGCCAAACGTCCCTCCTCAAGGTCACCGATACGCGCTGCGCGAACGCAGCCCCGACCGAACGATGCCTCCCAAGGCCACCGAAAACGGCCAGGCCTCGGCGGCAGACCTTTCCCGCCAGCTAGAGGAAGGTTTCCAATCCATCATATCCAAACTGGACGCTCAGATCAAGGCGGCCGTGGACCCCGCTGTCAAGGCAGCGGTCGATAGCTCTTTCGCCTCCGTCTACACCCGTCTGGACAACCTCGAGTGCCAAGTCAACAATGGCAACAACACCGCGCGACATGGCGCAGGCGGCGGTGGCAACGATCCCAACGACCCCAACGATTCCGACCACGGCGGTAACGACAACAACCGCAACCCTCGCGAACCGCGTCTCCCCCACAATGACCGCTACCGCGAGGGGTCTCACGACACCATCCGCACTGGCTTCAGCCAGGGATCCGGCTACAGCCACAAGATCAAGCGGGAGGAAATTGGCGTCTTCGACCCTTCCTATAACGACCCGGACGACATTGGCCTGGTTGCAGATGGTAAGACGGTCATCTTCACGGACGTCTTCGCTTTCGTCAATCGCGTCAGGACCTTCCAAGACAACCCTATCACACGCGACGAAGCCGCCGCGCAAATCTTGGATCACTTCCCTACTCTCCTTCGTGGTGCAGCCATCCTGTGGTGGACCAACGAGGTGAAGCCCGAAGAACGTGCTGAGATGCGCCAGCAAGGCTTGGACAAGGTCCTTGAGCACCTGGTCAAGCGTTTCAAGACCGACTACATCACAGCCTCCACCAAGTTCAACGAGGGCACACTCCGCCTCAAGCACATTGCTGAGAACCCTTCCGCCCTTCGTCAGTGGGTGCAGAAGAAACTCCGCTATGCTCATTGCATGGGAATCCTCAACAATGACAACAGCAATTGGCTCGGCGTCATGGGCCAAATCTGGAACCAGATGGAGCTCTCTATCCGTCAATTCTTTCGCGCCCCCCATGAAGACGACACTCTGGCTAAATACATGCAGCAGATCGACCATTGCCGATCTATTCTGCTGACGGCAGCGCTAGAGTGTTACCCTGAGTACAAGGAGAAGTCTTCGGGTACTCGGCGGTCTTCCAAGTTGGAAGACAAGCCCCGGAAGTCGTCAATGCGCCCTACTGACCGCTTTTACCCGCAGCGCGACTCCTATTCGCGAGATCGACGTGACCGCGATCGCGACCGCCGCTCTGTCCACTGGTCCAAGGAAGAGCGCTACCGCTACAAGAGCCGCGACCGCGACGGCGACCGCAACCGCGACCGCAACCGCGACCGCCCTCGTGACCACGACCAGGACCGTAATCGGCACCACGGCAAAGACGGCGACCGCCCCCGCGATCGGAACGACAAGGACCGTGAGAACCGCGATCGTGACCGTTACAGCAAGGACCGCGAACATCGCCGCTACGACCGCGCCCACCTCGCTGACGGCGAAACCGACAGTGGTACCGAGGCAGACCGCTCCGACACCGAGTCCGTGTCGTCAGCCGCGTCCACCTACTCGAGCGCCTACATGGTCCTCGATCCCGAACTTACTTGCCGCAAGTGTCACAAGGTCTTCAACGCCCGCTGGGAGATTCGTTCCCACGTTAAGTCCTGCCGCGGCACTGGCCCTGCTCTGGCGGAACGCAATCACAAGATTAACATGGACGATATCTCGCGCCGTACCTGCGGCTATTGCAGCCTCACCCTCGACACTCGCAACCAGCTCTTCAAGCATATCAAGAGCTGCCAGGACGTCAAGAAGGGTGTTATCCGTCGCCCCGAGGACCCCGCTCTCTGCTCGACTGCTCCGAACCCAGCCGAGTCGTCCCGCTCCGAGAAGACCACTGACAGCGAGGCCGACGTCCCCACCGTCAAGGAAGACGCCTACCTGGTCAAGGACGCCCCCGCTCCTGCTTCCTCGGAGCAGGCCGACGGCCCTCTTACGACCTACACCTTCCTCCGCGTCGCCGCCAAAGCTAGCCCGATAGCTGACGTCACCGAAGTCTGCATAGACCCAGGCGCCAGTCGCTCCCTTATCGACCGCTCCTTCCTGGAGACTCTCACTCATACCATCGAGGAGCGTAGGGGCAAGGTGAAAGGCATCGGCGACGGCAGGCTGAACGTTTCGCAGTGGGCTACGTTCGACATCTTCCTGCCCGGTCTGGAAAACGGCAAGCCGACGCTGTGCAAGTTCAAACAGTCGGCTTGGGTCACCGACACCCTCGGCAAAGGAGGCCCCAATCTGCTGCTCGGCAACGAATTCATGGATTCGTATAAGGCACTGATTGACTACGACACCAAGCAGGTCACCCTGCAGTGGTTCAACTTTGTCATGTCATTCAGCATCTACGCTCACTCCGTGCCCTGCGTGCGCAAGGTCAAGACCACGCGCCCAGTCACCCTCCTGCCAGAACAGGAAGCCTTCCTGCCAGTCGAGTACAAGCCTCTCCCAACCAAGCGCAGCTTCATGTTCAACTCCAGCCACGCGGCCGTCTTCAACGCAGTGATTGACGCCAAGACCCCGAAGGTGGTCAAGGTCAAGAACACGACCCGCGGCATCGTCAAGATCCCCAAACGCCAAGTGGTCGGCAAGATCGAGGAAACCACCGACAGCGGCTTCTTCGCTTGCTCCTTGGAAACCGCCTTCGTCGCCGCCACCGTAGCTACGGCTATGACCGCCATGGCGATTCCGACCGTCCGTACCGACGTCGACCCCATCTCGCTGGCCACTCGTCACGCGCAGTACACCCCAGTTAACGCCGAGTTCGCCCTGAACAATTACACGGGCGCCATCGTGGAACAGGGCATCACCCAGCCGCAGCGCTTTCCGCACGTCGACCTGACGGCAGTCGCGTCCGCCGGCGCCAACAACACCGCCTTGTTCAGTCAATCCGACACCCCGCTCAGCGACTTCGTCTTCAGCCTCGCTCAGCAGAATGAATTGACCCTGCCAGACCCCGTTGACCAAGACTGCGATCCACCTCGCCCTCGCACCGCCGAGAAGCACTCCACCCTCGGCCTCAAAATGGCTGCAGACCTCCCTGAGGTCATCACTTTGGAGGGCGTTCACGTGTACGCCGCTGACAAGCACTTGGCCAACCAGTTCATCGATATCGTCAAGGAGTACCCCCTCCTCTGGACCGACAAAGGTATGATCGACATGCCTCCCGAGGACTGGATGAAGGTCCCTCTCGTAGAAGGCTGGCAGAACCAGAAGGTCCGCGCCCGCTCATACCCTCTGAGCCAACGCGACCGCGAGGTTCTCGACAAAACCTTCAACGCCCTCCACGAACAGGGCCGAATGCGGTGGGCCAAAGGCGCAACTCCCTTCGCTCACCCCGTCTTCGTAGTCTGGCGCATGAGCCGCGGGGAAATGAAGGGCCGAGTCGTCATTGACTTGCGTGGACTGAACAAGGTCACCGTCCCTGACAACTACCCACTGCCGCTTCAGTCAGACGTCATCGCCTGTTTACGCGGCAAGAAGTTCATCACAGCTATCGACGCGACCTCGTTCTTCTATCAATTCGGCGTCCACCCGCCTCACCGCGATAGGCTCACCCTCATCAGCCCTCGCGGCCTGGAACAGCCGACGGTGTGCCTCATGGGGTACCGGAACTCTCCCGCGCACGTTCAACGCTTCATGGATCGACTCCTGGACCGGCATTCCGCTTACTGCCGCGCCTTCATTGACGACATCGTCATCTTCTCGGACAACGCGGAGCAACATTTGAGGCACCTGCACACGATTTTCCGGCTTTTCCAGAAGAAGAACATCGCCATTTCCCCGAGCAAATCCTTCATCGGCTACCCCAACGTCGAGCTACTTGGTTTCCGCGTCGACAGCCTCGGTCTTTCCAACACAGCACAGCGCATCGAGGCCTTCAAGAAGTTGGTGTTCCCCGTCAACTTGAAAGCTCTGGAGCAGTACATTGGCGCCTCTGGCTTCCTGCGTCACCTGATCCCCTATTACGCCCAGCTCATTGAGCCACTTCAGAAGCGCAAAGCAACTCTTCTGGCCCAGGGACGCAAGAGCGGCGACCTCGTGCCCGGCAACCAGGGCAAGCGAGTCGGCTACTGCACCCGCACGCGGTTCCAGCCAACTGAGGCAGAAAAGGCATCATTCGAAGCCGTTCAACACGCCATTTGCCGCGAGGACCAGACTATCCTGCACCACTTCAATCCCGACAAACAGCTGTTCCTTCAAATTGACGGCTGCTTGGAACGCGGCTTTGGAGTCATGGTCTTCCATACTCGCGACGGCTACCAGTGGGAACCCGGCTCAGTCATTCCTTCTAACCAGGTTCTTCCCGTCATGTTCCTGAGCCGTTGCCTCTCTGGCCCGGAAATGCGGTACGGACCTTCGGAACAGGAAGTCGCCTGCCTGGTTTGGGCCGTCAAGAAGCTTCGCACGATGATTCATTCGGCCCGTATGCCAGTCATCGCTCTCACCGACCACGCCGCAACCAAGGGCATTATTGAACAGACCAGCCTGGACACCAGCTCCACCGACCGCGCGAACCGCAGGCTCATCAACGCCTCCATTTACCTCTCACAGTACGGCCTGAAGGTGTTCCACCTGCCTGGCAAGCTCAACTTCGTGCCGGACGCCCTGAGCCGTCTCAAAGCTCTGGGCGACCCAGAGCCACGCAGCAATGACCCCGCCGACGTGGTCCTCGACAACGTGTGGTTTTCCTTCGCGGAGGCTCGTATGGATGACGACCTCAAGGCCGACTTCGTGGAAGGCTACCGCGGCGATACGAAATACTCCGCTATCATCAAGGACCTCACTGACGGCAAGACCACTGAGGACAGTGGTGTTTTTTCTCGGCCCGGGCTGCCATTCGTGCTCATCGACGGCCTTCTCTACAATATTCGCCCCGACGGCACGCGCGCTCTATGCATTCCGCACAGCTTGGCAAAATACATGCTGAGCTTGGCCCACGATGAGAAACACCACTTCGGCATCGACCGTATGCTCTACGACCTACGCGGCGTCTCCATGAACAAGAAGACGCACCTGGCCAAGCAATACATCCAGCACTGCCCAGTTTGCGGCCTTAACTCAACGGACCGGAATCCCCCAATTGGCGACTACCAGCCGATCCGCCCAGCCGACTCTCTGCCGATGCGAGTCATTGCCATCGACTTCATCGTCGGTCTGCCCACCGATTCCGCCGAGGGCACTCCGTGGCAGATCAAAGGCCACAAGGAGTTCAACGCCATGATGACGGTGTCCTGCAAGACGTCTAAACGGACCCTCCTCATTCCTGGGCACGACACCTACACGGCGGAAGACTGGGGCCACGCCCT